>CM053610.1:77829866-77896000 GCA_028646535.1 Procyon lotor | reverse complement strand
TTGGTTTTGTTGACTGTTTCCTTTGCTGTGCAAAAGCTTTTGATCTTGATGAAGTCCCAATAGTTCATTTTTGCCCTTGCTTCCCTTGCCTTTGGTGATGTAGAAAGGAAGAAGTTGCTGCGGCTAAGGTCGAAGAGATTGAAGAGAGAATATTCTAATACTAGAATGCAGTCTGTGTATGTTCGTAAACACAAGATGGTATTAAGTTAATAGTATTTGATACAGTATAAAAAGCAGACTTCTTTTTATTATTTTAAAATAGTATGATTTCTTAAAAAGAGGACAGATTTGTGTGTGTGGGGGGAGGGGGTGCTGTATTTTGTTTTATGGAAATCCGAATATAATTTAACCTCAAAATTGCCCTGACTGCTCTGACTGCAAAACTGCCCTGACTAGTCCTAAATGCGTCCTCTGAAAATGAACAGAAATATGCAAGACGGCAGAATGTGAGAGAAATACACATTATTGTTACTGAAGAAATGACACTAATGGTGAAAACACAGAGCTCGAGTAAAACAAGTACACCTGGACCTCAGCTCATATTATTCTAAGGCTTTGGTTCATAAAAAAGTAATTATTATAATTTTTAAAAATTGGTGGAAAGATATTTTTCACTCATCTCACCATATGTCCCCAGCTTGACCTTAAAGCCTCTATTATATATAAAAACACCTAGCTGCTATTTGTCTCTTTACACTCAGAAGCTGTTTTGTGATGCTCTTGTTCTAGGATGCCAGATCTGTTAAATCTTAAATATTTCATATCTTTGTTTTCCTTACCATCTTATAAATTAATTACTTCTCTTGTTCTATTTGAGCTGAGAAAGATTTTGATTGATATTTTTTTCATTAATTGCGTTCATTGTTATACTGCAAATATATAGCCTAATTCAAATTTCTTATGAACTGAATAGGAGTTTAGAAATCTATTGACTTCCATTAGACCTCTAGTACAGCAAATACTATGTTACTTATTTTACAGATTTTTAAAACACTCACTATGTAATAGGAGCAGTACTCCTTATAATATAATCCCTAAACTCAATTATTTTTTTGTCTGATATGGGTGTCAGGCATGCAAAGAAATAAAATGCAGTATGAAATGGTTAGTACTATGAACTAACTAGTGTCATTAGTGTCATTTCTTCAGTAACAGTAATGTGTGTTTCTCTCACATTCTGCCGTCTTGCATATTTCTGTTCATTTTCAGAGAACGCATTTAGGACTAGCAGTCAGGGCAATTTTGAGGTTAAATTATATTCAGATTTCCATAAAACAAAATACAGCACCAAATCTGGCAAAGAAGAGAGAAATTTGCCAACAGAGTCCCCCATTAACATTGTGTTGCATGATAACTTGGGTCATCAAGAAAACCCTTAATTAATTGTATTGTCAGGATGATTTCTTGAGGATGAGTTTGCAAAAGGTGGAAGGACACTAAAACTGGGAGTGAGTGAGTGTGGAATTGCTTTGCTAACAGCTCAGTTATAGTTATAGTCTTATAGACAACATACAGATATGGTTGGGGATAATGGTAGAAATGACATTTAAAGGAACCCAGCGTTTTGCATCACTTCAGCATTTGACATGTGACATAAATAATGCTGAAACATGACTTCATAAAAACTAAAAAATACTTTATAATTTTTGAACAGAACTTTAGCCAACATAAATGGTAACTTATAAGAAACCAAATCCAAACAAAACAAAATAGATGCTATTTTAGGATTTCAATGAACATGCCTGAGGTCAAGTGAATTCTAAGAGCAAAGCTGTGCATGGCAAATAATAATCTATTAGGCAAATTTCAAATGATGAATTTTTAATGTAATATGGTAATTAAACCGCGGTCTTCATTTGCCTCTTTTTAAAGGATTTGTAAGGAATAATTGAAAGCCATAGTAACAATATTGAATTAGTTCTTGCAATTTTTCTACTTAAAAGTCCGTAGAGATTTTCCTTGAAAATTTGGTGTAGACTCATCAATAAATATTCAGGAAGAAAATATAAGTGGTCCAAAAAAGAAACAGATGGCTACTTCAGAGAAAATCTGCCTCCTGTAATTATATGGTTACTTTGAAGACCTCTAGTCTCAGCTGGACTTCAGCAATAATGTTGAGCCTGTGGATTCTAACTATTTCACTGGCCACTGGCCTCCTCTAGGCACGCTTCATCCCTAAAGTCCTTGAGAGAGTGGACCAGATAAATGAGTGCTCCCCACTAAGTGCATTAATATGAAACCAATTTAAATTGTGAAATTAAAATTGAGAGAGAACTTGGAATCTATAACAATTTAATTATGAGCAAAATTCAACTCTAGTTGTAGAGGCTCTGAACTGAAAACCAACAGATAAAATATGTCTACTGGGGAGTATACAGATATCCAAAATGAATGCTTAAAACACAATTAAAATATTCCTTCTCATGATGTGAGCCTTCGCATTTTTTTAAATGGAGATTTGTGTTTCTGTTTGTGTGAGCCCCTGCGTGTTAAATGAATGTGAGGCTTTTCTTTAATTAGACTAGGAATGAAGAAAACAGCCATGAGAGAAGTTATATTTGCAAGTAATGCTCCGAGCATTGAAAGACAAGAAGAACAGTTAGGAGCTGTGCAATGCTTGAAATTGCCTGCAAGGCAGGATTAAACAGTGGGTATGGGGCAAATATTATGGCCTCTAGAGCTCTCAGTGACTGAGGTCTCTAGAAATTTAGGACTCATAAAAAGATAACAGGAGACCATATTGTAGATAACTTTATGAATGTTTTCACTAACACAGTTTGTACAAATCACTAACATCCTTTTATACTATACTGAATTTATATTTATATTTATATAAATTTATACTTTCTATATAGAATATGTTATATAGTCTATACTGAATATAATATAAATATATTTTATATACTATATTTTATAAAAACATAAATATATTTTATATAATTATTTTATATAAATATATATTTATATAAATAATAAAATATTTTATATAAATTAGTGTAAAGAATAATGTAACATTTAAAGAATGCCAAGAAGTCAGTGGAAGGTAAGGATTACAGGGACCTCAGCACTGGCAGAGATCCACATTAGCTGGACTACTTAGGGATGAGAATGAGATATCTGAGCAGGATCCTTAAAGAAGAATTTTTAAGAGACAGATTTTTGTTTCCTGGAAAAATGCTGTTCAAGCAGTTGAAAATCAGCCTAAACAAAGGAATTCATACTAGGAAAATAATACTTTAGTCTATAAAATTATGAAATATCTATATAGAATTATACATAAAGCCAGAAATACTACCTCATACCAAATGAATTTTATTTTGCAATTATTTTATTTTTCTATCCTCTCCCATACCTGCAATTTTTTCTTCAATATCTTCTCTCACTTTGGTTTTCCTCTGATCCTTCTATTATGGTTTTCATTAATTCTTTAAGCTAGTCACCCATTTTTACTCCTGCCTATAAGTGAACTATCAATTTTGTGTGGCAATACCTACATTGCTATGGGAATAATATGTCTTAATTAATTAAGAGTCCAAACTAATTCTTTGAGAGTAAGATACTCTAACACCCTAGGATGGTAAGATTGAAATATGGCATCTCAAAACATTAGGCTTAATTAGGAGCTTAATATAATCAAAGTCTAAGGAAAGGACTTTTGAAAAAGTCCCTGATAATAGATATAAGATGCCAGTTTGATTAGATTTGTTCGACTGATAACAGCAGTTCACATTCTTATGAAGTATTAAATACTTAAGTCATCTTATAGTTAAGGAGTATTTCGGAGACTACTGTATTCCGTTGTAAAAAACAAACAAACAAAAAAACAACACCGGGGTGTGGATCAGAAAAGCCAAATTTTGTCTCTTTTGTGCAACACTGTGTGATAGGTATCCCTGCTATGAGAAAGAAAAAAAAAAAGATATCTGGTCTTTTGAGGATTAGATAAATGTGTTAGGTAATTTAAAAAGTATAAATTTAAAAATAGCCTTCTATGTTATTTTACTTAAAAAGAAAAAGCTATTTCCAATCTCTTAATCACTCTTTAACCTATTCCAAATCTGGCATCTAAAAATATGAGGCCACCATATCAGAGGACAAAATGACCTTTACCACTAGTAAATAAATTTAAGATAATCTCCACCATCTCACAGAATTTGCCCTTTCCAAGGTCATGAATAATGTCCATGTGGCTAAATCCAACTGACATTCCTCTGTCCTGATTTAACCCAGCTTCTCAGAGCCTTCATCAGTGCTGACATCCTCTCCCTCCTGAAACATTCTTCTCTGGTTGAAGGACTCTGCAATCTCCGGGATTTCTTATTGTGTCCTAGAAATCAATTCTCAGTTTCCTTTGCTGTCACTTCTGCTCTCTATTGACCTCTAATTTTGTGGGAGGAGAGTGTTTTCAGGATTTGATGTTATTTTTCTCTTTCTTACCTATACAATTTCTTATTCATTCTAGTTTTGAAATATCAGCTAGTTTATTAACATATCAGTTATGCCTTGATTATATGCTTAATCACTTAAAGACTTGAAACATCTTATTAATTTATTTAATTAAATACATATTTAATGGAAGCCTTGTATGTGCCATGCGTAGGACAGGATTTTGGAAATAAAATAGTAAATGAAACAGATCAGATTTTGCCCTGAATGTGACATACAATGCAAATATAGCATTTTTCATGAGTGAATGAATCTCCATTGACTAATGCAGCAAGGATATAAACCTAATTAGTGTTTGTCATCTAATCAGATGATGGAAAAGATAACAAATCTAATGTTCTATGAAAAGCCTCCAAGAACATCTTATGTATTATAATCATACCTTTTCATTAGCTGCTGTTAAAACATTATTTACTTTTGTTCAAATAGGGTTCTTTTTCTTTCAAAATAGCTATTTAAAAAATAGTTAAATTTTAATATTTGTATTTAAAAAAAAAAGCCGTCAGGATAAAATACTAATAACAAGATCCATGTTTTCCCAAAATGTGATTAGAGCTTATACAGAATACATACATGTACTCTTTCATTCATCTCATATATATATGAATATGGGTACACACATTCAAAATGTGGAAAGACACAAAGGCACAAAGAATAAGGTAAAAATTTAGGGGCGCCTGGGTGGCTCAGTCTTTAAACGGCTGCTTTCAGCTCAGATCCCTGGGATCAAGCCCTGCATCGGGCTCCCTGCTCGGCGGGAAGCCTGCTTCTCCCACTCCCACTCCTCCTGCTTGTGTTCCCTCTCTCGCTGTGTCTCTGTCAAAAAAATAAATAAAATCTTAAAAAAAAAAAAAAAGAATAAGGTAAAAATTTAAAAAAGTTTCCTAATGATTAATATATATAATCTGAATGTTTCTTCTCTATGTTTATATTTATATGTTTATATTTATTTTTCTTCTTAAATACTCAGGTTTCATACTATATATACTGCTTAATAATCTAATTAGCTAAAAATGAATCAAGAACATTTTCTCAGGTTAGTAGATGGTTGTGTCAAAGTGATTTTTAATTTATACTTTGTACTACATCTTGAGAATATACCATTTACATATCCTATATCTTTTTTTGTGGACACTATCTTTCTTTCTTTCTTTCTTTCTTTCTTTCTTTCTTTCTTTCTTTCTTTCTTTCTGTCTCTTTTTGTAATTTAGAAGACATATTCTAGTGTTAATTTTATTAGTATACATTGTTACTATTTTTAATTACAAATGAAAAGATATTTCTCACATTGTTAATCTAATGAACCAGTTTCTGTTATTACCTTCATGAGTATTATAGAACACTTTAAAATATTCTTATCTTTTGAATAAGAGATGGTCAGTTTTGTGATGCATTTTGTTAGTTTAATATTCTGTTTAACATTTCAGTATGATTCTGGGGCTTATGAAAGGGACAGGATGAGATGAGGACTAACATGTTTGCACATGTAAATATGTATTTTTGGTTTTTTGCTGGCACAAAAGGAAAAACAATGATGTTTATTTTACAAGGTAGTATTTTACTAAAGTATTATACATAAAAGAAAGTTGAGCTGTCTATAAAAAAACAGAATATAATTTTAGGAAATTACAGAAGAGTCAACATTGTGCTTAAAACTTCAAGATAGGTTTTAAAAACAGTAGTGTAGTAAGCAAACATTGCAAGGTATGAACAGCCCAAGAAAATGTGTGTAGGCACAATGATATAGAAACTCAATACTAAATTCCCTAGTGATAATTTACTTTCAGACTCATTCAGACTATTAAGAGAGTACTGCTTTAGTCTTAATAGAAGAAAGAGCTCAAAGCACATGGCCCTTTTCTAATACAGTCAACTCTCAATTATCCATAATAATGAAAAGGAGTAGTGACATATGAAATTTTTTTAACGATAAATAATGCCAAAATTAATTTTGAGAAGTGCCCTTGGACTTATGGTAGGATGTGAAAAATAGTGATGTCTCTAGAATTTACAGCACTAACAAAGTGAATAGAACTCCCACTTCTTTCTCCAGTCCTTCTCAATGGGAAGACACACACACACACACACACACACACACACACACAAGTATATATCTATGTAGCAATCTTTGGAGAAGTTCCTGAGGTATGTATATATCCTTGGTTTCTTGCTCTCTAGTACTTAATTAATACCACATTGCTTAGGAAAGGTAAATGCTTAATATGTTTGGCATATCTCATGTTATCTTTTTACCAAATCAGAGCACCTGGGTACTTTTAAACTCTCAAATATAATTGTCCAGGAATCCTGAGATAATTTTAAAATTTGGCAGAACCACTAAATGCTAAGCAAACAATTAAAAGTAAAAGTGACAGTTAATGGAACCATAAAATATCTTTTCCCTCTTCGTGATAATTAATAGATCACAGCATGATAACTTGAGATGGTCAGTCATTTTTCTAAGCACTATGTAAAATCTGTTTGCTTTAAAAATAGAACAAGTAATAACCCAAAACAACAAACACCAAGAGAATTATAGTAAAATTACTAGAGTTTACTTACTGATTTAACTTATTTATTTTAAGATTTTATTTATTTATTTGATAAAAAGCGAACACAAGTAGGGGAGCAGCAGACATAGGGAGAGGGAGAAGCAGGCTCCTTGCTGAGCAGAGATCCTGATGTAGGGCTTGATCTCAGGAGCCTGGGATCACGACCTGAGCAGAAGGCAGTAAATTAACGGACTGAACTACCCAGCCGCCCCTAAAATTACTAGATTTTAAAGGATAAAAGAAGAAAGTCACTTGTGAATGCAGACAAAAAAAAAAAAAAGTGAACTGAAGGGGAAAATTGATTATCATAAAAAATTTCAAAAGCAATGGTATATTCTATGAAAAAAAGATACATATTTAAGATCATAAAGAGAAGAAAATGTGAAGAGTTTTATATTTACCCATCTTGATATTCAACTACAAAGAACATAGTCAAATTTTACCAGCATGCAAAAACCCAGAAAATATTGTTTTCTGATGAGACCTTTCTGAAAAATCCAATAGAGAACAAGAATCTGATGACCAAATTATCTGAGAAAAATTGACGTAAAACTGGTGGTGAATATGAAATGTAGTTCTTTACAGAATCAAGACTAAAAGAGGGAGAGAGGATAATTATACCAGATGACACAGATCTAGCACACTTTTAAAGTCATGTCAAAATAAGTCAGCACATACTTAATAAGTCTCCTAATAATTGAAATTGAAACCATTTGAATTTAATTAAGGATAAAAAATGCAATTGATTGAAATCCATTAAATATGGTTAAATGAATCATAACATAATTTTTAAAAAGAGACTTCTTCCAAGAAAATGGAATAGTTCTATTTTGCCCTATTTCCAATAATTATAACTAAAACCATGGACATTATCTATAAAACAAATGTAAGACTTTGGAATGTGGAGAGAAATGGGCACACCAGTGAGGAATCTTGGATTCAAGGAACATGGTAATCAGTTTCTTGGGTTTCTTTTTGTTTCTTATACCCCAGACTTAAAGGTGAAGAAGGTAGTAACACAGAAATGCCAATATGCACAGAGGGAAAAAAACAAAAAACCCTAGTAAAATCAGCTCTTTCTAGCTATGGGACCAGGAAAGGAACAATCTAGCAAGACAGAAAAACTTTACAAGATAAATGCTCTTTGGCATCCAACCACAGAAGAAAATATGGCCCCACTCCCACAAATTCCAGCAACAGCTGAGTGGGGAGGTTAGTCTTCTATCCTTTCATACCTGTAATGAGGCACTTCAACACCCCCAGCAGGGTAATGTCAAAAAAGTATGGAGCCAGGACTTCACTGTCAGCAGGTAACAAGGCCCTCTACACCACAGTGGCAGTAGAGACTATGTAGGTAACATGGACTTTCACTCTTACCCAACAATACTGAGGTCCCCTTCTCCCTCCCTGCTGGCATGGTAGCAGAGGAGACAAGTGGAGAGGTCAGACTTTCACCACAACACTGGTACTGACTAATTGTCAGTAGAGATCACACAAGTGTCTGAAACTTTTGCCCACCATGATCCAACAGAGACCACATAGGGATCTAGAACTTACACTTCCATCAGTAATTACTACTTCCAGCAGTAATCAGGAGCCACACCCTTCTTAGATGCCAGTGGAGACCTGTAGGGGTACCTAGACTTCTACAGCCATCTGAAATGAGGAGGAAAAGCAATATGATGGGGCAAAGATAATCTCTTCAACAAATGGTGTCGGAACAACTGGATATCCACTTAGAAAATAAATCTAGGCACAGACCTAAAGCTTTGATTAAAAAAAAAAGAAAGAAAGAAAATGGATCATAAAAAAAAAAAAAAAGAAAATGGATCATAGAACTAAATGTAAAATTATAAAACTCCTAGAAGATAACATTGAAGGAAACCTTGATGACCTTGGATAAGGTGATGACTTTATTTCTTTTGTGGGGTGAATTTTTAGATATAACACCAATGACATAACCTATGAAAGAAATAATTGATAAGATTGTACTTTGTTAAAATTTTCAAAAGAATTAAGAATACAAACCGTAGACAGAAGAAAATATTTGCAAGGGATACTTAATGACAAAGAACTCTTCCAGAGTATACAAAGAACTCTTAAAACTCAACAATAAGAAAAAAGAACCTGATTAAGAATGGACCAAAGACTTTAATAGACACCTCACCAAAGAAGATATACAGACATAAATAAACATTAAAATATGCTTCACGTCATATGTCATCAGGGAAATGCAAATTAAAAGATACCATCACACACTTATTAGAATGGACAAAATCCAGAACACTGGCAACACTAAATGCTGAAGAGGATCTGAATCAACGGTAGCTCTCATTCCTTCCTGGTGGGAATGCAAAATACAATAGGCACTTTGGAAGACAGTTTCCCAGTTTCTTACAAAACTAAAATACTCTTACTCTATGGTCCAGCAGTTGTGCTTTTCAATATTTACTCAAAGGACATGAAAACTTATGTCCATACAGAAACCTGCAAATGAATGTTTATAGCAGCTTGATTTTATTTTTTGACAAAATAATTGATATAACTTGGAAGCAACTAAGATGTCCTTTAGTAGGGGAATGGATAAATAAACTTTGGTGTATATATAGACAGTGAAATATTCAGTGCTAAAAAGAAATGAGCTATCAAACTATGAAAAGACATGGAGGAATCTTAAATGAATATTAATAAGTGAAAGAGGTCAATCTTAAAAAGCTACATGCTGTATGATTCCAACATTTTGGAAAAGACATTCTGGAAAAGGCAAAACCATGGAGACAATAGAAAGATTAGTGTTGCTGCAAGGGTAGCAACACTAATTTGGGGGAAGTGGCGAATAGTCAGAACACAGGATTTTTTAGGACAGAGTAGCAATGAATATGTCATACATTTGTTCAAACTGATAGAATATACACCACCAAGAGTAAATCCTGATGTAAACTATGGACTTTAAATGATTACTCTTTGCCAGTGTAATGTGTAAATTTACCAACTGTAGCATTTTTTTAAAGGAATGCATTTCATACTGAAAGAAGACCAGCATTGGACTCATGCCTTTGGTTTTAACTTTCCTGACGGAACAATGTAATGGCCTTCGAAAGATTTAGTTGTACAGAGACAACAGAAAAATGTTGGAGTCATAGCTTGAAAGAACTAGTATACATTTTGAAACTACAATAAGTATTGTTCCTTCCTTTATAGCCAAAAATCCAGAGGTAGAAGAGTGACTCTTTTTGAATTTTATCTTCATTGAAAAATAATTTCTGTGCAATAAATTGTGCCCCTTTATGCCAAAAAGAAAAAGAAATTAATAGGAGCAGATCAATAAAATTGAAGACAGAAAGAACAATGAAAAACCTTACTAAAAGAAGGAGTCCTTTGAAAAGAAATCTAAACAAAAAGTTCTTAGATTTGACACAAAAACATTAGAAAAGGAAAAAAATTAACAAGTTAGACTTTATTAAAATTAAAAACTTGGCCTTGTGAAGTGCCTTGTTAAGGGTATGAAAGAACAAGCTACGGAATAGGAGAGAAAACATGTTTTGTAACTTACCCCTATGGGTATCAATAGCCTGGGTAATATTTCACTATAGTTTTACAAGATGATATCCTTGGGAGAAACTGGATAAGTATATATGGGACTTGTTTGTATTATTTCTTTTTTTTTTTTGTATTATTTCTTAAAACTGTCTATGAATCCACAATTATTTCAAAGTAAAAGCCTATTGAAAAAAGAAAAACCTAGTCACCTTTGGAAGAGAACAGAGAACTGGTTTTTTTTTCCATGAAAAATAATGAATAATGAGGAAAAAAATCCTACTTCTACCCTGCCTTCCCTATATGATTTATAACTGAGTACTCTCATAGTCGAAGAGTAAAAGCTCCTCTTTATAGAATTATTCCAATTCACAAAGTTAGAATATCGCCATTTTTCAACTCTCAAAAAATTAATGATTCTAGCCATTGAATATCAGCAATTGTGAACATCATCAAGTAAGCAGACATAACATACTTTCTGAAGAAAGAAAACATCATCTGTAGCCTTAACAGTGATTAAAAAATAAGTCTAATCAAGCCTCTGAATTCAGCTGCCCATCCTCAGGAAAAACAGAGACACATGTTGAATGGTACCATGATTATGAAATCAGAAAAATCCAGATTGCAAGAGACCCAATTGCCCCAGAATCTTATGCCCATAAATAGTAAAAGAAAAATAAAAGATGAAATGAAAATCTGCAGATTTCAACAGTGATTTAAAAGACACATCACATTTAAACAGTGATTTAAAAGACACACCATCCGCAACTGGTGGCTCCTTTGGTTAAGTGCCAGACTCTTGATTTTGGCTCATGTCGTACCAGGGTTGTGGAATAGAGCCCAGTGTCAGGCCCTGTGCTAGACGTGGAGCCTGCTTGAGATTCTCTTCCTCTCCCTCTGCCACTCCCCCACCACCCTCTCTTAAAAAAATAAAACTCTTCAGATTTTTAAAAATTGAACAAGATTAAACTATAGTATCTAAGGAAGTATACTTTGATATTAAAACTAGAAAACATCACAAGAAAGCAATTGCTATGAATGTCAGGAGAGCACTCAGTTTTTCAGGGAAGGAGGGAGGTGTGACTGAATTGGGACTCTTAGATAAGATTTCTGCAGACTGGCAAAGTTCTGTTTCTTGACTTAGGTTACCATCACAAGGATGTTCACTTTATATTTCATCAAGCTCTGCATATATTTTCTATGATTTATTTTTTTAAAAAATTAGGAAAGAATTTCATATTAAGCATTTTCCCAAATTTAAAAAATGCTGTTAAATCCTTATATTAAAAGTTTTACAATAGGGGCACCTGGGTTGCTCAGTCTGACTCTTGGTTTGGGCCCAGGTCACGATCTCAATGGTGGTGGGATCAAGCACATGTCTGGCTCCACACTCAGCAGGGAGTCTCCTTGAAGACTCTCTCCCTCTGCCCTTCCCAACTCATGCACGTGCTCTTGTGCTTGCTCTCTCTCTCTCAAATAAATAAAACCTTAAAAAAAAAAAACAACTTTACAGTATATCATTATAGGATATGCAATATTTATATATAACTATTTGCTATAATATGACGTTTTCATTCTTTCCAGTTTTTAATTATCATGAATAAAAATAGAGTAAGCATACTTTTTATTTTAAATAATCTTGAAATATTGTGTTACAGTTTCTATCTCAGGCATGCTAGTCCTTTGCTTACTGCCCCCAAAGTAAGGAAAATATAAAACTGTAATGATCTGAACATTTGTAGTATAAATCTTTATTTAACATTTAAGAAATCTGTCTCACACTTTATAAGTTGGTTATTTTGAGGGGGTATTTGTCCATTTAATGAGACATGATTACATTTGGAAAGACAGATAAGCCAGTGTTGTAGCATATAAGTAAAGAGCCCTGTTAATATTTGAAATGAACTGAGGAGCAAATGAAAAGGCTAATAAGTCCTAGCTCTAATGTTGATCTGCAAAGCCTAGATAATCATCCTCCATACCCACCTCCTCAAATATAGGAAAGTATAATGTATCTTCAGATTCATAAGGAGAAGAACTCTATGCAGATTTGTGGTAGAAGAATTAAAGTTTTCCATGTTTTAAAAATATCTATTCATTCAATTAAATTGATATTCAGTATACAGGGAGATGGTGATTTAATTTGTCAATATTATTTACATCTCCATGGCCAATATTGTATACAATATTAATATATTAAGAATAAAAAAACTAATTATGCATTTATTGCTTACATAATTATGAGCTAATTATACTACTAATGGAAAATGTCTTTCATTGCTGTTAGACTTCAATAAAGATTTTTTTTTATAATCTTTACTTGGCATTTAGTGTGCAATAAATGTCTTCATAAATATAAATTCAATGCTTTCTTGAGAGAGCCCATTTAAAATAATAAATGCATGTGACAATGATCTTATTTAGAAAATATGAGTTTTAAATACTGAATAGATTACAACCTATATTGGTTCCTTGGAACCAATTGGTTCCTACTGTTCTTTCATTGTAGCTGAAATTTAAAGCCCTTCTTTCCAAGAGACATTATTTCTGTTATAGCTTTCATTTACTTTTCAACGTAAAAAAACCAGGTAACAATAGATTGTGATTGTCTCAAAAGATGTTTCTTCCTGCATGTGCTATTCTATTGGGAGTTTGAACATATTATTAAGCATAAAATGTGTAATAGGTGGTACCTCTTAGTACAATTGATAGAAACATGTTCCATGGCGTAATAGGCAATTAGAAGCCAGCAAGAAAGAAACCTTGTATGCTATAAATTCCCAGAAAATCAATATGACAAAACTGGTGGAAAAATGAATGAGTATTTTCAAATGTATCATTATTGATATATAATTACTATAAACTAATACTATTCATAAATCAGAGAAAAAAATTTTCCCCTCCTGCCACCCTCTAAATCAGAAAATAATTTAAAGTAATTAAACAGGTAAGACTTAAGAAGGTTCTAATGCAGCCCTTTAACACATAATAAGGAATAACACTTAAGTATGTAACTATACAACATATATTAATAATCAACTTTCTCCAAAAATGAACACCTCTTAGAAAAGAACTGGGAGTGGGTGTTATGTGTAAACAATGAATCTTGTAATACTACATCAAAAACTAATGATGTACTATATGATGACTAACATAATAAAAAACAATAATGAATTAAAAAAGAAAAGAAATGAGAAAAAATATGAACAGATCTTAGTAAGTCAGGTTTTCTTTCATTTGTTCTATCATTTATTTCTTCATTCAATAAATGTATGGAACTCCTTTGTGTCAGTGCCTGCTTTGGCCTACATGAACAAACCTGAACCTGTGTTTTCACAGATCTTACAATCTAGTGGGAGGAGAAGGAAATGAACAATGAAATGGACATGTAATAGCCCAGTTGTAAGTGCTATGAAAGAAACTAAGGCAAAACTAACACAGAAATAAGACAGGATGGGGGGGTTGCTCTTTTGTATGGTATGGTTAGACCAAATTCTGTGATATGGGGGAAATTGAGTGATGTAAAGTAAATGTAAAGTAACTAATAAAGTAAATGATGGAGTTAGCTAAATGGTTTGAGGGAAAAACTTCAGGAAGAGAAAATGGTAACTAAGGGCCTCCAGTATTCAAGGGACAGTGAGGCCAATGGAATAATGGCTGATGAAGCTAGGGAGAGACAGATCTCAATCACTCTGGGTCATGCTCTGGAAGTTGGACTTCACTCATTAAGATGAAAACTGTTAGACATTTTGGAAGAGAAGATGCAATATCAGTCTGGCTAATGTTTTAAAACTTTCACTCTGGCTTTAGGAGGAAAAATACTGCAGAGTTGGGGAGAAAGTACAGTGGTTGAAGTAGAGAGTCTGGATTAGGAGCAAAAGGCAATATTCTAGGCCCAAAGTAATGGTGGTTTGCAGTAGGGCATTTGCTTTTAGAGAAAGTAGAAAGAAACCAGATTCTTGAGATCCTTAAAAAGTATTTCGATTTGCTGAGGTATGAAATGTAGGGTGTAGAAGAATGAGCAGTTGATAATCATGATAAGGTTTGGGGCCTGAACAACTGGAAATAAAGAGATACAATTGATATGAACAAGTAGGGAAGGAGATAGATGTTCCAGTAGAGATGTCATGGAGGTAGATAAAAATAGTAGCTCTAACTTAATTTTTTATTAATAAATATATTAATTCACACACACACATAAGGGGAAAGAGAATTAGGAATGAGTCTGATATTGCTTGCAGACATTCATTTGGGGTTCATCAGACATATGGTATTTAAAACCAAGAGACTACATGTGATCGCTGACACAAACATGCATTAAAAAAGGGTCTGAGGACTAAACCTTCAGGCTGTGCAATCTGTCCTGCCCCCTGAGTAATTCATGATCTATAGTAAATCATAATCTACCCAATGCTTTTTGCTATAACAGTATCTAGTGCTAACCACGTGAGAAAATGAGAGTGTAAACTAATAAATGGCCCTAGGATAATCATGATCTACTTGGAAAAGGAAAGTAAGTTTCAGTATAGCAAAATAAATTTTGGTTGGCTAAATAATTAAAGATGTAAGACCATCGGACGACTCTAAGAAAATATTTATTTGATCTCAAAGTGCTGAAAGCATTTGACAGTCTATCCTTAATGAAAGAAATGGCAAATTAATGGCATAGATTTAGCTACATAAAAATGGAAAAAAACTCACATGTCAATGAACATAAAATTCAAAGTAAATGGCAAACTTAGAAATATATACTTTGCAATATAAATAGCAGAAAAACGGGGTGCCTGGGTAGCTCAGTGGGTTAAAGCCTCTGCCTTCGGCTCAGGTCATGATCTCGGGGTCCTGGGATCAAGCCCCGCATTGGGCTCTCTGCTCAGCAGAGAGCCTGCTTCCCCCTCTCTCTCTGCCTACCTCTCTGCCTACTTGTGATCTCTCTCTCTCTGTCTCAAATAAATAAATAAAACAAAACAAAACAAAACAAAAAACCAAATAGAAAAAGAATAGTATTTTGTACTATATGTTCTACATCGTATATTATAAATTATACTCATACCTGGAGGAAAAAACAAACACTCCAATAGAGATATGGATAAAAAACATTAATAGTCCATTATACAGGAAGAAATGAACACCATGGTCTAATAAACCTCTCAAAATATTTACATTGATAGTTATCAACAAACTGCAAATTGAGAGAGATGTCAAGTAAGAAAGTGACAATTTTAGAATCTGGATGGCACCTGAACTTTCACAGGGTAACAATAAGAGTTTCTTTATATAATTGCTAATGAGAATATATATTGGTACAAGTTTTCTGGTAGATAATTTGGTATTACTGATCAAAATTGTAAAGATTACAGAAAATCAGTGGCCCAGAAAACATCATTTGGGACTTTATTGTAAGGGAATAATGTTATTTTTTTAAGGCAGCATTTGACTGATCTAATTTTATTTTCATAACATCAAATTGTTCATTATCAATGATTCATTTTTGGTAGATGTTTGCTTTTTAAACAATGTTTTGATATGTAGACTCATATGTCTTTTTCTGCCCTCTATCAATTGAAAAGTACACATCCTGTTTTAAATACGTATATTTATCATCTTTAAGATTTTATAAATTTAAAATCAACTTCTAAACATTATAACAAAAACTCTTTTCAGCAATTATTTACATTTTATTGCTTTGTTGTTAAATCTGTCGTGTTTGACTCTATATATGAGCACTCATTATTTCACATTACATTTTTTTAATGAAAGGAAATTAGTTTTTTTTTTAACAAAAATTAACTTTTAATTTAGGATTGTTTTATAAACAAATTTCTCATACTAAATTCTAGGTACCAATTATTACCACAGTCTTCATTAGATATTTATACTATAATGTTGCAACTCTTGAGTTGTTCATTTTAATTTTGTTTTCTTTGATGTGTCCCCCTCCACCAACCATCCACACACTCTCAAGTCTATAGGTTTCTTGGTCACTATTGAAACCTGATTTATCTTATGGACTTTGATTCATTACCATCAGCCTCCTATTCTAATTTCAAGGTAGATGATGAAATAAATCTTTCCTATACTCTAGCATGTTTCATGTTATTATATTTTTGGTTATTGCTTCTTTATTCTCTTCTTCAGGAAGTCTAATAACCATAGATTAGACTTCTCTTTTCTGTCTTCCTTACTAAATAAAATCTCTTAGAATTTTCATCTCTTGACTAGTAGGATCATCAAACTTTGTGCACTAAATCACATAATCTACTGTCTGCCATGAATGGCTCTGATTTTATTGATTATGAATATTTTAATTCCCTGTGGTTTTCTTATGTTTTAATCTTTCCCTATATCAGCAACGAGGTTTTATTGTGTTCCTTTTTCAGGCTGCTTGGTTTCGATCAACATCATAGTCATTGTTTTCCATCTTTAATATTTTCCTCTTGTTTTCTTAATTTATATTTTTCTCATTACCCTTGAAATTACAGAGAGGATGATTTAAGAAGGGGTTTCTCATATCTTCCTTCAGTCTTGTGTCATAGGATCTAATATCCAAGCAAAATTCTGGAAGATTTAGTCACGTGAATGATTCCTTTTTATCTTCTATTCCCTTGGGCTTTTTCGGAAGTCCTTTAATAGATTGGGGGGTTAGAAAGTTGATCTCAACTTACATTTTTTCCTGGAAATCCTCTGATTAATGTTTTTAAGTGGTTTCTGTCATTTGATTTCCATTCATACTTTTGGCTCCTGATGTTCTACTTTTGTATCATTGAACACTCGCCAACTTTCTTAATCTATGAGCTTTTCATTTCTCAATGAGTCATACATTACCTTCTGTATCTCTTCTTTCTTCAAATTTATTTTAGACTTCAGATTTAAGTATGTTTGCCTTTCCTTTTCCTAGCTGAATGCTAAACTCTTTGAGCTAGCACCCCTATTATTCCTGCAGAGCTTAATATAGGTAGCACCATAAATAATTGCTATTTGTTTTGATTTGGGTAGATTCTCATCAAAGCTGATATGAGTGTGAAGTGAACAAAAGCTCATTTTACATATTTTTATATTATTGAAAGGCTGTGTTCTTCAAAATTGTGTAACAGTTACTATAAAGAAAAATACAGGAGATAGTTGAAAAATGAATTTGCCATTAATTTTACTGATAATTTTTATTCTGTTTATGAGCAGTATTGCTGTTTCTCAAACAGAACTTTAGTGAATTATCCTTTGGACACTGCAAATAGATTATGTTAAAATCCACATGGTATCAAGTGGCAAACAGGCTAAAATGAATGCAATGCACGTTGTAATTCAAATGTTTTGATATTTATAATGTTTCTTTTACATGTCATCTTAAAAGGCAAACAGTCGATAAAAGATTAA
This sequence comes from Procyon lotor, assembly GCA_028646535.1. Lineage (NCBI taxonomy): Eukaryota > Metazoa > Chordata > Mammalia > Carnivora > Procyonidae > Procyon > Procyon lotor. The sequence goes on along the minus strand of CM053610.1, from coordinate 77,878,091 downwards.
GCTAGATGGAATGATCCTTTAGACAATTTACTTCTAACTATAATAATTTAGAAGGCTCTTAGTGATTCAGAAAGCACATTATGTACTCAGAGCTGATACTCACTGGTAGGATTGATACAGTCATGCCATTTGCTAAAATATTAAACGGCTTCTATCCTAGTTGGTAAATAGCTTTTACCATGAGCTTCCTGAGTGGTTACCCACCCATTCTGCTTCTGCCACCTGGCTATTGAGATTAGGAGCACTTCAGTGCCTTAGAAACCTTTTAATCACTGACGCATGCATGTATTGCAAATTAATTTTGGCATGCTGTGACTATTCAGCCTATTACATAAACTATTTTTAAAAGCATTTATTATTTGCTTTTGATATTCAATTTGTCTTCTCCAATTTTATAATCTTCTAAAAAAGCCTCAGATTAAAGCATGTATCCCCCATTAAAAACTGAATCTTGCTCTTAAGTAGCATTTTCTTCAGTATGAAGAAGCATGGGAATAAAAAGCATTGACCTTACATTGTATGTGTCGGAAAAGGAGCTTTACATCTAGCGGTGTAAACAGTGCATAAATAATACAGGGGAGAAGGCAAGGAAGGAGGGCCATGGGGGAGGTGTGAGATATGGGCACTATAGCAATTATTATCATTTCGCTGGTTCCAAGTAATGTGACAGTTATCAGAGGATCAAGGTGGTTAGAATTTTAACAGAGAGACGTTTTTCCCCATAGCTTACCTTTTATTAAGTTATACTATATATTTTCCTTCAAATTACCATTTCCTGGTACATTTTACTAAATATTCACAGACATACCTAATATATATTTTCATTATATTTATAAATATTGAAATCTGTTTTTGAATACTTACATATCCCTACAGTCCAATATTATATTGTGAATTTCCCCCCAAACATAATTTTAGTTCCAACAAAAATTTGTAAAACAAGACTTGCATTAATATGTGTGTATGTTTATGGGGCACCTGGGTGGCTCAGTGGTTGGGTGCATCTGCCTTCAGCTCAGGTCATGATCCTGGGGTCCTGGGATTGAGCCCCGCATCAAGCTCCCTGCTCAGCAGGAAACCTGCTTCTCCCTCTCCCACTCCCCCTGCTTGTTTTCCCTCTCTCGCTGTGTCTCTCTTTGTCAAATAAATAAATCTTAAAAAAAAAAAAAAAGTATGTATGTGTACATGTGTGTATAATACACAAACAAAAATGCAAAGAGAACTTTATCCACTCAACATTTTAATTTTTCTATGATAAACTGCTTTTCAGGTTTTGTAGAAGAATTTACATATATATGGCGTAATAGAGTTTGATATCGATGTTTTTTAAATTAGACTAGGTACTTAGTTTTACTTTGGTTGTGATATTTCAATATAATTTAAAAGATGGTAAACTTGCTTGCTATAAATCATTATAATTTAGATTTTTTTCAATTTGTTGGACAACAAACTACTCTCATCATCATTGATATGGTTAAAATCAAGCATTCAGAGTCTAGCATACAAGTAGTTGATTCTCAGCTTCACTTTCCAAGTTGCACAAAGTTTTCATTCTAAGTCTCATATCACTTATCTGTAAAATGAGGAAAACGATATCTACCTTGTAGGGTGCTAGCGGTGATTAGAAAAGATGATGCATGTGAAGTGCTTCAAATAGTCACTAGAACATAAATGTTAGCTGTTATTATTCTCATAGTAAATAAAACAATTCTTTTGTAGTGCTAATTACTAAAGAGCATTCCACAGAGTATGCACTAATATCATTTAATCCCTAGTGGAATTACTTATCCATGGTAAATAAAGTAAAATTTTGTTTTAGGCAATGTTTATAATGCATGACTTAAGTTTTAGAAGTGGGCATTTGTTGTTCCCCCATGATAGCCTATATTTTGACTTAAGTAGGGGGCATGCATGGTCATAGCTTGCTTATTTAGCAGGATAATTTATCAATATTTGTGAGAAGTTGTAACTGACTTTAATCTTCGGAATGCTGATATAAATAGGGTCACCGGCCAAGTGTGTGTAGAATACTTGTTGACAAAACAACATTTAAAATAAGAAAGATCAAGTTATCTTAGGATGTTTATAAATTAAACTTCTTTTACCAAAAAATAAAAAAAAATTAAAAAAAATAAGGAAGAAAGAAGGAAAAGATCATCTCCATGTACATGCAATGGTTGGTGGTGGAGGTGGTTAAGTCTCCATAATGTTGTGTTATCCCTAAACCAACCTTCTTCAGTGTCTTTATATCTAGTCTTTCTCCTTTGTACCATGATCTCATTCACCCTGTCCCTTGGCCTTTAGTCATTCACGGAGCTCCTATACAGTGCAGAGGAGAGAACAGATTCCAGTCTTTTTGGCACCCAATATTGCTCAAGTTCTAAAACATGTGATCTGTCGACACATTGCTGAAATTTATTTGCATTCTGATTGTCCAGAGGAAAAAACACAAATTCAGAGTATTAAAAGGAAGAAGGAGAAAGAAGAGGAGGATAAGGAGAAAGAAGAGGAGGATAAGTAGGAAGAAGAGGGGAAAGGGATAGACAGAGGGAAAGAGGAAAGAAAAGAAGGGGGAAGGTGATAATCATTGCCGTTTCTAAGAACTATATTGTAAGAGGAAAGAGATTAACATCCACCACTCTGAGAGTGGGGATTGGATTTCTCTTATACCCAAATATACACTGAACCTCCTCTAAGATTCCTCCTAAGCTCATTAGAAGTAGAAGGGCCTAGTGACATTAAAGTAGGAAAGATTCAATATTGCGATAAACATCAGTAGAGAGGAATTGGATCTTGTAGTTACCAATCCATCAATTTCAAGAGATTATATGAAAGGTATTACTGATAACAAAAATTTGAATGAACTTACTGTATTTTTCTAGGACAGTAGTTGTGATCTATTAAGGGGTCATGGGTTTTGCCAGGGAAACAAAGCATTACAGATCTCTTTGTTAGTTGAGATTTTTAATTTTAGAATGAATTTCTGCTGATTATGGATGGACTGATTTCCTTATCACAATTCAGAATGTGAAAATATACATACTTTAAGTTGTTGTAAACCTTAGGATTTCAAAAATGTGGATCAATATTCTTTTCCATTCTATTTGAAACATGAAGATATAATTTTTCCAAATTGCTCACTACTGACAAAAATTCAAAAAATATTATCTTCTTGCATTATCAGTAAAAAATCTCATTACATTTCAAACAAGATATAATCTAACTGACTTTCCAAACATCTTTAGGGAACAGTGTGCTAGACTAAGTGCTTAAAATATGTCCCCATTAATGGAATTTCTGCTATCTGCATTTAGAAACATTCTGAAATCTGGGAGTTTTATATTTTTCAGAGTGGCTCACCTATATTATCTCATTTAATCCTCAAATGAGAAAAATGAGTAGAACATGTATTATTTCTCCCTAGATGAGAAAAATGATCTAAAACAAAAAGAGAAGAGGCTACGTGGTTTACTTGCAATAATCAAACTAATTAGTAACAAATAAATATGCTTTTCCCTTTTTCTTTCTTTTTCTTTCTTTTCATTTTTTCCCCTTTTCTCTTTTTTCTTAAGAACTTGGATTTTGTTCTTTTTATTCTAAAATCTTTGCAGCCAATGACATGACTCTATGTGATAGGTCACTGGTGTTACAATTTATGGCATTTATAAGTGCACTGGTTATCTATACTGCATAACCACTCTTCTTTTTTTAAAGATTTTATTTATTTATTTGACACACAGAGAGAGAGATCACAAGTAGGCAGAGAGGCAGGCAGAGAGAGAGAGAGAGAGAGAGAGAGAAACAGGCTCCCTGCCAAGCAGAGAGCCCGATATGGGGCTCGATCCCAGGACCTTGAGATCATGACCTGAGCCACCCAGGTGCCCCATGCATAACCACTCTTATCCTTTAGAGGATTAAACAAAAAAAAAAATTTTTTTTTTCATTTTGTGGGTTAAGAAAAAGTTTTTTCTGCTGATCTCACCTGGCTTTACTCATGCAGATGCATTCATCTGGCAAGTTTGGTTAAAGGCTGGCTTAGTGGGAATGGCTGGAAAAATTGGGGGTCTTTCTCCATTTAATCTTTTTACTCACAGTGTAAAAAATGTAATCTCCTTTTCACAGTGACAACTGGAAAGCCCAGATATATAATCATTTATCATGTAATGCCTATGGATATCCCTGTGGCCATGATAGTGTGATTCTCAAATCCTTTTATTTGTGGTGACTCTTGGTTCTACCCTGTGAGAGATGCCTCCTTTCCATAAGAAACTAGCCCTGTTTTAAGCTAAGTGTCTTTACAGTTTGCTTCATGGTCTTAGAAAATGGTGGGGATTTTTTTTTTTCATTTTGAACTGCATCTGCCCCTTTTAATTCAATCTGATACTACTCCCTTAAAAATGTTGTGCACATCATATTGTTTATACTGTGCCTCAAAAGCCATATCTACAGTTATTTCTGAAATAAACCTCTATTTTGGGTGGAGTGTTGAGATGATAAAGCCTTCTGGATTCCTAGAAACTATTTTGTCTAGCTAATAAAGTCTAGTTGGTACCTCCACAATCTTTCTACAGCATTAATAGAGGATCATAAAGCCAAACTAGACTTAATCCTTACTGTGGGTCCATTTTGGGAATCTTACTGCTGGGAGAGACTGGAGGAAATACAGTTTTCTTTTTGAATCATTTGAGTCCTGTGCCCTCCATTTTTACTATGAATACCACATATAAATTGAATGTTAGAGTCACAAGTTCATGAAGCACATTTATGTTTTCCAAGTAACCACAGGATATGGCTTTGCTAATTGTTTCGCTACTAAAAACACAGTTCCACCATTTTTTTTAGTCTCCGATAACAATTTCTTCACCTTTTTTCCAGCTTCCATTAATATTTTCTCTGCCATTCTCCTAACCTTCACTAACAGCCTCCTTGACACCATCTAGCTTTTGACCACTCACTACCTAGTACCAAAGCCAGTACTATATCTTCTTAAATTTATATTAAGTTAGACACTCACTTCTGATAAATTTTCTGGTCAGTTTTCTATTGCTGCATAATGAGTACCATTAATGTAATTATCTATAATTGTAACCAAGTTTATCTCTTTTAAAATTGATTTGCATGTATTAGAAATAAAAAATTGGCTTTATCTGCAACTGATTTAATTTTTATCACTAGATTAGCAGTATGAATACATGCTAACCCTTTTAAATAATTATAGTGTGCCAGGCATTGTGCCAAAGATATAAATCCATTCTTTCATTGTAGCTTCAAAATAGTTCCTTTGATGAGATCCATAGTATCATTTCACTGGTATGGTAACTGAAGTTTAGGAAATGTTTGTAACCTTCTCGATGTCAAATAGAAAGTAATAAACTTGGGATTCAAACCTTATTATTCTGACAGCAGAAACAGTACTCTGTTTGCATATTCGATTAAAAACTTTGGGGGCTTAATAATGATAAGGGATAACTATAATCAGGGTCAGTACCCTATGTTTATTTGTGAAACAGGGAGAAGCTTAGTATCCCATTGTATGTTCTTGAGTAAATCCTATTTTAAAAAACTCAATACCATCCATTTGATAGTGGAGCTATGTCCTGACTATAACATGTCTAAAAATTCAGTTTCCATGTTTCATTCAAGAAGTTTTTCACACAGCACTGTGAAATGAACAGCAGATTGGGGCCTTCCAAGGTGTGAGATTCAAGATTGGAGCTGCAAATTCACTACATTTCTGTGACAAGGTTTTCCTCTTTTTTTTCATTTAGCAACTCAGATGGAGCAGGATGGGGCGGGGGTAGGGGACGATACACTAAGTGAAAAAGATCAGAATTAAAAGTACTTAAAGAAATTATACTTTACCACATCCAAACACAAACCAATGTTAAAATTAGACTAAAACACTGCCATTCCTTAGGAGTCCTTAATTTGCTTTCTTGAAAGGAAAAAAAAAATTGTAATTATCATACCAATTGTTTATATGCAAATTATAACTTTTGCCCTGTATCAGAAGACTTAAAGCTTTTAAAGGGCTTTAAGTCTTCTCCTAATAATTGTATTTTCCTATTTAGTTAGAAAGTTATCTGAGTTAAGGTTACTTTCAACCTAACTTCTTCTGACCTATTAGCAATTCAGAACTTAACTTCAGGAAAGAAAATGCACATATTTCTTAACTTAATCAAAACCAAGTCATTCTAGAAATTGGCCATACCGCGCATACAAACGGATGCTTGCTGTTTGTATAAGGAATGGAAGAGTCTGACTTTTGCCTTGTGCTCAGAAGAATGCTGTAAGGAGTCTGAGTCAGTAACCATCATGAGTTAATCCATACACAGCATCTAGCGCAAAAGGTTAACCAGACACAGATATGATATGGCAGCTACGTGGTTTGTTCTCTGAAACGATGTAAATGAGAAAATCCCAGCTATCAACAAATAAAAGAACCCTCAGGAATTCTTCAGGTATCAAAGAGGGCTTTACACCCCTCCTGTTCCCTTTTCATCTGCTCACAGCCGGAAAAAATGTCAAAACAAAAAACAAAAGCAATTGAGAGCTCAGAACTCTATGGCTAAGTGAAATACACTTTTGAACAAAGAAAACAGAAGCATTTTTCTGTAAGGGAGCTATTTTTCATCATATAACAGAAATTACATGTTTGAAATAGAAACTGGATTTCAAAAACATCAAAATGCAAAATTGTTTTCAATGGTTTCTTACACTAAACAATTTGTATATCATATCTGTAAGTAAAAGTCAGGTACATATTAATTTTAACATATATGTAGATGAGCTAGATATTTAGACTTGCATTAGTTATATGCAAAATATATCTGTGTATCAACATTTCATTATCTGTTCACATCTTTTCTCTATTGATCTACCACCTCTATTTTAAATAAAGACATTTCCTGATATGTAATCTTTTGATTATTATGCAAACTTGCTGAAAATAAGTAGATGGGATTCTCCTATTTTGCAAACTGCTAATCAGATAATGAGATTAGAAGACTGTTCATAGAGTCATTTCTAAAATTGTCTTTTATACTCATCATTTATTTTTCCTTTTAGATGTTTTTATTTTTACCCAGGGTTGCGGGAGGAGGAGCAGGAAGAGAGGTTACTTACGTAGATAATGTATTTAGTATAAGGAGGCGATGCTCATGTTGTAGCTTGACCAAACTATCCTTACTGGTAGGAAATTAGATATAGATGGTATAGATGGTGCTCTCTGTAGATGATGTTCAAGCACGTGGGAGCCATGGGCACTGCTTTCACTTAGCCTCAGAAGATGATCTCTTTACCTGTTTTTATCAAATCCTAGGAGGTATAGCCAGGAAGAAAAGATTCTTTTATATCTTTCCCAATTTTAAAAAGAAAAAAAAAATGGAAAGGGGGATAGATAAGGTCAATAAGTATGATATTTGTTCTACAAAGACATTTCTAGTAGATAGTTATTTTTAATAGATCATTCACAAGTATATTTACTAAAATGGGATTTAATTTCAATGTGACTTTTAGGGAATCCCTGTATTATTTACAGTGGCCGGACAGCAGAACCAAAAGAGAGCAGGCCTCAGATAAAATCCTCGTTTTGCCTTAAAGATTGAATTTCTAGTCTCAGTGTCCTTATCTACAATACCTGTCCTGGAGAATTCTTGATGGCATTTAAGGGATATCAAACAAAGGGCAAAGTTCCTACAGCCTAGTGTTGCTTCTTTTCCCTGAGGCTTTTAAAATGAGTAACACCCAATGTATTTTAGCTGAGTGTAACTGCTAAGGACTCATGGAGTATTCACGGTTTGCTACTATGAAATAGAGAAAACAAGATATGACCCTAACTACAATCAAATAGAGAATTCTACTATACATTCCTCTGCTGGCTATGCCTCCCATATTTAAAAACAGAAAACAAAAAAGTCAATACAGTATCATTGCAAATCTCCAATTGGCCTTGCTTCCTAATCAGTTTCTGCAGCAAGAGGCAGCAAATGTTGAACAAGGCAATAGGTGAGAATGCGAAATTCCCAGAAATAGAAAGTGTAATTCTAATATGTAATTCACTAGAGGAAACACTTCAAGGCCTCCATTTATCACTTGTGAGCAGGTGCCTCCGTGGGGGTAAGTTTGTTTGCATTTTCAGGGGCAAAATGTTCTTTCATCAGAAATAGGAACCTAGCATGAGAGGAGAGGCAATCCATGTGGTGTAGTTGCAGATGGGTGTGGAACCTTTCCAGCTGAGTTTGCACATCATCAGGGCTGCACTGTTACTCAAGCTTTATGGTGCCAGGACGAAAATCATAGCTCTTGATTACCCTGACACTGAATTTGAAGAATTTGTTTATATCCATCAATTAGAACTTGTTTTCCCCTTGTTTCTCACTCTTCCCTCATCACTCAAAACAAAGCTAGGTTTGCATGGTTAGCAATCACCTTGGCACTTCTGTTTCTTTGACATTTCAGATCTACTACTTACAGATATCTCTGACAGGTTTCAAATTTCCAGTTTTTTGTTACTGTTTTCCTATGCACTCCATGCATTCACTAGGGAGCTTTTAGTTTCTACTTTAGAATACCTTCTGTGGCAATATTGTTTCTAAAACATAGAACTTTCTCCCTGCTTCTGTCAAGGTTCAGCCAGAAACACAGAATTAGGAGGATCTATCTTTTAAAAGATACTGCAAGAGACAACAATTGCAGGGACTGGGTAAGCAAGTCTGAGATTTGTAAGGCAAATTGTCGGGAACTCTGGCCATAGGTAAAGTTGCTGTCACACAGGGGAAGCTTCAGCTCTGTTCTTAAGACCCTTTCAACTGACTATATCAGGCCCACCCTGACGGGACAGGATAGGCTCCCTGTCATCTGATTATGGACTTTAATCACATCTACAGAATACCTTCACAGCAACTCTAGGTTGGTATGATAAGTAACTGGAGATGGTACCCTAACCAAGCTGACACATCAAAAGACTGTCTCAGTCTCCAAATAATGAAGATCTTTGAAAGAAATAAAAGTCAATTATAGTAAAACTATCTTATCAAATACTATATAGTCATTTTTGTACAGTCGTTAAAGGTAATGTTTGTAAAAAGTTTTATGAGATGGCATAAATGCTTCTGCAATGTTAACAAGAAAAATGGATATTAAATCATATAAACCAGGGTGCCTGCGTGGCTCAGTGGGTTAAAGCCTCTGCCTTTGGCTCAGGTCATGATCTCAGGGTCCCTGGGATTGAGCCCCGTATCAGGAAGCAGGGAGCCTTCTTCCCCCTCTCTCTCTGCCTGCCTCTCTGCCTACTTGTGATCTCTCTCTCTCTGTCAAATAAATAAATAAAATCTTTTTAAAAAATAAATCATATAAACAGTGTTTACTAACTATGTAAGCAGTTCTAGTGAAGAGAGGCAGGGGATGATTCATATTATAGGATGGGACTGTCTTGTTTGTAGTCTATAATTTTGAAATGTTTAAGTGGAAAGTTATTCTTTTTCTAGTACGTTAATATTTATAAGTAGAATAATATACTCATATCGTGGTGCATTTAAACATACTTGTGTTCACACTGGCTATCCCTTGACCTTCTGCTTTTTCCCAGTTATTTTTGTTTCTTTCAAATTTAGCCTTCTCTATCATTAGCCCTCACACACCTCTTCCTTTCTATTCTCTCCATCAAGCGCGACTAATCCACAGCCTGTAGAAAGAGCAACAAGAACTGTTCATGTTCACATTCACCATCAAACCTGATCATATTCATTATATTCACTCATCATACTCATAGCACAGGTTTGAGAATTTATACACTTCCATTCACACGTGGGGAAATAAAAAAAAAATTGAATGTATTTTCCATAACTAAACCCAATCTTACCATCAAACCCCCTGGAAATTAGGTACAATGATCCTCATTTTATTCAGAGGGAATCAAGTCACTGAGAATTTAAGTAACCTACTCAGTTGAAGGCAGCAGATCTTCCCAGTTTGAAAAAGGCTCTTTATCATTAACATGATCTCATTGGAGTACATATGTCACTATCTTAAAACTCAAATTCCCTATCTGAGTTATTTTTCTCATCATACAGAGTTTTCCTTCCTCTTCTGTCCAAGTGAGTATGTAAATTTATTGGGAAGATTGTTATCACTATTGGCTTTGGGGTGGCATTGACCTCAGTCCTGACTGTTACCACTGATGAGAAGCCAGAGGCTCCTGTAATTCCCATTCTGTTCTCTTAGCACAGGCTGTCCAGGCAATTGCTCTGGGAGAGCCAGTCTGTGCCTCCATGGATATTGCTGTTCTTGCTCACTGCAGTTGTTAATAGTGCTTTAGATCCTCTCAGGCTTGGCTGGGACTTCTGCTCCACTTCCAGTTTGCCCTGCAGTGCTTCTTTTTAGGTCTACTTTTCCCTCAGTGCTGACCTCACAGGCAAGCTTGCTCAACAGGGAGAGCCCTCTGTAAAGCCTGGGGGCTGGTGGAGAGTGGAAGGCACTTTCCTAAGACTCTGCCTTTGCCAAAACATGTCACAAGACCACATTTGCTCTCTGTAGCCGACCCATAGGAGCAGAAAGAACAAACTGGAATCAAGGCACACACCTTCTCCCACTCTCTTCTTCTTTCTCAAGTGCTCTGAATAGTTCCACCTCTTCCACTGTGTGACGTTTTCTCTTTCAATGGGTAAGAAGAAAAGAAAATGAGAATGATGGGAACCGGGGAGGTTATCTAACCTTAATGTATATGCTATATTCTGTTGAATTCCATTGCAATTATGAGTATACCCCTTGACTACGTTTTTTTCCTTGACGAGATGTGCCTTGAGCTCACCACTTATAATAATATCCTGCACCCATTATGCAGTTAAGTCATTAACAGTACTGTGGGTAGTAATTACAGATAGGTATTCTGTAACTTTGGTGAGTTAGACTTAACCAGAAGAGCAATCCTTCTTTGATTGAATAGCCTTATTTGCTTTTCTCACTTTATTTCAGTTATAGTATATTAGATCTCTAGAAAACAGAGTCCTACTTTTTGCCAAATTGCTACATAATCAAATGATTTGAGGTTTACTCAATTTATATTTCTGGGTCTCAGTTCCTCATCTAGAAATTCATTCTGATAATTCTGCTTCTAAAAGCCTATGATGCTTCTACTTTAAAAATTACATTAGAACTTTGACTTTAAGTGCAATTAGCACTAATCAATCCTGCCTGGGCTCCGTAGGTGATTCTTTATACTCTTCAGGATTTCTGCAGTTAAATGATTTGGCATCAATGTCTACAGTTTCAGATTTTAAAAAAAGCAGCAGCAGCAGCAGAAGAAAGGAGAAATATATCAACATAAACTCTGTAGGCATTAATTTCTCAGTGTAAAACCTTTCTGCACTATAGGAGGCTTCAGCAGAACACCTGTTTTAAGCCCCTGTGTTATAATACTATTGAGATGATACTTCCAAAGAATAATTTTAATTTTGGTAGGACTTGGAGACACTGGAGTAAGCTTTCCTACCTGCCTGTGGTGCATCTACACTGTATCAGTTTAGTTTAGCTGGAGCTACAGTTCCCAGAATTCCTTCCCTGTATGGTTTGGGGTTTACATTGATGACAACAGACATTTTGCATGAGATTTGGAAGGCAGTGGTAAAGCACTAGCCATATTTTTAGGCTTTAAGGTTGCTGCAGTGGTTCAAACAATGTGGCAGTTGGCACATGTTGCCACTGATCTGTCACTTCACCTCATAAGTGTGGGGTAGTTTCTAAACTGTGGATGGTCCACCTCCCACCAGTTCTCTTCCTTTGGCAACTCTGAGTTTTAGATCACATGAGTGGGTGGATCCATGGTAAAAGGCACCAGTCTGTCCTCCAAATCACCTATGTCATCTAGGTTGGAGGTGGTGAGAAACCTACATATGCTATCTTTTTTTTTTTTTTTTTTTGGCTCGTGTCCTACTTTTTCTTCTTTCTTATCCCCCCAAAAAAGTTTCCTCTCTGGTTGCCAATCAGGCTGATTTTTGGAGACATCAAATTTGACTTTAGGGGTGCCTGGGTGACTCAGTCATTTGGGCGTCTCCTTTCAGCTCAGGTCATGATTCCCACATCCTGGGATTGAGCCCCACATCCAACTTCCCGCTCAGCGAGGAGCCTGCTTCTCCCTCTCCCCCCTGTTCATGCTCTCTTGCTCTCTCTCTCTCTCAAATAAATAAATAAAATTAAAAAAAAAACAAACGACATTAAACACAGAAGTTAAATCTTACATAGACTCCTTCATCAGTTCCCACAATTAGATAGAGTCTAACCCCAACAGTAAATCTTTTATTTTAACCCTATTCTGCCCCATATGATAGCTATTGAACATGTAGTTATTGAACATTTAAATGTAACTATTCTGAATTGAGGTGGGTGATAAGTGTAAAATAAACACTAGATTTTGAAGACTTAGTGTAAAAAAAGAAGAGAATGTAAGTAATCTCATTGATAATATGTTTATATAATTATATGATATAATCATATTTTGAAAATATCTCATTAAGTAAAATATATCAAAATTAATCCCATCAATACTGTCTTAGTCAATTCCATCTGTTATAATAAAACACTATAGACTGGTTGGCTTAAGCAACACACCCTTATTTCTCACATTTCTAGAGGCCAGGAAGCCCGAGATCAAGGTATTGACAGATTCAGTGTCTGATGAAGGCCCTCTTCCTGGTTCACAGATGGGCCATTTTCTTGCCGTATACTTACATTGAGGAGACACAGAGAGTTCTAGTCTCTTTCTTTTCTTATAAAGACACTAATCCCATCTAGAGATTCCACCCTAGTGACCTCACCTAAATATGATTACCTCTCAATGCCCCAACTCTCCATACTATATATTGGAGGGTAGGGTTTCAACATACGAATTTTGGTGAGGGAGCCCTTCAAACCATAACATTTTTCTTTTTCTTTTTTTTTTTTTTTAGAGTGGCTGCTAGATAATTTTAAATTAATGTGTGCATCACATTATATTTTTATTAGATAGTAATACTCTAGATTATTCATACACTCGTGATGCTGTCATAGAAAACTGACTAATTCATTAATTTTAATATCCCCAAGCCCCTGTGTGGATTAGTAATGTTATTAGAATAATCCCCAAAATGGTATTTGATGTCTAGCTGATCAATTCTGTTTGAATATTGCTTTTATGTGGTGAAAATGGTGAAGTAGCTCTCTCTTCCATCCCCAAATTACAGTATCGACTTAGAAAATCACCTATAGATAAGACTTCTGCTGACCAACCTCACTTTAAACAGTGTGTTCATTTATTCATTCATTCAACAAATATTCTTTATTTTTTTTCTGAGAATTACTTTCTTCTTATTATTATCATGTTCAATTAGAACAAATATTCTTTAAATACCACCTAAGTATCAGTTACTTTTCTATGTCCTAGGGGAAAAAGGATCCAGATTTGAACATCTTACAATAAGGCTTTGCCTGATGGAACTTAGAGTTTAATGAAGGGAAATAGATGAGAAACTAACCAAAAGGATGACCAGAGAGTTCAAAGTGGATCTTGAACAAAATAAGAAATAAGGTGATAGGTAATGACTAGACGTGGTTTCCTTTAGATAGTTTGAACAATGATAATTTCTTTCTCAAATTATTACAGGATGGAAGCTTACATTGTGTTAAAAGGAATGACTTTTTTGATTTAAAAAATATACAAAAATACAATAAATAATTTCAATTTTATTTATTTGAAGCAACAATGGGAGAAATTCTAGAAAATCATGAATATGGAAATAGAGGTGATTACCGTTGGTATTCCAGGTGTGGCTACTAAGATTTTAGAGCCCTGTGTTCAAGATCAATGTTAAAAATTCAAGGCTTACCAGCTTCTCAACTTTATTTTGAATTGCAGACGTAAAGTAGAGGATCAGTTACAGTTTGGTCCGTGAGCATGAAGGAATCGTACCTCTTGGCACTTTTAACTATTTATTAATATTTAATGTGTCTGGAGAATGCTTTGAAGGTTGTAGTTTATACAATTAGAACATTTATGAGGGATGAGTCATAGTACATGAATCATGGTTGTTATCTGTTTTGAAATTTAAAATCACTAGCAGGTTTCCAAAATGCATGTTCAGGTTCTCAGGAAGATAGGAAAGGACAGACCTCTGATGATAAAGAGAACAATGCCACAAAACACACTTCAGAGAAAAATAGTATTGCTTATAGACCTCAATGTAGAGATCGTATGGTAATTTCATGGAAAGAAATTCAGTGGATCTGACATCTTTGTCAGATCCTTTGGGTTGGCCCATGAGTTGTCTATGAATGGTGTCAGCTTTCCACTTGTGCCGAAAACATTCAGTGGTTCAGTGCCAAAGCAGTTTTGACAAACTTTTTCATTGGTGCCAATGCTCGTGATGGTGTGCTCTCAGCATTTGCTTTTGAATTTCAAATGGTTGTAAAACTCCAGGGGTTCACACTCTGTGAATGAAATGAGACAAGAAGATGTCAGCAAAACTGTTTAGCTGCATTTCATCATTTTTTTTTCTTTCTTGGCTCCAACGTGGCTTGAGACCTGGCAGACTGTATAACACAGTGAAGTGTTAGACAGAAAGTGCTAACCCAGTCAGAAACAGTGAATCCTACGAGGAGAAAGCAGTAAGCTACCAGAAAGGGATTGCCGACGCCTTGCCATGCCTTCAGGCCTAGAAAACAATTATAAAAATGGTACACTTGGAAATCACTCTGTCCCAGGCAGAGGCAATAAATTGACTGAGTTAATGTACATGATTTGACTACTGATATAAACATGAGCTGTATGGCAAGCACACCTCAATAAGAAAAACAAGAGTTTAGTCTGGTGCCCAGATGTTATTCAAATACACAGCTGTTAGGTACTGCATTGCCAACATTTAGTGAATGTAATCCCCCAGCTCCTACATTGCTTTACATGGTGATAACAGCAACCTTCTTCAGAAAGCTTAACCAGTATCACTTCAGTAGTGAGTTCAAACTGCCCACAGTTATGCTAGCTTCTGAGGGAAGCTACATTATGTTGAAGGATCTGATCCCTATAGACTATGATATCTCCATGATTCTGCTTTTAGGAATGATTGAGTTCAAGAAAAGTAGAATACAGATTAGATTGGATTATAAGGTAAAACAAGATGAGAGGTTTTATAGATGAGCTTTTACTTGGATGCTGAGATAAACATAACTCTACTACCAACTCATGTGGCTTTTCTGTTAGTCAGCTTGACTTAAATGCAAAGAATGCTATCCAGGTGACATTAATTTACATTAATACCACACCACATCTGAGGTATTCATTTATATTCTTTTTTCTCTCTCTTCTCTACCAGGGCATCTGGCAGCACCTACGCGGTTGGCCAAATAACTGAATTCTATGATTGTTCACATTGCTGTGGTTTACATTTTCCTTCCCTATTTCAATTTGGTGCAGTGGAGATTAATACTTTAGATAATCAATCTGGGACATAGGAAAAGTATGTATTTTCAGTGAGTGACTCAATTCACTGAAGGGACAAGGAAGCTATATGAAAGCTGTCTTGGATGTCGTACAAAATCGCTTAACCTCTGCCGTGTCTTTTGTAGGATGGTGTAGGTTATGGAGTTGCACTCTGCAGCTGATTCCAGGAGGGTAATTAGGAAAAGAGCCAATTTGCTATTCATAGAACTCTCTCTGAAGCAGAATAAAAGATGTGCAGCCTTTCTTTCCCACTGACCCATTGCAAGAACACTGCAAATACCTTGCTCTAGTCTGTCCCCTTAAGAGAGGCGTGAATGGTGAGGTTTAGTTGTAAAAATGCTCACCAATATGCCAGCCAAATGTACAATTTATGAACACATTCATGTTGCCATTTATTAGATAGGGAAAGGACCACAGCAGATCAATGCTTTCTCAAACTTTTGTATCAATTTTTCCTTGGCCCTCCTATAGATGGAAATGACTATTTCTATTTGTGGACTTTCATTGCTTTCCAAATATATTCTTTCACATGGCACTAGAATTTGATCATATAGCCAATACATCTCAGCAGATTTTACATGCATGACTACTATCTTCATATTGATCTTTTTAAATTGCTGTAATACTTTGCACTGTGTCTAAAGGCACTCAGCATTTCTTTTATTATAATGCACAAGGGAGCCTTGACGTTCACCTCTTCTTTTCACTCCTATCCCCTCTGTAAGTTCTTAGTTTTACTTCTCTTAACAGAGTTGCAAATGTACATATCCCACACCTTGTGTGCACAAAAAGCAGTGTTTCTCTTTATTTTGTTTCAGAAAAAGCTCTAATTCTCCTGAGTTTCCATTTTGCTCCCAAGGTTCTCCCAGGTCTCCCAAGCTGAAACTGGGTCTTTCAATATTAACTCAAACTCTTCCTAATAGAAGGTCATTGGAAGGTAAACACAATCAATGTTTAAAATCATACTGGAGTATTTTTCTCCCTATAAATCTTGCCCTTTGCCCTCCTTGAATCTGTATATAAGAGGAAATTTGTATGTGTTTGACCAGAAACATATTTGCTCCAACTCCTGTCCTTTGGTCTTCAGCTGGTCCTCAGAGTCTACATCTGCCCGGGGCATCTTCGGTCTCTATCAGGGTCTGATAGAAGGTGGGCTGTCCATCTTTTATGGTGTCTTGTGGCCACAAGTCAGAGACTTCTATCACAGAGTCCATCTTTGCAGCCCCTATATTCTGATCCTAGACCCTTCTAATCCATCAGTTTCTCTTCAGGTATCCCATGGACTCAAAAGTCCAGGATTTCTAGGCTCATCTGTCTGTATCATGTTGGTAGCTGCAGATTCTGAGGGACTGCTCACCAGCCCAGCAACCTAGACACCTCCCATAATGTTTGTGTCTCTATACCTCAGAATGGCATGTAGATATGTGCCTTTGCTGGGGTCAATAGGCCTTAATCCTGATGTTAAGCTTTTTGTCTGTTTCCTCTACTCCTACCTCTCAAAATAAAATTTCTAGGGGCTTTACTTTTGGAAGGGGCTATTCATAGGTAATAGTCTTCAACCATTTCTTTTTTTTTTTTTTTTGCCATCACTCATTGCACATCTCTTTGATATCTGATCTGAGTCAAAATGACCTTTGAGAATTTAGAAAAAAAAATCTTTTCTCAGCAGGGTTTAAAATTATTGTAATTACTGGTATTCCCAAAATGTTAAGTTGGAGATTCAAAAATGACCAGTAACACTTTTATTCCAGGCCATATTTTTCTTCCTCTGAAGGAATGGATGCCTTTTGTTTAAGAGCTGGAAATTCTCAGAAGAGCATGATTGAAAAGAAATGAATATATGTGGAAATATTTTAAATATGTGCCATCTTTGGGTTTTTTTTATCTATTTATTAATTTTAGAGCCTGGACTTTGGAGACAGACTGCATGGATTTGGGTTTAAATCCTGGCTCTTCTTTTACTACCTATGTGATCATGAGCATTACATATCCTCTTCTTATGCCTCTCTCTCTCTGTGTGTAAAATAAGGATAATAATAGGATCTATAAAGTTACACAAGGACGTTAGTAAATGAGCTAATGTTTATAAATCTCTTAGAATAATTCCTGGCCGAGGTGCCTGAGTGGCTCAGTCTGTTAAGCATCCAACTCTTGATTTCAGCTCAAGTCAAGATCTCAGTGTCATGAGGTAGAGCTCCTTGTTGAGGCCTGCACCAGGCTCCACACCAGGTATGGAGCCTGCTTAAGATTCTCTCTCTTCCAGGGTACCTCGGTGGTTCAACTGAGTAATCATCTGACTCTTAGTTTTGGCTAGGATCATGATCTCCGGGTCATGAGATCAAGCCCCATGTTGGGCTCTGTGCTCAGCTAGGAGTCTGCTTGAGAGTCTCTCTCTCCCTCTGCCCTAGCTCCCCCTCTCAAATGGATACATAAGTCTTAAAAAAAAAAAAAAAAAAGATTCTCTCCCTCTCCCTCTGGCCCCCTAGTTACAGTTCAAATGTTACAGTTCAAATGAATAGTTACAGTTCAAATGAATGATGGTTTCACCTGGGACACTCTCTCTTAAAAAAAAAAAAAAGAATAATTCCTGACACGGTATAAATTCTATATAAGTAGTTAATAATAATAATAATGCCAATGATAATAATAATAAGCAAATAAAAATAAACTGGCATCTTAACAATTACCATCACATTAAAAGTTTAGTTATAAACACATACACAGAAAAAATTCTATCAATAGGGGAAAAAATGACACAAATAACAAATAGAAAGCTTAAGTTGCAGCCTAAAGGACTCTGAGAGAGGAGAAATTGGATATATTCTCACTGCAAAAGTAAAGATTAGACATAAATAATTAAAAATAAATAAAAATTCAATCGAGTATCCACTATATATCAAAAGTCTGGTCTAGGCACTGAGATTATCACTCCAGATAAAAATTTTTGACTCTACGTAGTATAAATTCTTAGTTTGAGTGAGATAGCTAATTAAACAAGTAAAAAGAAGTAAAATAAATTAAAATATTGATACCTATTTCAAAAAATTAACTAAATAAGACAACTTAATGGGGTAGAGGTAGAATTTACATTTGGTGTTCCCAGGGACACCCCCGCAGGGGGACTTTTAAGTAGAGACCTGAATGAAGAGAAGCCAGTTGTGGGAGGATAAGAGAGGAAGGCACCAAGGGTACATCAAGGGCAGAGAAAAACTGAGCTCGTTGTTTCCAGAAAACACAAAGGGCACTGTGGTATGAAGCCTTGGGGGTTTAAACAGAGGAGTGACATATTTTGCTGTATGTATTCAAGTAGAAAAGTCTGACTACTATGAAATGAATAGATTGCAGGGGGATAGTATGGAATCAGGGAGACCACTTAGGGGACAATAGTTACAGTTCAAATGAATGATGGTTTCACCTGGGACAATCAGTGGTGATTTGGGGGGGAAAGATTCACATACTAAGAATTTTGAAATACGGCTTTTGGTGTTTGCTGAGGATCTTCATGCAGGATAAAATGAGTCCTTCCAGCCAGGAATTGGGCAACTAACATATGCCTCTCAGCTGCACACCGTTTTTACAGCCTTTGTTTTATACACAGATAGAACCCCAATTTCCATTCTTCACCAGAGTAGCTTTGGGGTTTCCAGCAGAGAGACTTTAAAAGGTTATTTGAAAAAGGAAACTAAGATATACATTTGAAAAGAGGCCAGATATACACTTGAAAATAAGCCCAGTCACAATAATTACCCCAGAAGAAGAGTCAGACATTGAAGATCTACAATGGCATAGTGATTTGACTCTAAGGGAGTAAAATATTAAGCGTGTATTTTATACATTGGGCGAAAGAAAAGTCAACCAAGCATCATTAACATAAACCTTGATTTGAAAATACCAGGAATGAGAAGGTTCCAAAGGGACTGTCTAACCTGGTGCAGGAGGGTAGAATTATTTAAGGAGGATTAAGTAGACAGAGTGAGTGGCAGTTGGGTTGATTTCAGGAATAGTTGCTTAAGGGTCATTCTTGAAAAGAAAGAAATGAAGATGTGAGGACAATCTGGCTGCAATTTCTGTCACCCCATTGACAGCCAGCGTTGATTCAGCTGATCTGGCTGGCTAGGCAGGTGTCCCCTTCCAAGATTCCAGACACATCCATATGAGGCACTGCATGTTGGAGTCTACCTTTCTTAAAAAAAAAAAAAAAAAAAGGAAAAGAAATTATTTGTGCAGATCATAATTGTTTATTCAGTATGGGTTTTGGATTCATCAAGAGTAGGAGGGAGCCATTAGGAGCTGAGATCATACATGAGAGGTGGTAGGAGAAATAGTTGCCAAGACAAAGGCATACAGAGCACTATGGAAAATGCTCACTCCTTCAGTCTCTCTCACACTCAGTTGTAATTTTTAGAGCACATTAAATGACCTCTGTTGGATATGGAGGAGCTGATTCTGTAGTTAGTAGAGTTGGAGAAAAGTGACCATGAGGATAAAGGAAAGAAAGAGTTCAAGGATGAGGCCATGTTTTTGGCTATTCATTGATTCTATTCTTAACTCTTATGTCCAAAGAAATATTAATGAGAAATTCTGTCATGTGGAGGAAGGGAGTGTTTGATCCAGTGATACTCTACACCCACTAAACCCTCTATCACATATACACACTTAGCTTAGGAATGTTACACTGTATTCTGAGAAGGTCATATCATTGAGGCAACAGGGTATATCACATTCCTGCAAGTAGGGACCCTGGCTCTCCAGTGCATATTTGAATCATTCCAGATCCCCTGCCAAGGAAAAAGTACGATCCAAAACAGAAAAAATAGGAATCCACAAAGTAAGTCCACAGCACATGGTGAAGAGGTGTCTTCTCTCTCTGGATTCACTCCTTTGAGTGTAGATTTCAAGGACAGTAGGTAGAGGCTTCCCTGGAGGTCACTAAGGCAATACCTACCATTACTCGTTAAGTTAGCACTCTGATGGGGCTGGGTCTACAGCCTCAGAGAACAAGGCAGGATGACATCTATTAGTAAGTTTGAATATACTGCACACATAATATTTTTTAAGCCCTTGGGTTTAGGAATAGTATTTTGTTTCTGTGGCTTAAATTTTGTTATCATTATTTAAATATCTCAATTTATTCTCCGCTGAAGCATGAGGCAATAGGTAACTTCTCTTATAACAAAGTATAAAGGGGGACAGTGCCTTCTTAAGGACAAAGGGATTCCCAGGGAACAAGAATAAGGGGGTTCTAATATAAAACTTCCTTCCACTGCCACCTTGGAGGGGCATGGACTATTTTCAGGAATGAAGAATTAGAAGCTTCCTGAGATGGAGAACAGAGCCCAAATAATGGCTACAGGTAAAACCAAGAATAAGATAAAGGAACGGCCAGATAAATTGTAATTATTCTGTTACCATTAAGATTAGCAAGTTTCCAGGACAACCCAAGATAAACACTACTATTTTGTTCCATGTCCCACAAACTGCACAATGATGGAACAGGGAAGTGATGCCTCCCACTTTCTCTCATTCTACAAATGGGCAATGCTGCCCTTTGCCGCCCTCTGATCCCAGAGACAATGTGAAGTTACAGGTTGCTCCACTGATCCCTCCAGCCCTCGCAACCCAGAGATTCAAGCAGCAAGACTAACAACGCAGCCATGCTCACCCCTTCCATTAGCAGGCCTGCATACTAACCTTGTCACATTCTCTCCCAGCCTATCATGTCAGATAGCCCTTGAAATTTGAAATGTTAGCCTCTGTGTTATGGGGGGAAAAAAAAAACCACCACACACACAATTCCTTACATTTTGTTTCTCCTAGAAATCCCGTAAGCCTGAGAAGAAGATAGAATGTATGCTCAGTCCTAAAGAGGAAATTGCTCCCGAATTCTCCTGTGCCTCCTCTGCCCCCGCAAGCTCATTCATAGTTTGATTCAGGGTCATGCTTTTCCACCTATGGACACACTTTCCCAGTCTTTCTCCATCTCAGCTACTGTCTGTGGCTTTTGTCAATTCATCAAGTTAAATGAGGCTCAGAAACCAAAAAAAAATCATGTAGGCTATATTTTTCAGTCTACCTTCCGTAATGTGTAGAGAAGAACGATCTATTGTACAGTTTCCTGGCCGAAAGAAGCCATTATCATCGTCCATTGAGTTCTTTCCATAGTATATAGAACTGTCAGACTACCCTTGTACACTTTTAAACTGTAACAACGTAGTTTTAAGGTACAATAGAAACCATCTGAAAATGGCATTTTGAAGCAGTTTTATAAAAGTTTGGAACCTATATTATATAATTGTTCAAAGTGCTTTCTTATTTGAGACCCTGAGACAAATGAAAAATGGATCCAGCTATGGAACCTCTAAATGGTGTGCTGTAGAAGACAAAATTGAATTCAGTATTAGCTGGTGAAGAAAATTCAATGCACCAGATATATGCTGATTGTTTGCACTGTATTAGCAGCTTCAGTAATTCAAGTTTTAAAAGTCTGAAAGTCAAGAAAAGGTGGGGAAACTTCAAATGCCCTTCTGTGACTCTCAAGATTCAAAACGAGTTAGTTCTGTTTTGACCTATGTAGGCTAAATATATGTTGATTTTATAAAATTGAGAGAAACTGTTCATGTACCTTTATTTGTAGACTCCTCACCATCCCCCGCCCTTTTTTTTTTTTTTTTTATTTCCTTCTGTGTTTTCTTTCCTGGATTTAAGCATTTTTTATGGCCCTCTGATTGGCCCCCAGAGAGCCTTAAGTCATAGTCATCATGATTGTGTACCAGTTGCTTAAGTACATCTTGAGATTCTATCAAGATATTTTCTGAAACAGTTCACTTGAGAATTGTATCTACTCCCGGGATAGGAAATGAAAAGAAACACATGTTAGGGCAAGTAGGTACAGTTCTTAGACTGTTGAGTAATATTCTTTATGATCATGGTTTAATTACATTGATTTATTGTTTTTGCTGCAGTTCAGTTTGAAAGTGTTTGGGATGAGTCATAACCACAAAGGGACAATAAGTCAGGACTGACTAAAAGAAACTTTAGCTTACACCTCATGATAAGAAAAGCAGGGAAAAAGAAAAAGAAGTAAAAACTGAGGAAAATATAACTGAGGATGGTGGCAATGACTCCCCACCCCTTTGGTTCCTTCTTCAAAGAGAGAGCTGATTATAGCAGTGGGTGTCAGACTCCAAAGGTCACCTGGGGGTGGTTGTTAATCATGTGGATTCCAGAGTTTCAGCCTAGATATTCAGACTTTAAGTCTTGTTGTTGCTATTATTGTTGATTTGGGGGCAGCGAGGGGTGTGTTATGCAATTGTATGTTTAATCAGCACTCAAGTTGATTCTGGGATAGATAGCAGAGTGACCACACACTAATACTAACCCCATTCGTAGGTTCCCTGGGGAGACACCAAGCCAATCGTGTCAAAGTAGGTGCCTCTGTTATCTGGTAGAACCAATGGTGTCACCCTCTAAACCTGGGTAGGAAAACAGTGGGGATCAAAAAGAACAATCTGCATAAGATACTGGGCACCTATGGAATGTAGTAAATCCTTCATAAAATGTTAGTTCCACTTCTAGCTCTGTTACCAACCACATATAACTGTGACTCCATGGGCTTTTCCTTTGTAAAGCAGGAAATTGTATAAATCACTAGAGTGAGCCAGGAAGTAGAAAGAAGGTGGACTCAGGAAAGACCATTTTGAGCTCTTCAGGGTCTCATGAGATAGTACCTCAATTTGGTAACAATTTAAGGTCTCAGATACTTATTTTATTAGTTTCATGGGTGTTGAGCCCTGAACCAGAAGACTGAGTCATGCTAAGTACAATATCTAAACAGCTAATGTAAAAAAGCAATGGCTAAATCACCAAACTTACAGTGAAAAATAAAACATATACACTGACAGTTATGCCAGCATATTTATAAACAAACTCTGTCAGGATGTTCAAACTGCATGGGAACAAAAAAAAAAAAGGTTAGGTCTGAGAGTAATAATTTACTTCTAGAAATCACTGTCAGAGAGAACATAAATATTTTAAGTCCTTTTGATTGAGTTTCATAAGTTGATGGTTGCTTGGGGAGCATGGAATCAGAAAAAGGGAAATTAGGTTAATTAAAATTTTACTGACTTTGGCATAAGACATTCTGAGAAATCCATTAGAAAAATCTAGTTCTGCATAAATACTCAAAATAACCTGACAGTACCTTGTCCTATGGCTCTGGCTTCTTCTTCCTTGACCAGCACCAACATTTCCTTCTTAGATTATGCAATTTTCCAGGCTTGATATCTGCTCCTGATTGCTTTCTGGAAGTATTAATATATTGACAAATTCCAACAAAGTGCCTGAAAGAATAAGTCTAAGAAAAGATTATAATATGTATGAATCTTAGGCCAATAACTCAGTTCTGCAAAAAATATTTTGTTTTCTATAACTACAGTTAATTTTATTTTATTTTCTCTTTATTTTTTTATTAACATATAAGGTATTATTTGCCCCAGGGTACATGTCTGTGAATCGTCAGGCTTACACATTTCACAGCACTTACCATAGCACATACCCTCCCCAATGTCCATAACACACAGTTAATTTTATTTTTACATTTAATCTCAGCAGACTGTCAGAAAACTTTTCATCAGTCATTAGCATCCTTGTACAATTTCTCCTAAAGAATAACAGAGATTTAATCTCCCTGAACCTCCACCTCAGTGGCATGTACTTATGAGGATTTTCCACATTGTTTAGGCAAGAGATCATTTACATTAGGATTGCACTTAGGAATTAATATAGCTTTATCATCATCGTTGTTTTTCCCTATTAATTTTTAGTGATATATGTTAAAGGGAACTTTATTTTTTTATTTTTTAAAGATATTATTTATTTATTTGACAGAGAGAAAGATCACAAGTAGGCAGAGAGGCAGGCTGGGGAGGGAGGGGGAAGCAGGCTCCCCGCTGAGCAGAGAGCCTGATGCGGGGCTCGATCCCAGGACCCTGAGATCATGACCTGAGCTGAAGGCAGAGGCTTTAACCCACTGAGCCACCCAGGCGCCCATATGTTATTAAGCAACATTTTATTTTACCTTATACAATCATTAAGAGTTGACTTCTCCCCACAGTTCTTCAAAGAAGTAGCTCCACATCATAATTTTTTCTCTGAAAGATGCTCTTTTGGCAACCTGCAAAAAGAACATTTTACACAACACTAAACAAAATTATACACGTTGTCACAGCTTTCATTAGTAGGAAATCAGGAATCTCATGGTTCTCATTTCTTTAATTTTGTTAATTTTTTTTTAATTTCAGCTTTACTGAAGGATAAATGACAAAAGTGTAAGATATTTAAAGTGTGCATCCTGGTGATTTGATATAGGCATACATTGTAGAAGAGGGATTTTCTCCATCTAGTCAGCTAACATATCTATCATCTCACATATTTATCTTCCTTTTGGTGAGAGGGATTGTAGATGAGAATATTTAAGTTCTATTCTCTCAGCAATTTTAGTTATACAATACAGTGTTATCAACTATAGTCATCATGATTTACAGTAGAGTCTCGGACTTTATCCAGCCCTGGTAACCACTTTTCTACTCTCTGTTTCTATGCATTTAACTTTTGTTTTTTCACTTTCCACACATAAATGAGATCATGCAGTAATTTTTGTATTTTTCTTTCTCTGGATCTGGATCCAGATCCCCGTCTGGATCATTTTGCTTGCATTATGCCCTCAAGGTCCATCCATGTTGTTGGAAATGGCAGGATTTCTTTCTTTCTCATTGCTGAGTAATATTCCACTGTGTATATGTGCATACACACACACACACACACACACACACACACACACACATGCACCCCACATCTTCTTTATCCATTTGTCTGTTGATGGACACTTAGGTTGTTTCCATATCTTGGCTATTGTGAATAATGCTGCAGTGAACATAGGATGTGGATATCTCTTCAATATCTTGTTTTCATTTCTTTTAAATATATATGCAAAAGTGGAATTGCTGAATCATGTGGTAGTTCTATTTTAATTTTTTTAGGAACTTCCATACTGTTTCCCACAGTGGCTGCACCAATTTACATTCCCACCAACAGTGCCTAAGTGTTCCTGTTTCTCCACATCTTCACTGACACTTGTTAGCTTTTTGTATTTTTGATGACAGCTGTTCTAATAGGTGTGAGGTAATATATCATTGTGGTTTTGATTTGCATTTCTCTGATGGTTAGTGATGTTGAGTGTCTTTTCATAGTGTTATTTTTTTAGTGATTGCTCAAAAAAGGTTTGGCTCAACTCCATGACCTTTCTAAGCTATGTTTATCTAAACCTTCACAACTGATCTAAGTTCTTTTTTGTTGTTGTCATCTGATGGTATGGAGGAAAATATAGAATTTGGATATTGAGAAAAATCTCAGCTTCTTGAGCTGCATTCTGTTGGAAACTATGAGGAATGCACTGAAAGGCTTATAATGTGCAATTGATCTGAAGACACTGAGTCAACTTTGAGTAAAGTGGCAATGTTCACATATCATCTCTTTCATAACACATTCTCACCTAATTGTGAAATCCTCATACTCAGCACATGGCCTTTCTTCTACCTCACACTTCCCTAAGACTACTCATGGTGAACTAACCTGATCTGAATTTGGTAGCACGATGCTGGTTATACAACTCACCAGCCAATTCAATTTTATGTGAGAACAGTACATACTTTTATACAGCGCATTCTATACCATATTATATTAATAGGGTTCTTTATAGAAATGAAAATAAAGCAACCATAATTTTACAAATGAGCCTGATTATATCTTAGAAGATAAATGTGATTTATGCTTTCTAAGTGCCTTCCTGCCAGTCTCACAGCCCTTTTCTCTTTGTGAAGCTAAGGAAAGTTTCTGCCAAGAAATGCCCCATCTGCTTCCTAGGTAAGTTGCACTATGGTTCCTTCAAGTGCTTTTAGTATTCTAAATATCTCTGCAGACATTTCTTTACTGGAACTGGTTACCAGTCTCCATGTTCCAATACAACTCAAGTCTTAGAAGTATGTATAAAGCACTCCCTTCTTTCCCTTTGGACTGTGAATGTTCTCACAGCAACGCTCATGGGGGCAAGCTTTGATGGCTGGCGCTGTCCTTATGCAGCAAGTGACTGTCTTCAGAATATTGGACACTTCACAGTTTTTCCTCAGCTAAGGGTATTGGGTGAAGTTCCTGTGTACCCCATCTGGCACATATTAAACCCTAAATAGATATGTTCTGAATAAATGAATAAATCTCATTTGATGTCTCCTTATACATGTCTAACTTTATACCTTTCAGTCAAAATCTAAGATTATTTACAATATTTATCTTCCTCCTGACCTATACTTTGTCATTTTCACTCACTCACTAGGCTTCCCCATCTACATTCTGTTATTGTTATTTAGAATTTTGAATTCATCGTTTTTTAAAAATATTTTTTCCCAACATTTTATATTTCTTTTGCTTCTAATATCACAGTCCTCCCTCTGGGTTCACATTTCACTGTATCTTTCAGTAAGTAATGTTGAAAGCATTTGTTTATGGTGAATAGTTTCAATATTTGAAACCTGATTTTTGGGTTAAAGCACACTTGTAAATGGTAGTTGAGTTGAGTGTAAAATTTAAGGTTGGCTGTGATTTTCTCTCAGACCTTTAATAATAATACTCTTTGGTTTTTTGGCAGTTCCTGTTACTGTTAAAAGGATTGCATCAGTAATTGTTGTTCCTGTGTAGATACTCTGATTTTCCTCCCTGATAGCTTTTAAGAATTATTTTCATCCTTGTAGTTTGGTAATTTCACAATGTGTTTAGGTGTGTGTCTATTTTTATTTATCCTGATCAATATTCTTTGGCTTGCTATCTGGTGATTCATGTCTTTCATTGATTCAGAATATGACGCTCTCATTATTTCTTTAAACATTACTTCTGTACTCTTTCTTTTTTTTTCTTCTTTAGAAAAACTTCTCTGATTTATATGTTGATCAATCTAAAACTATCTTCCATTGCTCTTAACTTTACCCTTATATTCCATTTTAGCTATTTTCTCATTATGACATTACAGTTCAATTATTTTTTTCTACTTTTGTGTCCCATCCAAAATTTATTAGAGCTATTTTTTCTTTGATAATGTTTTTGATTTCCAGGATTTTTAATGGCATTTTTATATCTCAACTTATTTCTGATTCATATCTACCTGTTTTATTTCATAATTTCCAGCTGGTAATTTATGAACATTATTCCTTCCTTTCTCCCTCCAAATAGATTAAGAAGATCATTTTATAGTCTTTTTCAGAAGATTGCTATATTGTCTGCATACCCTCATAAATTAATTATCTCATTTGTCGAGTTTTCTGGTTGTTTTTTTAAGTTACTCATTTTTCTTTGTGGTTTAGACCTTAATATGTCAATTAATTTATCTTGAATAAGCGTTCATCCAAATGTGTACACACATTTTTTACTTTCCATGGTCACCTATCTATTCTAGTGGTTTCCAACCTACAAAATGAGCTCCTACAGTTAGAAACACTTCTTCTATTGGGAGTTTTGGAGCTCTCATTTTTTAGGGATGTCATAGTTCAAACTCCTGAGTCTAGACGGCATACCCCTGGTCCCAGCTGGGTGGACATCTCTGAGATCCCAGCTGTCCTGGAACAACCCCAGGCAGTAATTTTAGTTCTTTTTTTACACTTAATTTTTCTGTGTCTTGAGACTTCAGCATGACTCTTGCCCATAGTCACATATAGGATGGTCTGAAACTTCTTTTTTTTTTTTTTAAAAAGATTTTATTCATTTATTTGACAGAGAGAGAGATCACAAGTAGGCAGAGAGGCAGGCAGAGAGAGGGGGAAGCAGGCTCCCTGCTGAGCAGAGAGCCCGATGCAGGGCTCGATCCCAGGACCCTGAGATCTTGACCTGAGCCGAAGGCAGAGGCTTTAACCCACTGACCCAGGTTCCCCTGGTCTGAAACTTCTTATTCTGATAGAGTCAATCCCCCAGCTTTTTGATCTATCAGTTTTTGATCTAGGAACTTCATAGAATTGTAGCCTAGGCTTCTTTTATTCTTATGGATTTCAGTTCCATTTTTATTTCATAATGATGTAAAAATACTTTACCATTTTTATATATTTAAACTCAAGATAGGGAGGATTCCAGATGAAAGCACAGCAATATCTTGATCAGAATTCACAAGGATAAACATTTTGCATTCACATTTCATTCGAATGTAAATTCAGTGGTAAAAAAAAAATCAATACATTGCTCTTGAATATGCTGCCTTTCAAATATGTGTAAACAACTCACACACACAAAAAAACATTAAAACAAGGAATTATATAGACAGCTCTTTCAATTCAGAATTGTTCCTTATCTTCCTATTTCTTTTATGCATTTTCTGAGCTTTATACCTATAAACGAAACTCTACAATTTAGAAGCTCAGTTTCTCACGACGTATTTCTCCTTACAATCTCAAGCGTTATAATAAGGCAGACTTGTCAGTTATCAGATTCAACTGAGCTCTACCCTTAGAACTTTCCTCTTGATTTAGATCAAAATGTCAGGAGAGGCTTTGAGCAAAAATTTCCTTTTCCTAGTTAGGTGGTATAATTATTTAACTTGGACAGAATGCCATATATTAGAATTTCTTAACTTTTTCTTTTTTAAAAAAAGGTTTTATTTATTTATTTGACAGAGAGAGAAAGTGTGTGTACAAGTAGGCAGAGCAAAACAGAGAGGGAGAAGCAGGCTCCCTGCTGAGCAGAAAGCCAGGATGCTGATGCAGGGCTCCTAACTTTTTCTTGATAGAACTTTTTGTGCATTGCTGCTGATAGTTTTGGGAAATCAGTTTTACATGCTCATCAACTAATAACAGATAATACACTGTTATGTAGTTTTTTAGTCAAGTTCTCTTTACTCTAAGTGAAGTGTTTATATAATAATGAATTATATTTTCAGTGCATCAATTACAAGTTATTTAAATAATTCCTTTTTT
Organism: Procyon lotor; assembly: GCA_028646535.1. Classification (NCBI taxonomy): domain Eukaryota; kingdom Metazoa; phylum Chordata; class Mammalia; order Carnivora; family Procyonidae; genus Procyon; species Procyon lotor. The sequence continues at coordinate 77,848,619 of CM053610.1, read as the reverse complement.
TATGTTCCTTGGAAAGCTATTTCATAATATGTTTAGGAGGTAACTTTATGTCAAGAACTATGCAGCATCTGAAATTTTAGCCTACTTACAAGCTAATATGTTAGCTTCCCACAAATTTAAGAATGTTAAGTCCCCTGGCTCAGAGACAAAGGATTTTATTACTTATGGAAACAACATTAGTCAGAGCTTCACACTGATTTTTATCAGTTCTCCGGGCCCTCAAATCCTACTGCAGAAATGCAAAGGGCCTAACACAGATGCTTGCAATGAAACTGGTTATGTTTCCAGGAATCCAGAACAGGATTACCAACTTTGAGGGATTCTCTATTTTGATAAAAAGCAGAAATATTACTTTACTGAAAAAAAAAAAAAAAAACTTTACTGAAAGAAAAAAAAAAAAAGCAGAAATATACCTGTTCTTTTTCTTGGTGGAGACAGATGGGAAGGGGAGGTGTAAGAAAAGGAGAGAGAGAGGTGTTACCTAATCTTTCTAGGTTTTTCATGCAAATATAACCTTGAGAGGGCACCTGTGTGGCTCAGTCAGTTAAGCATCTGCCTTTGGCTCAGGTTGTGATCCCAGGGTCCTGGGTTCAAGTCTTAATTCAAGGAGCCTGCTTCTCCCTCTCCTTCTGACTTGCTCGCTCGCTCTCTCTCTCAAGTAAATAAATAAAATCTGTTTAAAAAAGTCCCAAACAACATAACCCTGAGAAATTGGTAAAGTCCTGGTAAAGAACAACACTCTTGTTGCTTTCTTGGCTTACCCAGTAAGACTTGCAGGGAAGCTCAGGGTTCATGGAAAATTACCTCTCTCTGAATCAAATAAAGAGCTATTGTATAACCTAATTAGACACATAAAAGATAGTATTGTTAACAATAAGAAAGAATAGCCAGTAGTTATTAACTATCCTAACTTATTAAGGTACTTTACCTACCTTATCTCTATAATTTGTGTTATTTCCCCCCTTATACTTTTAATTACTCTATGTTCAAAATGAAGAAACCAAGTCTTTTTTTTTAAGATTTTTATTTATTTATTTATTTGTTTATTTATTTGACAGAGAGAGATCACAAGTAGGAAGAGAGGCAGGCAGGGGGGGAGGGGAAGCAGGCTCCCTGATTTTAAAATATCAAATCCTCACAATAATAAACACTGAGTTTCATTATACACATTTTATAGCTCAGGATACTGGAATTTAGGAAGGTTAAGTAAGTTGCCCAAGCCAGGAGTAATTGTAAGGACAAGAATAAGGATAGCTATAGAATGTATATTCTTAATCCATTTATTATTTTATTCCTCAATAAATGATTAAAGCTTCATATTAACAAACCCACACCCATTTCTCCTCTGATACCCAACACATGTAACCTTTATTTATGTTATTTTCATATAGTAGCATATTCAAATTTTAAATTAATTTCTTTATACTCGAGCACAAATGAACTACTCTCTTCAAATCCTGAGATCATTAATTTAAGAAATCTTCATTCTAAGATCCATCACAGACTACCAGAGTTTGCTTTTGTGGTAAACTATTAGCAATGTGGAAAAGATTGGCAGCTGAACAGATACTGTGGGGAGCATATTAAATAAATTATTATATTTCATTCTATTTTTTAAAGATTTTTTTTATTTATTTGACAGAGAGAGACACAGTGAGAGAGGGAACACAAGCAGGGGGAGTCAAAGAGGGAGAAGCAGGCTTCCCGCCATTCAGGGAGCCTGATGTGGGGATCAATCCCAGGACCCTGGGACCATGACCTGAACTGAAGGCAGATGCTTAATGACTGAGCCACCCAGGTGCCCCTAATTTATTATATTTCAAATCCTGTCTTTTACTTTGTCACTCAATCACTTTTTTCCAGGGGGAAGGAGGCCTATGACAAGACTGAGGATATTTAAAGCATTCCAGAAATGAAGGGATTTACCAGAATGAAAACTCAACAATACAGATCTTCCTCAACTTAGAATGGGATTACATCCTGATAAACCTATTGTAAATTGGAAATACCCTAATTCAAAAATGTACTTATTACACCTAACCTACTGAGCATCATGCTCAGCCTCGCCTACCTTAAACATGCCCAGAAAACATACATCAGCCTATAATTGGACAAAATCATCTAACACAAAGCCTAGTTCATAATTAAGTGTTGAATACCTCATGTAATGAATAGCATACTGTACTGAAAGTGGAAAACAGCATCGTTGTATGGTATAGTATGGCTGTAAGAGTATCAGTTGTTTACCCTACTGATTGCTTGGTAACTGTGAGCTGCGGCTTACTGCTGCTGCCTCACAAGAGAGTGTCATACTGCAAATCACTAGCCCCGGAAAAGATCCACGTGTAAAATCCAAAGCATGGCTTCTACCGAACGTGTAAGACTTTTGCATCGTCATCAAGTTCAAAATCATAAGTCAAAACATCTTAAGTCAGGCTCACATTTATCTATGTATATTCTATATATTTTCTTTATATCATGATATATGTATATACGATATGATATGATATACCTATACATGATATATAATAGAGAGAGAGAGAGAGAGAATATATATAATAATATATAGCAGTTGTATTCCCTAGAATACTTATGGTAGAAGCACTGAAATTGTTGGGGAAAAATGTTTTGTTTTGTTTTTTAAGATTTTATTTATTTATGACAGGGAGAGAGACAGTGAGAGAGGGAACACAAGCAAGGGGAGTGGGAGAGGGAGAAGCAGTCTCCCCAGAAAGTAGGGAGCCTATGTGGGGCTCGAGCCCAGGACCCTAGGATCATGACCTGAGCCAAAGGCAGACGCTTAAGGACTGAGCCACCGAGGCACCCTGGAAAAACTGTTCTGGTAAGATGCTTAAAGTGGGAGTTAAGAACAAAGACACATTTGTTTTCATAACAATTGATAATGGTTAACTGTTTTCCAAGTAGGTATGCCTGGGAGGTCATTTAGTTTGCTAAACAATGTGATAGGATATATTAATTTAGGTATTACCAATTTAGGGCTAGTAGCTGAATTATTTTATTATTTTCATTATTTTTTTTAAAAAGATTTTACTGGGGGAGGGGAGCAGAGGGAGAAGAGAGAGAGAATCTCAAGCAGATTCCACACTGAGTGCAGAGCTTGACGTGGGGCTCCATCTCACACCCCCAATGTCATGACCTGAGATGAAGTCAAGAGTCTGATGCTTAACCGACTGAGCCACCCAGGGGCCTGGTGTTTTCATGTTTCGTTGTTTTTTGTCTTTTGTTTTTGTCTCTTTTTTTTTCTTGGAGCAATTTTCAGTTCACAGAAAAGTTAAGAGGAGGGTATGGACATTTCTGATATACCTCATATTTCCATGCATACATAGCCTCCCCCACTACCAATATCCCCCACCAGAGGGGTTTGTTTGTTACGATTGATGATCCTGCATTGACACATACGTCATAATCACCTTGAGTCCATAGATTACATTAGGGTTCACTGCTGGTGTTGTACATTCTATGGGCCTGAACAAGTGTATAATGACATGACCACCATTATGGTGTACAGAGTCTTTTCATTGCCCTGAAAGTCCCCTGTGCTTCATCTGCTCTTCGAAGCTTCCTCACCTCAACTACTGGAGACCACCTGTCACTGTCTACATTGTAAAGCAACGTCTCCGTTGCCTTTACACAATTTCTTATTGTTGGAATAATATAGTATATAGCCTTTTAAGATTGGCTTCTCTAACTTAGAAATATGTGTTTAAGGCTGTCTTTTCATTGCTTGGTAGCTCATTTCTTTTTAGCACTGAATAATATTCCGGAGTTTGGATGTAGCCGAGGTTATTTATCCTTTCATCTACTGAAGGGCATCTTGGGTTTCCAGGTTTTGTCAACTCTGAATCAAACTGCTATAAACATCTGTGTGTAGGTTTTTGTGTGAACATACATTTCCAACTTCTTCGAGTAAATACCGAAAACCATGATTGCTAGATCATACGGTAAGAATATATTTAGTTTTGTGAGAAACTGGCAAACTGTCTTCCAAAGTGACTGTGGTATTTTGCATTCCCACCAGCAATGCATGTGAGTTCCTGTTGCCTCATATCCTTTCCAGCATCTGGTGGGATCAATGTTCTGGATTTTGGCTATTTTATTAGGTGCATAATGGTATCTCATTGTTGTTTACATTTCCCTGTTGGCATATGATATGGAACATCTTACTCATAGGCTTATTTGCCATTTTTGTAGCTTCTTTGATGATGTGTCTTTTAAGGTCTTTGGCCCATTTTAAATCAGATTTGTTTTCTTAATGTTGAGTTTTAAGAGTTTCTTGTATATTTTAGATAACAGTCCTTTATCAGATGGATCATTATCAGATGAATCAAAAATCAGATGCATTTTTCGGCAAATGTTTTCTCATATTCTGTGGCATGTCTTCTCATTCGCACGATAAGTTGAATTGTTCTTTGTTTTGCTTTTCTTTTAAAAAGAAATTTGAAGTTTTCTGGTGATAATTTTGATAGGCAGATAATAGTTGCTGACAAGATTTGTTATTTGATGGAGGAAAGGAGGAGAGAAAATTTCTGGAAGTGAGGAGAGGGCTTGAAGAATAGAAATATTTAATAGGAATTTTCAACATTATTTCACTATGACATGCACAGTGTATTTATTGTATCGTATCTTCTTTAAAATATTTATTAGAATTTGTTTGGTTCTGAAGAGTTTTTGTTTTTTCCTTTGAAAAGTTTGAAAAGGTGACTATTGAAACATGATATCAGTAGTCATAAGATAGAGTCAGGTGATATCTGTGATACAATAAATAAAATCAAACTCACATGTGAATTGGTCATTCCATCAACATAAGTTAATGGAGAATAAATTTTTTTGAATTCATATTTGTGTCAGGGACATAACATCATCAATCACCTTCATGCCCCTGATCTAGATTTTAGTAGTACCTTGACTATGTTTTGATAGGTTGCTGACATAGGGTGGGCATGGGCAATATTAATTTGATCCCATTCTTGCCTTGTACTTAGGCAGAAGGAGGGAAGAGGAAGGATTAGGAGAAACTAGGTTGGCTATAGAAAACGTAGAAAAACCACTAATGACTGGAAGCAATCATCAAGGCAAATGAAAATTGGCAAAAGAGAAAAGAACCAAAATGTAGAGGCCTAAGAAAAAAAAACCAAAAGTGGCATAATGTTCTTAAAATAATTTTTATCATGTGTAATTCTAGTAAAAGTTTTTTGAGCATAACCCTATATATATATTTTTTCAAAAATTATATTCTCACATTATTTTGCAAACATATTGATATATAATTAATATACTCTGTAGCAAGCATTAGTAGAGCCCACCAATATTCAGCTTTCTTTTTTTTTTGGTCGTATATGCAGCTACATGTTCTAGCCCTTGTAGAGCTAGTCAGTGAAGCAGTGAAAAGCCCAAAAGCATTCTCCCCCTCCCTTTCTAGGATCTACAGTACTGGAACCTATATCTTCACATTAGTGCATCTACGGATAATGGAGACCGTCATCCTGGATCTCTTAGTAACTATGGGACAAAGCCCTCAGCCAACCTATACTGGATAGATCATGAGAAATAAAAATATTTAATGATCTTAAACCATTGAGATTTTGAAGTTATTATTACATTATAACTTCATAGACTTAGATAACTTAAAAACTATGAATATAAGAATAATTATAAAACCTGCATATTTTCTTTCTGTACCCCACTGCATAATTCTGAACATTCCCTGAGAAGTATTGGCTCTCCTTTGGATATCAGTGCTTTAGAAATCACCCAGTGAAACCAAGAGAATAAATAGGCATTCAGTGTCTATTGTGAAACCTCTTGTTTAGAGTTCTAATTGTCAAAGAATAAGTGTACTGTCATATTAATACAAAAGAGTTTGTACTTTGTCACACCCGGTAGAGTGTATCTACTGCCTCACATGTAATAAACAAGCATTCTGACTAAAACCAAATGGTATACATCTCTTCGTTATAAAAAGAAACATCACTTTTTTTTTTTTAATTTTTATTTATCTGACAGAGAGAAACACAGCGAGAGAGGGAACACAAGCAGAGGGAATGGTAGCAGGAGAAGCAGGCCCCCTGCAGAGCAGAGAGCCCGATGCGGGGCTCGATCCCAGGGCCCTGGGACCCGACCTGGGCCGAAGGCAGATGCTTAACGACTGAGCCACCCAGGCGCCCGAAACATCACTTTTTAATAGCAGGAAAATATAACAGTTAATAATGAAAAGTGTGTATAGAGCCAGTTCTTACATAGAATTTATAAAGTATGATGACCACAATAAATAAAATCAAATTCATTATTACCATCCCATATACTCTTTTCAAATGTAAACTAGCTCTTTTTCTGTGGCTTTGTACAGAATCAACAAAGAAATAATTTATTGGAGTCAGTTTCTTCCCACCACTGGCTATTGACTTTCAGATAAATACAGCATCAAAATAGTTCATGCAGCCTAGTTTGAAATTTTCTCTAGCGATTACTTTACCAACTGGGGATGAGGCAGTGTATTTGTCTTGTTTATTATGGTTGCATATGAGAGAATCCAAATTCTAATTAGCTAAAGCAAAAGGAGAAATGTATTGGCCCCTGTAACTACAAAATCCAAAGGAATAAAACTTGCTCCAGACATGGATGGATCCAGGAGGACAAACAATAATCAGAGATCTACCTCTTTTCCTCCAAATCTTGGCTCAGTTCTTCTATTGGTTTCATTCTCGGGCAGATAGACTCCATGTGCCAGAATAGCTGTGCCAGGTCATTCTGGGCTTCCACTCTTTCCAGTTCCTGAGGCTTTAGTAGCAAGAGCTATCTTCTATGTTACTACCTACCGAAAATATTCATATTGGCTACATTGGATTATGTGCCTCTTCCTTTGAACCAGAAGCACAAAAAAAACGTTTGGTTTCTTAGCAGAAGGGCAGAGGTTGGGGAGCTCCCAAAAGGCAAAGACATGAGTAACCTAGATACAGAATCTGCCTTTTACAGAGAGGATCTCTGAACCTCTGATCTAAGCTTCGCCATCCGTGTGCCCATCGTATTTCCAAGAGAAGCCCACCCACTATAGACTGGTAGAAGACTATGAGAATTCCTGCAAGGCTAAAATGTCCTGCAGCCCAATCTATTTATTAATTACTACCAGAAAAGAGGATGATCATGCTTTACAAAACAAACAAAAAACACAACAAACCCAGATTTTTAAATGTACACTCCTTAAAAGTTCACATCAAACAGTGAAAATTCAAGTCAGTATGCAGAAGGGACAACTTAAGTAGCACTGCTAAAATGGAAAGAACTAGAGTCTAATGAAAATCTAGCCTTCACGTCATTTAAATTATAACTAGATTCACCAGTCATATTTCTGGATGTTAGAGGAGATGATAAAATTCGAAGTCAAAACGTGAATGGAAGGTCAAGAATTCCTCCCCTTACTAGAACGAACCAAGTGAAAGATTTTGAATTAAGAGCTTAGAGTTCACAGGGTAAATTATTTGTTTCAACTCTTTGAAACCACTAAGCAAGTGTATGAGTGGGGTAAGGGGAGGACAGATTCATTCTTTTCTGGGCATTCATTAATGATTCATATTCCCTTTCAATATTCTCTTTTATCATTAAAAGTGATGAGTATAAAAAAGTAATGACTGTATGGTACAATAATAAAACTATACTAAGACTATGTCATTAAATGAAGCCAGTTTTTAGCTGGGGAAAAAAAAAGGCATTAGATTTCATCTCCTTTTTGATTTCCTCTCACATGTTGCTCAGAAGCCTCATACTTCCTGCACTCCTTAATAAAAACTTCAAATCATGCAGCAAGACTTTTGACATAACAGCATTTTCACTAACATCCTTTCGGCAGCTGGCAACTTTTGTCTCAGGAGGGAGTCTCTCGCCCTGCTTTGGGTTATTAAAGCTAATTAAAGTGATGACCCTTGTTTGCCTTACTGTCACTCAAGGTCTCTGGAAGGGGCATCCTATTCCTTCTTGGTCCTCTGTTCCTTTTCTCTGGCATTGGTAGAAAAAAGAAAGGAAATGCCATCCCACTGGGGCTTTAAGCTGAAAGCAAATCTCTCCAGGAAATCAGTCTTTCTAATACAGAGGAGGCGATTTCTCAATTTACTCTTAAGAAAACATTATCCCCTGATTAATGCACAGCTGGGAACTTGTTTAAATATACACAACTTTTACATGTTTCTAACATAAACCTTGTCACCAAATTTTCCAACTGGGAACATATCCTTTTTATTTTGTACAAGGTGACTTTAAACAAGCTTAAAGGGCTTCCTGGAGAGTATCCACATTTTGATAGAATGTAAAGAATTATTTTTTGGAAGAAGAAGTGTAAGTGGAACTGCTTGGAATCAGGACACAATCTTTAGAAAGACCCGACCGCACAAAACTCATTCTAAATTTAAAATATTTTACTTGGTATATCTACAGTGTTAGAGTATTGAAAGTTTTCTCCTCTACTTCCAAAATTCTTATTTTGTCAAACCTCCACTTCATCGTCTGCTTATGCAAATCTCAATATGTTACGCCCATTTTCTTTTTGAAATCATGTTAACTTGAGAGTGTACAGTATAGTGAGGAATGTTCGGGGCCACAAGTGGTGGCCCATCCAAATAACACAAGCTTAAACAAGTAGGAGTTTGCCCTCATCTGGAAAGAATTCTGAGAAGAGTTCAGTCCTGATTCAGTGGCTCCTCCATGCTCTCCCCAGTTTCTCAAGCTTCTGCTGTTTTTGTGATCCTTTAATGTGTTGGTTCTCGGCCTCAGGCTGCAAGAAGGCAGTTGGAACCCCAGCATCAGCTTTTGGTTTAGGGCAGGAAGAAGAAGGTGACACATAGGCCCTCTACCTGATATGTCCTAGCCAGAAGCCTTTCCCTTAGGTCTCATAGGCCGCAATGATATCACATGGACAACATATATGTAAGTCATTGCAGAAAAAAGAAGGATGTAGAGTAGCAGCCATATCTGCTACAAGTCTCTCTGTTGCCTCTTCTCTTCTAGATACACACATGAAAGCCACCAGATACTTCCTTCTTCCTGAATTCTGCAAGGAAAAATCCTCCATCATTTTATATTGAAGCTTTCCTGAATCTGAGAAATCATGGTCAGAAATAACTCAGATTAAATATATTTTATCCTCAAAAAGCAGCTGTTTTTAAATCGATTGGGCAGCTCTGAGCTGAGAGAACGTGTCTTACAGGAATCACAGTATATTCTGAGTCAGATGATCCCTTTATGTTATATGCGTCCATTCTTCTAAAATGAGATTATTAATGCAGAAATGTGGTACATTTCATTAATACTGTAAATACTTCATAATTGTTAAGGGAACCATGTGGTGAGTCTTAATATAGACGATGACCCCAAACAACAGGGTCACATAGTTCCACTAGGAATCGCCTGCTTATTTTCAAATGGGTGTTTGTTTAGTTTTTGATAATACCATTTAAAAAGTATATAAAGAAATAGGTGCATACAATCTGAGAGTACAACTTTCTTGTGGCCCCCGTGTCCCTGTTTTGATTGGATTTTGTCTAAAAATTAGGTCATTATGAAAGCAGAGGAATTTTAAAATATTTTATGGCCCGATCTTTCCTCATCTTGATGAAATAATTTGTGGAGTTGGATTATGTGAAGATGATTAGAAACAATCCCCAGATCATTTCCTTTCCAATCTCGGGTAAGATTTTGAAGAACACAATATAAGCAGATCAGTCAAACTAAGAAATATACTTTTTGTTTAATAATAGATTGCACTACAGGGTATTTATCCCAAAGATACAGATGTAGTGAAAAGAAGGGTCACATGCACCCCAATGTTCATAGCAGCAATGTCCACAATAGCCAAGCTGTGGAAAGAGCTAAGATGCCCCCCAATAGACGAATGGCTAAAGAAGATGTAGTCCATATACACAATGGACTATTACTCAGCCATCAGAAAGGATGAATACCCACCATTTGCATCGACATGGACAGAACAGGTGGGATTATGCTAAGTGAAATAAGTCGAGCAGAGAAAGACAATTATCATATGGTTTCACTTGTTTGTGGAACATAAGGAATAGCATGGAGGACATTAGCAGGAGGAAGGAGAAAATGAAGGTGGGAAATTGGAGAGAGAGGTGAACCATAAGATCATGGACTCCGAGAAACAAACTGAGGATTTTAGAAGGGAGGGAAGTGGGAAGATGGGTTGGCCCAGTGATGGATATCAAGGAGGGGACATAATGCATAGAGCACTTGGTTTCATACACAAACAATGAATCTTGGAACACTATATCAAAAACTAATGACGTACTTGTATGGTGACTAACATAACATAATTAAAACAAAAACAAAAACAAAACAAACAAAAAATAATAGATGGCTTAGCATCTAGAAAAAGGGTTGGGAAATTAAGGCCAACTTGGACACTTCTGCTTCATTTAACTATATCATTATCTTGCATATGTACATTTATTAAAACATTCCTGGGGCGCCTGGGTGGCTCAGTCATTAAGCGTCTGCCTTCGGCTCAGGTCAGATCCCAGGGTCCTGGGATCAAGCCCCTCATCGGGCTCTCTGCTCAGCAGGGAGCCTGCTTCTCCTGCTACCATTCCCTCTGCTTGTGTTCTCTCTCTGGCTGTGTTTCTCTCTGTCAAATAAATTAAAAACAAAACAAACAAACAAACAAACAAAACAGAAAACATTCCTGAAGTAGACAGCAACTTTTCTCCACTGACAGAGATGAGTGGTCTTTACCATTTTAACATTATACTGGAATTAAATGAACTACTTGAAATCTTTTTGACTGTAATGGTATGATAGTATCAAGAGTGCAGTATTTATAATCAGAGGACTTAAATATGAGTTTTGTTTTTAAAGATTTTATTTATTTGACAGAGAGAAACACAGCGAGAGAGGGAACACAAGCAGAGGGAATGGTAGCCGGAGAAGCAGGCTTCCTGCTGAGCAAGAAGCCCGATGCGGGGCTCGATCCCAGCACCCCAGGATCATGACCTGAGCCAAAGGCAGACGCTTAATGACTGAGCCACCCAGGTGCCCCCTTAAATATGAGTTTTTATTTAGTCTTATTATGACCTTGAGTGAATCACTACCTGCCGGAACTACAATTTTACTTATCTTCATTTTGGGCATAAGAAAAATTATTTAAGACATACTTTTTAATTTGTGACAAAAAAAACTTAGCTGTAGGAATAAGATTTAAGCATAAATAAAACTTGTAACTTTACACCCCTCATTTCACTTAATTTCCAAGTGTATCCTATGTTTGCAAATCTAGTTAAACACTGACTTTCGTAATTTACCCTGGTGTTTGGTTTATCCCTGATTCTCTTCCATCTCAGGCTTTCACACTCTCTTTCTGCAACTCTAGATTTCATCCAGGTCCCTGGGTCTCTCCAGATCTACTCTTGATTCCCACACATTGCAACAACATCTGGAATAGTTCACATCCTATCTCTCAGCCTGGTTTCCCCCACTGGTCACAAACCCCTCCATCACCCCATATCACCTATAAGGTACTAAGGTGCTTGGAAAATTATAAAGAATTATGGAAAATTACCTTTGTATTACCATCCTTAAAATGAAGGCAATGGCTCAAATTCTTGTCTCCTTTCCACTTAGTTTAAACTCAAAGAAAGGGCCTGATTGCTTGAAGATAAAATCTCTGCGTGGTTAAGAAATAGTTTCCATTTTGCATCCCTGGGATTTTCAGAGTGAAATTATATAAATGTTAGACATATTCTGGGAATTCATATTATGTTGATGATTTTGCTGCTTAGTAGGGTTTCTTGCTTCTTTTTATTCAAATGCAAGAAGACTTTGAGTGAATCAACAGAGGCTGATAGCAGACTTTCTTTCCAAGGTCAAATAAGTAGAGAAATAGAGGAAATATGGCAAATGGAAGATCATAACAATATTCATGATCATATACTGCAGTATGACTGAGGATTGATGGCATAGGAAAATAGAAACTCACTGAACACAATTCTTTTGTTAGCAAATATGCTTCAATTTTTTTTTTTTTTTTTTTTTTTTAAAGAACTGCTCTTCTATCAAAGGGGCAATAAGCCTCCTTCAATGCAGGTTCATTTCACTTTCCCAAAGATTGATCAAAAAAGGAAACTGGAACTCTTCAAACTGCCCAATTTTTTATATTTACCTTCTGCTCCATATTTATGATGAAACTCACATTATGTATTCCATTAGTATACACAGAAGCCTAGACTCTTTCTTAATACATATTTTTAAAGTTATGTTGAGAATATATTTCCAAATAGTGCTAATATTAAATGTCTATATTTAAGACAGGTTTGGATTTGCAAAGCCCAGCTGTTTCTGCCTTGGCAGAATATGTGGAGTAGGAGGAAGTGTCCTGAGGTGAATGGAGATTTCTGTTGATGATGCCTAGTTACTGTTCCCAGCTGTGAATGTTTGAGTTAAGGATAACTGAAAGATAATTTTCTTTCTATGTTTTACTATGGTCTCAGTTTCTCTTCTAAGGCAGAGACTGATTTTCACAACCATATCTCTGTGTTTCCCACAGATAACCAGCATATGTTGCCTAAAACAAGGGTAATACACGTTGAGTAAGGAATAAATAAACACTTTCACTTTTTTCACATAACCAGGTAACAATTACATTTATTTACTGACTGAATTTTTTTATAGGTTTACTATGGTGGCAAGCACTTGTAGTTGAGCAAAACAGTGTCTGAGGACTACATTAATCATCTCATTGTAGTTTTGCCCCCAAAGAAATTAAAGTCCAGTGTTAACGGGCAAGCCTACTGGGTTAACTGTGCGGATAAGAATATTTAAATATCAGTGTGTGATCATAAGAGACTTAATTCTTTGATTTTTATGAACATTTTAAAAATGCATAAGAAATAAAATGTCATATAAAAATATAAAGTGATAGTTCTTCCATTCCCCTTAATCCTTTAATGGTACTTTCTGCCCAATCACTATTTCTGGCATCTCTTGATATCTGCTTAACACTTGGAATCTTTTCTCACGCTCATCAAATATTGGCTATGCCCATTTCAGGAAATATTACTCTCAAACTTAAAGCACCGGGGTAAAAATCCCCACCACATCTCAATTAGTTATTGGCTTACAAAGTGCCTCCTCCTTTTCATTAGCTTGCTGGCATACAAGGCTTGAGTTTATTCCTCTTAAAAATCTCGTGCCAGGAACATAGCTTCTATGAGAAGCCTTCTTTCCTCTGTTATCTGACTTCTCTTTTCTTGAATTATTCTACAAGAGGCACATAGAGTCTCAGAGATACTGCATGTGTCTTTCCCACCATCAGAAGTTTTGATTGTACACACATCTAACTGGAAGGAATATTAAAGTGATAGCAGCAAGAGCTTTGTGCTGAGGGACTTTCTGAAGAGTATTTTCTATTAACTAATTTGATTTTTATCACTATCATTATCATCCCCAGTTTATGGATGATGATATTGAAGCCAGAAAGTTTTAGCTTCTCAATGATCACAAGTTTAGTGAAGAGCAGCGCTTCGATTTAAATCTGAGAAGCTTGTTTCCACAGCCATACCTCTAACCCAAATGATATTAATAAATGCAAGGAAATAAGATGCTAGTAGGGACATATTCTGGAGACTTGCCTCATATTTCCCTTACACTGCATGTAATCTTGCTCACATTTTCTGTGGTTCAAACTAGTATCTCATCCTGTTTTATCTTCTGCTTGGATTTTTCTGCTTACTCATATTTTCTTCCCTCTTATATGTTCAATTTGTGCTTGGCTCATCACAAAACCAGCAATATATTACAACTTTTCTTAAGGAATCTTTTAAGCATCAGTTCCCAAACCTAACTTCCCCTTTTTTATAAGTTGTCCCAGCTTATAAGAGATGAGGTTTAGAATATGGATGGTCTTGCCCATCATTTGGAGCCAAGTAATAAGTCAAGGACTGCTGAGTGTCCTTTTGGCTTTAGTGCCTGATTCTCATCCAATTGGCTGGAGACAGTATCATGTGGCACAAAATATGGCTACCTTGACTTAGCGTTAGGTACAAAGGCATAGTAGGTGCTATAAGACATGTTTCAGTGCCTCATAATATCAATACGATCATCAGTTATAAACACTTTACAAAAATGGGAAGTGGATAAAATCTCCCTGAGAATAGAATTAAACCCAGAAGAAATCTTAAACATCATTTATTGCAACACAGTTCTTTCTTTAGTAAGAGATTGGAAACTAAGATGGGCATATGTCCAAAATAGTGAAGTAGCAGACTAGATGCAATGATGTATACAATCTAAATAAATGTACACCGCTTTCTTTCAAAGAACTTAAAGTCAACGTGGGGAAGTAAAATCCACACTCATGTACAATATCATGAGAGATATTTCTTCATACTATTAGAACTTCTACTGTCTTATATAAACCTACATACAACACAATCTCTAAATAAAAATCTGGTTCTGCTTCTTATGTGTGCTTCTTATACAATGACCCATGTCATTTTCATTTACTCCTTTATGAATAAAACTGGTGGCAGATTCTTGTCAGCACTGATCCTATTTCAGCTTTAGCTAAGACATTCAGCACCTTCTCCCCATCCAGTGAGCTGAATCTGATTGGGTTGGTCTTCTGACATGCAGACTATATAAATGTAGTCATTTCCTGTGCTTCTGAGAAGTTAATTGCATCTTTTTCATAAAGAAAATAGAGGACCTGAGAAGGGTTCTTTCTCAGCCTCCTCTCTGCCAACCTTTTCTCTCCAGTCGTATGATCAACCTCCCTGTTTACCTTCACCTTCTCCCTTTCCTCCTCAGTGGAGGAGTTATCTTGTCATCTGTCCAATGTAAATCCTTTTGCCTATTATTTAGGATCTGTTTTTTTATTGCTCTTAAGACAATTATTCCAGCACTTGTCTCCTCTCTTGAATATTCTTCCTCTCTCTCCTTACTGACTTTTTCTCTCCAGCATATAAATATGCTCAATTCTATCACCTTAAGAAAACAGTGAGAGCCAAACTTATGTTTCCCTTTAACCATGATTCTATATATTTTTTTCTCCTCGTAAGACTTCTCTAACTGCTGTTGTCTAGTGTCTTCCACTGGGTATAGAATAAACTTGGACCACATTGATATGCATTCATCCAGCTAATCAGAAATGATTTATTGAGTTTCTGCTGCTTACAGTCCCTTGGAGGTATAGCAGTGAGTAGGAGAGATGCGGTCCCTAGCCTTGTAAGACCTGACACCAGGGAAGGACCCATAGTATTTCATGACGTGGGCCCAACTTGTCTTCTAAACTCATATCTATGTGCCTGTGTATGTCTCTATCTCACTATCTCCCTATCATCTATCATCATATATTGCTTATTCCCTAATTGAAACCTGTGCTTCAAACACAACCAAGCTCTCACTAGTTCATGAGTATACCTTATTATTCCTAATTCCTTTGCCATAGAGCCTTTTATGCTTCCTCTATTTTTTTTTCTCAGTATTTTTCAAAACTTCGCCTTTCCAGTCTGGATTGTATACTCATCCTCTTTGCTCTCCCTTCTCTCCTTCCCTCTCTCTGAGTTATCACAGCATCTCCCACCATGCTGTACTTATAGTTACTTTATGTGTCCATCTCTCCCACTAGTATATGAGCATCTTGGCCTCATGTTATCCAGGTACCTTCTTTCTATGCTCAGTAACTAAGATCTAAATTGCTCCTGAGAAAGTGAGACTTGTCTTTCCTTCAGAAATCTACAGATAGAGGTGAGGTTATATTAACTGTAGTAATAGAAAACTCTACTTGTTCTTGCCCACACTTGCTCATGGAGGATCTCAGTGACTTGAACGTACCCTCCATGCATTTCTGGGGGTCTCCAAGAGATGTCTGGCATGTGATCATATGTATGTCTGATAATACTGGGATTTACTATTACTTAGGTGAGCACCTGCTGAGTACTAAGTGGGAGCCAGGCATCCTCATTGACCACCAAGCTCTTGGTATCTGTGTCTCTTCTCTGATCACTGAGAATCACCATGAATATCCACATGATGCAGTAACCTTAATACCATAATGTATGTGGAAGAAAGAACAAAACCCTTCTCCTGGACCCTGTGTAATTTTTAAATTATCTGGAGACACAAGGATTTCAGGCTCTCTCTAGGTGTCAAAAAACAGGTTACATGCAAATTTCTCCTGCAACTTCCCCTTTACGTCTGTCCCCTCAGACCTCAGACCCAGTTCGTGCTGCAAGGTAAGGGAGAGGCTCTGCACCGTCCTGCACCACCACAGTCAAGTTGTAGCCACCAGGTGTTAGCATCTAAAAAACCTCCCCCTTTACCTTCTACAGAAATAAACAAGTTTCCATGCACAGAAAATACTTGAAGATCTGCTTAAAATATTCTTAAGATCTACTTCAGACAAGCTTAAGTTTCATTTGTGTGTGTGTGTGTGTGTGTGTTTCATTTTCTGCCGAAGGTAGTACACCTTTTAACTATAACCTCTGTAAATATCTGTTGATTGAAAAAGTAACAGAGTTAATGAAGAAATGATTACGTGCACTGTGGTATCTCACCAGTTTTATTTTTATTCTCTTTCTCATCCATTGCTTAGAATTCAAGTCTTAAGCTAGAGGCTGTATGAGTGAGTGAGCATTTGGATTGCAGAAAATAAATGTGAAAGCAGAACAGTGAAAAAAAATATATATGTATTCATGTTATATAAGAAGAAATGACTACAACCATTACCATTCATCATCACCAACATAACTGAGCAATAAAATCCTCTAACTTAAGCCAAGCATGTGCCTTGATTCTTTTCTTTCCCATTTCTAAATTTCAAACAGCTAAATGATTCCGAAGGAAATGCCTTTGCAAAGCATTACTTTTCTGTAGTAGAAAAGAAAGGACGTTGCCTTCAGAGTCAATCATGCTGTACCGGCCTGGTGGAGGAGGGGATCTGTTTGTAGGCCAAAGAGGAGAAGAGTTTGGGAAGGCTCATAAAAGAAAGAAAACTATGAGAGGGCTAATGGTTGCCATCAGAATATAATTTGTGTGAGAAGAGCCAGATAACATATTAACCTTCCCCATAGACTCATAAGCCATGGGTTTGACCATATGGAAGCTCACATTCACACTGAGTGAATGTAAATAAAGGTTTTCAACTCCAGTGCTATCAAAGCCATTTATGTTTCTGGCTCAGCAAGCCTTTTCAATTCTTTCCTAGACGTAGTTAGCATAAAAGGGCATCCCACTGTTTTCACTACATTTGGATGAAAAAAAAAAGTTTATAACCTAATCCTTATTTGTTTTCTTCTAATAGGTTTTTGAAAGAGAAAACACATTTCCTAGGCTTTAGATTGCTCTTTCATCACTGATAAATAATAAAGAATCACCAATTGACAACCATTGTACAAAGAAGAAGGAAATGTCACATTTTCCTGGTTTCAACATTATCAATATTCCAAGAGAAATAGACCTGTATAGTGAGTTACATCTGTGAGGACCTGGGAATCCAATAACAGTCTGTGATGGTTATTACATTTATGGCTTGGGCATTGAGAGGCAGCCTTAGGTATTTTGGAATCAACAGGCTGCTGGTTCAAGTGCGAATGACAGCACTGGGTTAAAACCCTACCCACCTTCTGAAATTTTAGTTTCATATTTAGAATAAGCCAATACTTGCAGTCTTTCAAAGTTAGCTTGTAATAAAATGTTTTCATGCTGTGCGTACTCTATGCAGGAAATTGTGATTGCCACCAGGCGGGTAAGTGTATGGGTGTTTGGGCTTAATTTGATCAAAAATTAAGGATCACATATTATTCCCAAGAGAAGACCTTAGCAAAAGAGCTCAAATATGTTAAAAAAAAATTGGATGGTGAGTATAAAAAAAGAATATTTTAGATATTTTATATAAAAAAGATATTTGTCAGTGTCGTTACAAATGGCCTGGGACATGGAATCTAGAGTTCCATTTTGGATGGAATATTCTGTAATATTGAGGTGAGATTAATGAACATCCAAGGGGAAGGATCAAGTTGGTAGCTTAAAGGGAAAGTTTCCACTGAGGGTGAGAATGTCCACACATGCACACACACTCACATGTACCACATGTGTACACACACATAAACACACATAACATAATTAGTATATGGATGTCTTTCAATGCCATAGAAATGGAGGAGATGAGACAATGATGTATGTGGCTAGAGCAAAAATTCTGTCTGAGACTGGGCCACACCAACATTCAGAGGACTAGAGAAGAAGGCATAGATTAATAAATTCTATAGGAACCAAGAAAGAGACTAGTAAGTTATATAGGAACCAAGAGTAAATAACTACTGATATACAATGGAACTGTCTGTTTCATAATGAATGATTAGCTTAGCCAACTTTATTATTTCTGTGTTTTGGGTTTTTTTTTCCTCCTAATTAAATAGTTCCATTAACCAAAGGAGACATCATTTAAAGAGGGGTTTCTTGGGGCTCAGTGGGTTAAAGCCCCTGCCTTCGGCTCAGGTCATGATCTCAGGGTCCTGGGATCGAGCCCCACATCTGGCTCTCTGCTCAGCAGGGAACCTGCTTCCCCCTCTCTCTCTGCCTGCCTTTCTGCCTACTTGTGATCTCCCTCTCTCTCTATGTCAAATCAATAAATAAAATTTTTAAAAAAATAAAAATTAAAAAATAAACAGGGGTTTCTTTATACCAAGACCGATGTTTTTCTTTCTATGGATTCTGGATCTAATTAAGACATAATTT
>CM053610.1:77743012-77829366 GCA_028646535.1 Procyon lotor | reverse complement strand
TAGGTCTCTTATGTTGGACTGTGTAGGTTACCCAAGATGTTTCTTTCCCTAACTATTCTGGCTAAAGGTAAAATGAAGAAAATACATAACATTAATGTTTTTTAATCTTGGCCACTGGTGATCAAATAACCATGTCCCTTAGAATATGTTCAGAGTAATGCAGGAACATGTTCAGAACTTGTGGCAAATAAGTAGCAAAATGTTTCACATTTTAAAAGGTGAATGTTATTTGGAAAAGAAAATACTACAAATCTATAAATCTCCCATAAACCATTTTTTATTCTAAAATAATCCTCTTTATTGCCACATATAGTTTTTACTATTTTTCTTTTTTTTTTTTTTTTTTTAAGATTTTATTTATTTGACAGACAGAAACACAGCGAGAGAGGGAACACAAGCAGAGGGAATGGTAGCGGGAGAAGCAGGCTTCCTGCGGAGCAGGGAGCCCGATGTGGGGCTCGATCCTAGGACTCTGGGATCATGACCTGAGCGAAGGCAGACGCTTAATGACTGAGCCACCCAGGCGCCCCTAGGTTTTACTATTTCTTAACATGATAGCAACTTAGAGATTTTCATGTCTAAATTGGCAGTCACACTGATTTACAAGGAATATAGGCACCGCCCTCACCCTTCCCTGCACACATACACTGGAAAATATAAATTTGGCCTAAAATGAGTTGTATTGAGGAAGACTCACAGACATAAGGTCAGTAGTGTGCAATGGCTCCGGTCCTCCTATTAACCTGTGGAAAGATGTGTTGGTCCAAGAACATGGTAAACTTCAGAAAAAGAACCTTTCTTCTCTTCCCTAACTACCTCACTCCCATCGTGCTGCTTTACCTATTTTTAGGAATTTTAGGAAAAAGACTTTTAGGAAGTAACAAGGAGACCTTTTTCTGGCAAAATAGCCACTGCTGGAAAAAAGGGAAGATTCACAAGGTAGACTGGGGTTACTTCTACATGGAGGTCACTAGCTTTAACCGGAAGCTTTAATTTTCCATTCAGCCAACTCAATCTTGCTGAGCCAGTGAATTACAAAATTACCAAAAGGTGGAACCAGGGATGTAGCCCAAAGTTTTCTCTCTGCTCACACACACAATCCATTTCTGTTAATTACAAAAGACATGGTTATGATGTTTTGTCCCTGAATTGAGAAACTAACATTCATTGTTATTTTTACACAAACTGAATGAGGTCATTTGCAAATCTTGTTGCAAATCTTGGAGAAGAATGTGTAAAATTGTTGAATTTTTCTCATTAAACAAATCTTTCCTTTAGATTTCTGTTTCTTCCATTTCCTACATTTAACCAGGAATTTCTGTTGGAAGTAATGTCTTCAAATGTTTAATGTTTATTTCTGAATTGGCAGCACATTTATAATGTGAGCATGGTTATTTTTCAACAAATATAAGGTCAATTTAGTAAGAACAATTTCACACATAAAAAAAGTATTTTAAGTATTTAAACTGAAAAATGTCAGGATTTTATAGTAGAAACTCCACTTTGGATTTAAAAAGCTCAGAGCATTTCCTGGAATACCAAACTAAAAATATTTAATTATTTTCCAATTCGCTTCACAGATACAAGTAACAGTAAAATGGTAATTAGTGGGAATTATTTCTATAAAAATGTAGAATATATTAAACTGTGTTTATAGGAACATTGATTCTTCAATTTCAGTAGAATATAACCTAAGTGGTTGGATAATTCACCAACTAAATGATATTTAGGTGTACCTAAAAATTATTGATTTTAGTAATATTGCAAATAAGACTGGAAGGTAGTTCTTTCCAGGGGGACACAATGTCAATTTCATATCCCTTAAGGTTCACTAATATGGTTCATTGTTTCAAGCCATTATGGAATGAAGATCACTATCATTGTTAATTAAACGGCAAACATTAGGAAGTATTTTGATCCATACTTCTATATTTATCTCTGGTTTTAAGCATGTTTTGGCATAGTCTATTTACTTCTCTTCTCTTCAGAGCTATTAATTCACACTTAAGGATTTCCAGATGAAAAATTTCTTTACTGAGAGGTGGTAGAGAATTGGAGAGTTTTAAGGATGATTCCTTTGCCAGGAGTTTTAAAAACTAATTGCAGTCAGCTCAAACTGGTCTCTGAAACTCTGATATTTGAGCAGATTTCAGGATAATGATAGCTGTTCAAACTATTTCCCATGGTAGGAAACTAAAACGTTATTTAAAAGAAAAGAAATCAAGAAAATCTATAGGATCTCATAAATTTCATGTACCAGTGGCAAAAGTAGAACTTTATTTATGTAACCTTAATCTTTCAAATAAGAGGACAAACTTTCACTGAATATCTATCTAGCTATCTAGCCACTCTTTAATCTTTGTTTGAATTGCCCCAGTCTTCGAAAACATATATTGATCTACTTTCCGCAAATACTTGTTAATGTTTTGTGACTATCATCAAGACATGGGAGAGATGCATCAACAAAGAACAGAATTACATAAGAATGCATTGTTTCATCACTTCAGCCATTCCTACCAACTCCTTTTCCACCCCTTTTCCACGCTCTGGAAAAGGACAAGACTGTCCACGTGCCTGAACTATGCAGATGGCCAAGACCCATTTCCTGATGACCACTCAATTACACACCTCTCTCAAAAGGAAAATAAGTATTAGATTCTGAAAAGTCACTTAAGATATCCATTCCTTGATTTATTTCTCAAATGGGTAGAGACAGGTCTGAAATTACAACAATAGGCTATTTTCTTGATAAATAAAATGTTCGCAAGCTAACATATTGTGAAATTCACCTCTAATATTGCCACAAAGCCTTATTGTGGCAGTTGGGAATTTCAAGATTCAAAAACAATGATGTGGGCAAATCTTTTATGTTTGGGCAACATCTCCTCGCTGCCCAAAAATTTCCAATTATATTAAATAAATATTTATTCACACATGCCACCTGAAAATAAACACCACTGCCTATTAATGTTAGATGATCAGAAAAGTCAATATGTTATACCATCCAACTGGGGAAATATTTTTATCCTACTATTGTAATATATGAAAATAAAAATATGTAATGAGTTAATGTATTTGCACCATGGATACTGGTAGGCAAATTGAAAATAGGATTTTTCATTCTCTCTAATCTTTTGCAAATATTGATTCTAAAATCCCATTGGAAAAATAAATCATCTTGTTGTATTACTTTTATTTTCCCCATAGTCCCAGAACAATATATTATGCATAGTCATTATTCAATAAAAATGGTGTGCATTTATTGTTTACAACATGCCAAACATTCTACTAAGCACTTTACATATATTTCTCAATTTAAACATCATAAGAATGATTTAAGTTCGGATATTTTAAGAGATTTGATTATAAACTTACAGAGATTTTATTTAAAAAGAAAAAGTCTTGCATAGGGTCACACATCCAGGAAATGCAGTCAGATTTAAAACTTCTGTTGTTCTAGACTTCTCTTAACCTTTTCAGTGTCTTGACCCTCAGGAAATGATTGTTAAATAACTGATGCTGAAAAGGATCTCTGGTATTCGTGTGTGTGTATCAGAAGGAGGGAGAGAGGGTACTAATGTGAGCATTTATGATGATGAAAATGCCTCATATAGCTGGCCATATTTTTGTGACTTCATTTTTGACACTAGAAATCATCAATAAAGAGATTGTGCAAGTCCATATTGCTTTAGTGTTTTTTTAGATGGAACAACTTATATATCTAAAATTTCAACACTTTTTCTAATAATAATAATGTTTATTTTATAAAGTTCAAAAATAGAAAAATTTATATTAGAAAAATTAACATATCACTGCTCCTGCACAGATAATATATACTAGTGTATACTAAATATTATATATATCATTTTATTTACAATGGAAAATTTACAGTATGGTCACCAATTTGTATTTTTTAACAAATAGACTTGGTAGAAAGTAATAGAAAGAAATAGACAAAATAGACTTGGTAAGAAAGAGATCCTGAAACCCTCAAAGACTCAAGTTTTAAGTTCTGCATCCCAGAAAAGAAAAGCAGAAGAGGACTATAACAGCTGTTTGAGTTGTAAGATTTCCTCAGATCCCATTAGCCAATCAAGAAAATAATATCAGGCCTTTGAGGTTTCAGTTTGCATCTCAGTTAGAAAACTATGTCCTGCAGGCCAAATCTAGCTCACCGTCTGTTTTGTATATAATTTTTTTGGAATATAGCCATGCCCAATTTACTTATTGCTCATGGGTCCTTCCATGCTACAATGGCACAATTAAGTAGTTTCAACAGAAACCATCTGGCCAGCGAAACCTAAAATATTTACTATCTGGCCCTTCACAGAAAAGTCTTATCAATCTCTGGTCTAGGATCATTTTGTTCTAGGTGTAGTATCAGTTTAGATGAATAGTTTTATCTTACATTCAGTGAAACATGAAACCTAGCCTAGATCTGTTTGCTTAATTCAAATAAAACCAAGAACATAGGTGAGGTTCATGGTTTCTGGAGCCTGGGGTCAGAGGCAGGGTGAGCCTGCAGACTGCATGGAAATGGATGCTAAGTTTATTTCTCATATTTAAACAGCTATGAAACTGGCTGAAGTAGGAGGATGAAATGTTTTAATTCAAACATTCAATTTCTCATTACAAGATTTTCTCCTCTGGGTAAGGGTGGATGTATTACAAGGTTTGGGTTATCAGATGATTAGAAGGCTCAGTGGTCCACTTCTGAGTTGGGAAATCTATCAGATTTACCTATCTATCAGATTTCTCTCAGATTATAGCAGAGAGCCACGGAGTCAGCCTTGTAACTTTCATCACTCAGGAGATTCTATAACAATTTTTTTTCTGGTTCGCATTCTGCATTCTTGTGAAGAGATTGCCACAAGAAATTTCACACTCTAGTTAGGGCACAGGCACTCTGCCTCAGCACTGGGTGCATGTGGTTAGTTTCTCTGTAAATATTTGATGTCATATTAAGGAAAAGCATGGGGAAATGTTTCATTCCATGGAATTTTGTACTTAATAAGACATTATCTTGGGCGCCTGGGTGGCTCAGTCGTTAAGCGTCTGCCTTGGGCTCAGGTCATGATCCCAGAGTCCTGGGATCGAGTCCCGCATCGGGCTCCCCGCTCTGTGGGAAGCCTGCTTCTCCCGCTACCACTCCCTCTGCTTGTGTTCCCTCTCTCGCTGTGTTTCTCGGTCAAATAAAATAAATAAATAAATAAACAAACAAACAAACAAACAAATAAATAAATAAATAAATAATAAGACATTATCTTTGCCACCTTGTGAGTCATACATATCAAGTGTTAAAGCTTATCTTATTGTCTCAGAGATGTTCAAGGCTTACAGCAAAGAGCTGAAATTGGAACCAATGACAACAGAAGATTTGAGGCTAATTAAAATAAAAGCATGTATCTTCTCGAGGGAAAACTGAGTTAACTGGATGAATTAGGAAAGTCATATCATAAACATCTATGTTTTGAAAACCATATGACTGTGAGCCATTGTGAAAACCTTGGATTATGTCAGTCAGAGAAAGACAAGTATCACATGATCTCTCTGATCTGAAGAATTTGAGAGGCAAGGCGGGAGTTTGGTGGGGGTGGGGAGAGAAATGAAACAGGAAGGGATGGGGAGGGAGACAAACCATAAGAGACTCCTAGACTCAAGAAATGAACTAAGGGTGGCCGGGGGGGTGGGCGGGTGGGTAGGGATAGGGTGGCTGGGTTGTGGACATTGGGGAGGGTATGTGCTGTTAAGTGCTGTGAAATGTGTAAGCCCGATGATTCACAGACATGTACCCTGGGGCAAATAATATGTTATATGTTAATAAAAATTAAAAAAAAAAAACAAACCTTGGATTATTACTTCTCATATTCAAGCCTTCTCATCCTGTTAATAGGAAGTAGAGTGAATTTATAGTCATTTCCTCAATAAATTTACTTCGCAGCAGTGGATCCTGAAATACTATTAAATCAGTTTAGGAGCACCTGCCTTTGGCTCAGGTCATGATCCCAGGGTCCTGGGACTGAGCCCCACATCAGGCTCCCTGCTCAGCAGGGAGTTTGCTTCTCCCTCTACCTCTGCTGCTTCCTCTGCTTGTGCTTTTTCTCTCTCTGTCAAATAAATAAATACAATCTTCAAAAAAATTCAGTTTAAAACTTTCAGGAAAGGGAAGCCAAATATGATAATCCAAATTTTACCTAGATTAAAGGGTAAATTAATGCATTGAAAATGAAGAATCTCCTTGAAATTTTTAAAGTTAGATTTAAAATTTGTATAGAATCTCCATTAAAGCTAATCCATTTTCTTATTATTTTAGAAAGTAAGACAATATTTCTTACCTTGACATTCTTAAATTATGCCTCACCTGCTGTGAGAGAAAGGCCCAGAAAAATTATTTGAAATAGAAAGAAGATGTAGTCCAGTGACCTGTTTTCCTATAATTAACTGAGAAAATATCTTCTCATTACGGAAAATAGAGTTGAAAAGAAATTGTGCTTGTGGATAGAGTGGGAAGTCTTTAAAAGTGTATGGAAAAGAGGCTGCTTTAAGCAGAAATTATGACTCAAATCAACTTCACTCTCCTAATCATTATACTTACCCATTTACCCTTTAACTTGACTGCCTATTGATCAGCAGAATCATGGGACAAACACTTCTAGTTGTTAATCACTCCAGATTTATTTGTTTAGTTATTTATTTGTTTGTGTGTCTGTTTAGTATTGAGGTATAATTGACATACATTATATTAGTTTCAGGTGTACACTAATTATTTCCTATTTGTTCATAATGGTGATAGTGAAATGATCACCATAATAAGTCTACTTAACATCCATCACATCACTCCAGTTTTGTTATTTCCTGTTGCTTGTAAGACTACTTTTAAAATTTGGAACAAGTGAGAAGAATTTATGTGCATTTTCACTTAGTAATTTTTTCCTAGCTATTATTCAGAGAACAGCTGATTATCAGTTGACTCTTGTATAAATCCTGTCGCGCTGAAATCATTAAATTACACGTGTCAGACTTATTATATTTTATTTTTTCCTTAATATAGAAAATGCTAATATGCAGATCTATTCTTAAATCACATTGATGTATTCCTCCTCCGAAGTGTTGAAATGAACTAGAACAGACTGCACGTGAATACATCTGTCTGGTCTCTTTGGAGAGACATTGTCAGGAAAACAATGAGGTTTTCCTGACATCTGGGCAACTCAACTTCATTTTAGCTTCATTAATGAAGCACATTTAGATATCAGGCAAAACAGCCTCTGAATAACTCAATTACACTATGTATTAAGGGTGATAACAAAGCTCTTTCCAGGAAGGCAAGAGAATATGCCACTAAGTACACTAACCCTAGTAATTGCTTGAGTCTGAACTCCTTCCATTTAAATAGACTAATGCACTTCCAGATAGCATTTCATTAATTCCCAATCAATAAACCATTAACAATGCAGAGGACATTATTATTAAATAATCCAAATCTTATATTTCCAGGAGATTTTTATTGCTTGTCCCTGTGATAAGCTTCATAATTATTCAGAATTAGAAGAGCTGAACTACATTCCAAATATATTAGTAAAGTTACAAACATATGACTCAACTAGTTAAGGAATATTTGTCATTTTTCATTCAAAAGTAAATATAAATTCTGGAAGCAATAAATTAATGTTTTATAGCTTTCAGTGGTGTGGAAATATCATGTTATTTTATCACCAAAGGTATATCTTATGAGAGACTGCAGCATCGGCACCTTTAAAATCACCAGCTTGTCTTATATTTGCTTCAATACAAGGACAACTGATTCTCAAGCACCAATTATGGTCAAACTTAGTAATACTGGAAGAGAAAGAGTTTTGTTAGCATTTTTGAAAGGAAAGAATAATGTTCAGAAATTTATTCTTTGAAATAGTTGCACATGTATTTTGAAGGTTTCTTTTTCATGTATAATTATTCTCATAATGTTATATCTACATTTCTATTTATTCAGCCAGTACCATTTATTGGCAATGAGTAAGAGAATAGCAAAATAAAGTTCCTGAGTTCATGTAGTTAAAATCAAAATATGGCAAGGCCCCCCCTAGTGAGCACTTTCAACTGCAACTGCTCTTCAGAATTTGCATAGTTTTTTTTAAAATAAGAATTGGGTCAGATCTCAATATTTCCCTTCATTTTACATTAAAAGGACTTGTACATGGGCACAAGTTAAACTATATGCAGAATGCAATAGTTTTTTGTTTTTTCGTTTGATTTAACTATTTGTAAAAGCTATTATCTGAAGGTTTAAATAGCAATCTGTTTTGGTCCATGTGGTGTTATATTAAGCAAATGAGCCTGTATTGCCTTGATCTACCGGAGGATTCACTTTTTCCCCTAACCTTTTCAATTCAGGTACAATATTCATGTTCTCAGTTTTGAAGGTTAATAGAATTTTTAAAAATAACTTCCTTTCCTTCGCATTGGATGGAGTTTAGAACTGGAAGCAGGGATGATTTTCTACCATATGCTTGGTTAAATTGAGCTGCTTAAGTGTGAGGTTATGTTGTATTTGCAACGGATTCCATCCCAATACCTGAAGTGCCTTGGGGGATACGCCTTTAGGTCGACATGAGCTGAAATGTGGTGATACCATAGAGGTCTTTGAGGTGACCTGGTATGGTTTGCTTCTAGACTATTCTTCAGAACTATGAGCTGCTCCTGCTTTTTTCTGAGCAAAACTGTTTAAGGATTACTGAGCTCTCAGGGATATGCTCATCTGAGAGGGCTTTCTTAAGTCTTTCTCCATGCTTTGCCGTTGTTACTACTCTTTCAATCATTTGAGGATCCTTTTCTCTTTGTTTGTACCATGGACATACTCTCACTCATTCTTGTCAAGCTTGTGTCTCTTACTGTTGACTTCTTACTGTCTACTCATTTTACATTTTTTTTCTGTCTTATCTCTTATTTTTCCTACATATTTTTCCTGTGGCTCTTAATTTTGGCTAAAATGGGACTCAGTCTATGATCTTGACCAGTCAATAATAATGCTGTTTATCTCCTTTCTGTTAAAAGTTATTGCATTTTTCTACATTTTTCTAATAGTATCATCATAAGTATCTTATATCAAAATAAGTAGCATGTGTACGGCAGCCCAAGGTGATTTCGACTATTTCACTGTGTTCAGTGGTGACAATTCTGTTAGATATGAACAAATTATAACAATAACAAGGAAGTAAGACATTTACAGATAGGTCAACTGAAACACAAAGAGACTGCTTATAGGAGTCGAATCTTTCCACATCCTGTGGTCACTGAGCATCACCATTGCTCTGCTAATATTTTTGGCACGTTTTCCATGCCACCCCAACAGCTAAAATTCTTTTCATCCATAAAGTCTGGCTGAAAATGCTATATCTTCTATGAAGCGTTCTGTGAACTATTCAAGCAGAAAGAATTGTTCTTTCCTTGGGTTACTTTGTTCTAACCCCTTATAGAGCATATTTTACATTTTATTATATTTAGCTGTATATGGTTCTGTATCTACTTTATTGGGAATTCCATGAGAGTGAGCAGGCTGACTTCTTTATATTATATCCCAAGTGTTTAACACAGAGCCAGAAACTTAATAACTATTTATTTACTTAAACTCATTTTTAAAAATTGCCTCAGATTCAATGTTGCCTCCAATAGCTAAAGATGGCTAAGAAACAGAGAAGTGGGAGTTGGTATGTTTTTATTAGCTAAAGCACTGTTTATTTTCCTCCAAAACACTCTATTTCTCTTAATTGTATGAAATGGTTGGATTTGAGTATAAATATGGAATATTCACTAGAGAGAATTAAACCCATCAATCATGTAAAACAAATATGGCTCTTATAAAAACTTAATCACCATAGGCTTCAAATCTCACACAGATAGCTTAATTTAAAATCAGTAAAATATTTTAAGTCAAATCCACCAAATATCATGTATTCTTTACCATAAAATGTATAAAATCTAGTTATGATTAATGGCATTATTATGAGTCCCAAATCTCATTACTGAATATTGCTGAATTTACTTGCAGTTCAATGTTTAAATATAGTAAGATTAAAACTATTCAATGAGTCCTTATAACTTGTGGCAAATCATTATTACTTCCTCCAATTGCTATTGTAATAATATTAATCATAATGAATTCCTTTGAAATTCAGTGGAGCAGTAATATATTATTCCATATGCATTTCCACTATAAATTAGCTCTAGTGACTTAACTGGCTAAGAACTATTATTAAGTTACTATATAACACCTGCGGAATCATAATCAGACAAAGGAATTGATTCCAAATGAAATTACTATGACCAGTTCTACTGGAAATGGAAATCAGATAAATGAAAAAAGATGAGATATCCTAAAATAATTTCTAAATAGCATAAGATTATTAAATTTCCTTTGCAAATAGGTCCAATAGACTTCAGTGAAAAAAGATTAAAATGCAAAGACATTTGTCTTCACCTGACAAAACCCAAGAGAGTTCAGTCATGTAGGTTACACACGTCTCTAGTCTAATTAAATGGTGGAAAAATTTATGGGTACAATAGGACCATAGCCCCAAGGTGTATTTGTCATCACCTCTTTCTGTAAAGTTTCCCACTCACAATAGGAGCAAGTAATGAGGGCAGGAAGAGACAAAAGGCAGTCCTGTTCCTCTTGTCACTGAATGGATTTTCCACTTTGTGATGTGGGTTACTCGTTGTTGCCCTGTGACAGTATTTGGGGATCTCTGTCTTAAGTCAAAGTTTCTTTCCTCTCAGTCCTGTTATGAATAAAACAGACTGAGGATCTGCTAAAAGAGAAAACTGCAAAAGCCAACTCAGTGTTTAATTTTAAAAGATGCTCTAGTCCAGAGCACCTGAGTGGTTCAGTAGATTAAAGCCTCTGCCTTCAGCTCAGGTCATGATCTAGGGATTCTGGAATCAAGCCCCGTATTGGGCTCTCTGCTCAGAGGGGAGCCTGCTTCCCCCTTTCTCTCTGCCTGCCTCTCTGCCTACTTGAGATCTCTCTGTCAAATAAATAAATAAATAAAATCTTTAAAAAAAAGAAAAAGAAAAAGATGTTCTAGTCCAGGACATGAGGGAGGAAGACCCAGGTATCTGGGCAGCTCATAATTTTTTATTTGATGAGTCACTTTGAAATTCCTTTTTTAGTTTGGTATTTGCTAAGAATCTAGTGTAACTGGCCAGGCTTTATGTCTACTCTTGTTTTTATTCCTTTAGTGAATCCAGCAATGCAGCGATTATTATCCCAATTTTAAAGACGAAAAAGTTGAGGTTCAGAGATAACTCAGTTTGTTCAT
This sequence comes from Procyon lotor, assembly GCA_028646535.1. Lineage (NCBI taxonomy): Eukaryota > Metazoa > Chordata > Mammalia > Carnivora > Procyonidae > Procyon > Procyon lotor. Next base: position 77,818,051 of record CM053610.1, on the reverse strand, counting down.
TCAATATTAGAAAGTGAGAGTTAGTTGCTCAGTATGGATGACTCCTTTTTAGGGCATGTTTTATCACGTCCAACTGCTAAGGTTTCTCTGAACATAAAGTCTCACATTTGCCTTTGTATGTAGTCTATAGCCTTATTTTCAAATACATGCAAGAACTACTGGATGTCTTCTTAACAAGCAAGGAAAATGTTTTTATATTTTTCATCTATTTGTTGTGATTTAATTTGCCTGCATAGTTATGGCTTACTCTGTTTGACTAAGAAAAAATAGCATAGGTTGGTGGATTAATATAAGTAATTGGAATTTATTTCTCACAGTTCTGGAAGCTGTGAAGTCTAAGATAAAGATGCTGGCAGATTTCTGATGAAACTCACTTCCTGATTTATAAACTGGCCTCTTTTCACAGAGTCCTTACAAGGTAAAAGGGAGAGAGTCGTCTGGGGTCTTTTTCATGAGGACACTAATCCTATCCATGAGGACTCCACCCCATGATCTAATTATCTATTAGATAAAGGCCCTACCTTTAAAGGCCATCACCTCCAGATGCCATCACATTGGGGGTTAAGTTTTAACTATGAATTTTGGGGGGACACAAAACTTCAGTCTGTAGCAAGTTAAAAAGATAATGCAGAAGTTTTTTGTTCTTTTTTAAATGTGTTTATTTATGAATATATGCTTGCATCAGTACCATTTAGAATGATTAGGAATGTTATTTCCTTGGAATATTTATTCTATACAAGACTTTCTACCATCTTTTAGGAAAGTATTTAAGTGTTGGGGGGAAAATGGCTCCTAAGGAAGGAATTCATTACCCATGGAGACAAGAAGCAATGTACCTACATTTATTAAATACGACAAAATGCCATACTTTAATGACACTGCATTAAGATTTCAAGTAGAAGTTTAAACAGATACAATATTATTGTTATTTTTAAGAGAAACCCTTATTTTTGTAAAAGAAATTAGATGGACAACAAGCATGAGAAGGTGTACATGGATTTCTTATCACAATTTCTCAGTTGTGGATATAATTATGATTGCATACTTAAATGAATTCAGTCAAAAAGCAGGTTTAGTGTTGTGATTTTAAAAATCCCCTCTCCTATAATGCTTTTTTGAAAAAAAATATATACCATTCTCCATCACTCAAAATGTAACTGACATATTTTATTTTTTACCCCAAATTGTTTTCCACTTACACTAGTCAGTGCTTTATTGTTTTCTTGTTCTCTTCATTCTCAAGTTTCATTGTAAGACTTTTAAAAAAGGTCACATTAGAGATATGCAGGTATTTTTTCAGGGCCTAATAGATATTTAGGTTAAAAAGTCTTTGTAATCAACATGCTGCTTCTTATTCTGTGGAAAGCTGTTTGATATTGTTTGTTACAGCCTCGATCCTCTGCCTTCAACCACATCACGCATTTGCCACCAAAGCTTGCTCTTCATCTTTGCCAGTATTGCCCCATGCCTTATAGGGCCATTTTTAGTCTGCTAAAATAAAACATATATTTTATGGTGGTAGCGTTTTCAGGGCAAATGTTTCTACACTGAAAAAGTTGTTACTCTGAGACCAATAAATATACATTAAAGTGAACCTTACTCTCCTCAGGAAAATATAAAAAGTGTCATTTAGGTAGACTAGTTGCTTCATCTTATGAGCTATTTCCTTAGGGTTAAAGTTATGTGCATGTTCTATCTTCTTTTTACAAAGCTAAAAAGAAAATTGTGAGATGATTACATTGGGTAGGATTCTCTTTAATTATATGGTTACCCCCCAGTCTCCCCTTCTCTGTAGTTTTGCCTTCTGCAATTTCAGTTACCTGCAGTCAACCATGATCTAGAAGTCGATGATGATCCCCTTTCTGACATACATCAGAAGGTCAGTAGGAGCCTAACACCATGTCACTACATCGTCATCTTACGTCATCTGATCATGTAGACATCTTATCACCTCACATGATCACCAGAAAAAGAAGAGTACAATACATTAAGACTTTGAGAAAGAGACCACATTTACCTAACTTTTATTACAGTATATTGTCCTATGTATTCCATTCTTAGTTATTATTGTTAATTTCTTTCTGTGCCTAATTTATTGATTAAACTTTATCTTAGGTGTATATATAGGAAAATAATATGGTATATATGTTTGGTACTACCAGCAGTTTCAGGCATCTACTGGGGGTGTTGGAACATATCCCCTGTAGATAAAGAGGGACTATTGTAGTTTGCTTATGATAATCAGTACATAATAATATCCTGCTATTTCCTATACCTATGACCTTGGACAAAACACACGCCTGTCCTAAACCTAAATTAAGTTTTCAAATCTTTAAATCTAGGCCGAAAACCTACAGGGCGATGTCTACGTTCTATAAGCTGTATGGCCTTTTTAGCAGTTCTGGCCTCCTAAAACAACCTCCTAAGCAAGCTCCATAGAAATTCTGTAATCTTTCATGTGCTTTCTTATATCTGAGTCCAAAAACACTCATAAATGTCCCCAAGTAATACAGATTTACCCCTTTGCAAATACATGATTTTGATTATCTCTTCATCCATTTTCAAGATCTATTTCCTTGCCTTTGGTAAATTTCCTCTCCATTCTTCTAAAACTCTGGGAACCGCTGAAAGAGCACTTCTCAGTTTACTAACTGAATACTCTATAATTATAACCATATTCTTAGTAGATAAATATGACTGTACTTTTAGAACAAAATGAAAGACAGTAGCATTGAGTTTGTTTTATCTTCTTTTGCTTCCCTCTAATTCTTACCTGTAAGTGAAAACACTCATACTTCCTTCATGATAAGGTGTCTTATCTCATAAACAACATATTTGCTTCTTCTCCTGAATTCATCAGGTTTTCAGTGGGTGATTACTACTTCTTGGGCACTGGGAAAATCACTAGAGATATAGTTGGGAACAAAGCGATTATAGCCAATCAGAGTGCTTTCATATTTTTGAACAAATAAATAAGTAGATAGTGAATTAAGTACAATGTTGCAAATACTATAAAGAGGGAAGTCTTGTACTATGAGAATGCCTAAGAAAAAATTTCATCCAAATTTGAGTTTCAAAAAAGGCTGCTTGGAGGAAGTGTCATGAAAGTATGAGTCAGGAGTGGGAGGGAGAGGAATCAGGAAAATATGACTCCAAAAGAGCAGCGATAGCATATTTAAAGAGGTAAGTGAGAAGATGCATGAAACAGAATGAAGGCTATTGTAACTGGAATGTATGGGATGAAGAGAAATAAAACCTGAGAGGCAAGCAGGGGGCAATTACGAAAGGCACTAGAGACCACACTAACATTTTAGATTGAACAGTGATGTGACCATGTGTTCTTGAACTCTCAGAAAAGAATTTGGATTGATGATGGACTAGACTAAAATCAAGGAGACCAATGATGAAGCTATAGGAACAGTTCAGGGAAGATAGGATTATGGCACCAGGGTAATACCCTTCAGTATGAAAAGGCACGGATAGATACAGGAGATGTACAAGAGAGAGAAGTTATCAGCCTTTTGGTGTGTGAAGGAAGAAGACAGCAAGACAGTAAGGTTGATGCTCCTGCTTTTGTCTTAAAAGAATGAATGTATTTCAGTGCCATTCATTAAAACACACAATAGAGGAGGAGGAGTAGATCTGCGACAAAGGTAATAAATTCCTTCTGTGGTGTTTTGAGGATTTAGTTCCTGCAGTGTATACAATTGAGGCCGTAAGACAGTGGGATATAGATGTTTGGAGCTCACAAGAGTAAAAAAGCAGAATTCAATTGTTATAGATAGAGGAATAAATCGTAACAAGAAAGCATATAAACCATAAGTGTAAACACCTCTTTTTGGCATAATTAATGTTTCCAGTGAATCTTTTGATTAAGTGATGTTCAAACCTGGCTTCATATTAATCATCAACAGAGCTTTAAAAATATTGGTATTCTGGCCTCATCACACCAAAATTAAATCAGAATTTGAGGATTTGAGGATTTCAGAATCCAGGGATTGGTATGTGATAAGAGTGTTCCAGGAATTCTCATGTAAAGACAGGGTTAAACATTACTGATTGTAGAGTTGACCTATTGATTATCATGTTATGGTGTATTTATAATTTTCAAAATCATATTGCTGTCTTCTTTCACAGCAAAAGTAAAAGGGCCACTAAACATAGACTTTCTGAAAAAATAGTATTTGATTTACAACTACTTATTGTATGCAACCTTAATCATTGGCAATATTAATTACCTCCCTTTACAAAATACCATTTCATGGATACATTCATCTTGGAACTAGAAGCCGTGAGACAGAAATTAATATATTTAGTACCTCTTATTCCTCACACTCTTAAGAACTTTAAGTTATGTCATATAGTAGAAAAAATTAAAAACCTCTAACTATTCTGTATGGATGAAGTAAAAATATCTGGATTCTAGAATTTGCTTACTTTCCCAAGGTTTCATTGTAAATACAGTAACAGGTGGACCCAGAGTTCATAAAAGTTGAGATTGAATCTATGGGGCATATCATTTTGCAATACAAATTTGTGCCTTTCCTTCTTTATCTGGCTGAAACTCTGAGAATGTTTTTATTGCAAAGAAGAGTTAGCACAGGGGTTTAAGGATCAGAATTACACTCTTTTATCTGTTCTCCTCAGGGGGCAAAACATCAATTATCTCTAAATCTTAATACTCTATCATTTGACTCTTACTTGAATGCATTTAGAATGTGTTTAATATAAACAGCCATTTGTTTTGCCTGAAAACTAATATGATTCAATGCATGAAAGATTTTATAGTATATGTACAGCCTGCCAGTGAATGCTGCCCATAATACAAAGTTTTTCTTTTTTTTTCTGATTTTTGAGTCTTATTTCTGAAATATTTCCCCATACATTTTATCTTTGCTTGTATTGTATTCTACCTTATATTTTTATTTTTTTATATCACATTGAAAGACAGAATTCCAACAAGAATGAGAAACTTAAAAACAATTTGAATTGCTAAAAGCAGGTATGAAAATCAACCCCAATCCTAAAACTAAAAAAACTAAAAAAATCCCAAAAGTACTAGAAAGTCAATAGGCACCAAAATGCAGTATGAAGCTTGACTTGCTAACCTTGCAGGAGAAGAGAGAAAGAAAATAGCTCTAAGAGGGTGACTAACCAGGGTATTAAGTTTACTTCTGGGCATACTCCACTTACCAATGGGGGAAAGTGGAGACCTAATCTTCAGGAATTCTCTTCCTTAATTCTACATAGCAAATGTAATCTGGGATCTATACATATAAAACAGAAACAAACAAAAGATTTCAGGAGCCAGCCCCATCTTGGCCTTGAAATAATGCATTGTTGCCATTAATATATTTATCTAAATATAGCAATCAATGGTATGTATCTGGGAAATTTCCCCAAGATATTTTCCCCCTAAATTTGCTGAGAAATACAGAGAATTAAGGGTGATCTCTGGCCAGTTAGAAGCCACTGAATACTGATTTACTAAAAGGTTATCACTTTAAAACCAGACCATCTAAAACTGTCTGAAATACCTGTAATAATTTTGGATAAAATTTTGTTCCTCAATTTTGGGATCAGAAGAAAATGTATTGCTTTACATCATCAGGAGAAGAACATTGCATCTATCTGAACAGGGGTGAAATATTAGTTTTATTGTTTGAATAATAAGATAAGGCCACTAGTATCTACGAAAAATGTATTTTACTTTCTATAATATGAATCTATCCAGTCACGACCAGCGAGGTTTCCCTTTCATTCTGGCAAGACTATGTGACTATCTTTTACCAATGAAATGTGAGCGGAAGTGAGGCATGAAATTTTCTGATTCTTAAGGTGCAGATAGGTTTTCACTGTCTTTCCTTTATCTAATGTTGGACGTATGGAGTCCAAGACCATAGGAAACACTGGAGCTGCAAGGTGAAGGCAATCTGGGTTCCCAAATCTTCATGCAGGGGAAAATCTCCAGGAAAACCTACACTGAAATGTTATCTGAGTGAGAAATTTCTATTGTGTTTTCACTTAAATTTCAAGGTTCATTATAGCTACAAGTATTACCCTTAAAGTACAATCCCTAGAATTTTTCTAATAATGAATTATCTGTTTAAAAATTTATTCAAAGCTATTATCCCCAGTTCTAGTAAATATAGGATTTGGGGAAGTGTGATTATTCATCTGGAAAGTGGGATACATGGAGAGTGTCTAGATTCTCTAGAATGTTCATGTTCTGCCAGCAACCTCAGAAGTAACTCTTCATAGACCAAGTAGCATATTCTGATTCAACTTTCCTGTTCTTTATTTGTGACATGTCACTCCTCTGTTGTCACAATGTCTGATATTTGTTTTTATTTGTTTGTCCCTGATCTCTCTGATTAGCTACCAAATAGCTTCCTTATTAATGGGTTGAAACAGGCAAAGGTATACAAGTTTTCTATAAAGTTCTATAATCCATGGGACTGTGGAAAGGTTATCAGAGAAGGCCCATAACCATTATTCCTGAAATCTACCCTAATACAACCATGGTCATTCAAGTTTCTTCATTAAGGTGTAGGTACAAAGGACACCAAGGAAGGGACATTTTATTCCTGGTTTTCATGCAAGTCTAAGTCTTGGGCCATAGTGAACTCAGGTGAACTCCATAGATACACAAAATCTTTTTTATATTGAGAAGCCAGATGTGAGATCTATACTCTAAGAGATTTAGTGGATTCTCTCTTCTTCTACATCTTACTTATAAAACTACCTACCTATTTTGCCCGCAAGAAAAAGTCCAAGGATAAAGGAGATGAGAATGCATACTTCCTTTAATGTTTAATTCAGAGTTGACCTATGTTATCTGTCACAGGCCTTAAGGAAGAGACATATCCCAGAAAGCAGGAAGACTCGGGCCCTTCAATTGTCCCATAATTCCAGCTAGGAGAGAGAAAATGACCATGATGGAAAAAGTTTAAATATGCTAGGTTTGTATTAGATTTCAAAATTAAAAGCTCTCCACCTAGAATTGCATTATAGGCAATGTCCTTGATCATGATCCAGTGTTACTGGTATTTCTATGGTAGCGTAGAGGGGCATCAGGGAATTAAATGACTGGGATTTAAAAGCCTTGAGCTCTTCATAGAAGTTGACAGGTATCAGATGATAATGATTAAATAACAGCATTATTATTATTACTGTAATTATTAATGATCAATAATAATAGTAATCAATAATATTGTACATACCTTTGTGCTCTCTTTGTGAACTAGACATTATAATTAAGGTTATAAATAAATAATTTCCAGTGAGCTACATGGGCAAATTGAGGCCAGATATGTACTGTGTCCAATGCCTAAAATATATGAATCTGTGAGTGTTTTAAGCTCTATTATTTAGAAGGTTTTTGTGGATTTTTTTGTTTGCTTATTTGTTTATTTGTTTTTTGGAGAGAGAGTGAGCATGTGTATGAGCAGCAGGCAGAGGGAGAGAGAGAATCTTAAGCAGATTCCATGCTCAGTGCAGGGGCTGACATGGGGCCCAATCTCATGACCCTGAGATCATAACTCTGAAATCATGACCTGAGCTGAAATCAAGAGTTGATGGCTTAACTGACTGAGCCACCCAGGTGCCTCTATTTAGGTTTTTTTCACACCTTACATACCCTCTGGGTTCATGCCTGAATAAAAAGGATGCCAAAAGCCTTAACAACAACAACAACAAAAAATATATATATATAAGAAAATTACCTTCTCTGTGTGAGTGCCGTATTTCCTATATATAAACATATGAATATATTTGCATAGACACATTCACATGCATACATAAATTTTAAACAATTTGAATAGTTTAACCTATATAATTCTAAAGTAAACAGAGAATATCAATTATGATTGAATAATGATCTATTTGAAGTCAATGTTAATGCAAGATGAAATAAACTCATAAGTGGACATCTAGGGAACCAATAAGGCATATCTGGAAATAACCTTACATAATATGTAGTTCATAATTTATAAATAAATAAACCGAAGACAGGAAGTTAGGGGTATTCACAATGTCATGAATACATGAAAAGACACCAGATTTCCATATTCCCAGTCAAATGTTCCTTTGAGCCCACATACAAAATAGATTATGTTATATAACCTAACTACTCAAAGACAACAAATAAAAGGTAAATCATCTGTTATTTAAGTGGTCTAAGGCAGTTAAATATCATTTTTGTGATATTGAAAGTATAGTTTTAGGTATATTTGTTTTGGTAAAAATAAAACATATCTTCATTAATACTATAAGCAAATTTAATTTATAATTTTTCCTTAATTTATTTTATTTTTTTACTTGGGAAAGGCTCAGAAATTCCTTCACCTCAGAATGTATATGTCAGTTCTGTACTCATATAGGCAGCTATTATGTGGATGTCCCCAAAATACTTAATAGACCAGATGAACCTTCTCTATGATACTCCTGGACTATTAACAACATACTTGAAATCCAGGATGATACAAAGATTTCACTTTTCCACTGTGGCTGCTTCTTATTCTAAGCTGACATAGCTTAACATGGGCACTTAAATTCTCTCCCCCTTGTCTTTGCTCAGCATGTCTTATCCACTCCACTTGGCTTCATCCTTTCATCCCACTGTCAATCTCCTATTTCATAGTGGTCACTCCTCAGATATCAGGTTCTGGCTCAAACCCTGATCCCTCGAAATTGCAAGTCTCACTTCATCATGACAGCACATTCTTTAGCTTAAACATACATCTAGGGCAAAAAATATATATATATATTTCATATATATACATATACACTCACACACATATATCTCATATCGACGTGGTTCATGTGACTTAGTTTTAATGCATTATTTTGCTCAAAGACTCCATTCCTATTAGGACAGAGTATAGAAAAGTGGCAATGGGAATGGAAAACAGAAATGTTATTTATCTATTTATCTCTTCCCTTGTTAAAGGACATTTGGGTCAATTCCAAGTTTTCTTGTATATAATTTCTTAGATGATAATCTGTTCTTTCTACTATTAGTAAAATAGAAATGTGTTATCCTCACAGTGGCTGTGGTACAGATAATTTTATAGAGCAAACATGCCAAAGGCATATTTAAACAACAGTTGATGCAAACAGAACCCCCAGACTTACTTCATAAACACTGAAGGATCTATAAAAAATAAGTTTGCCATGTAGAGTAACAGATTATTGAATATTAAATCCACTATTGCTCCTTTTCTTTCTCCAGGCATTTCTTTGTTGGAGTCTCTGTGATACAGGCTGGATTCTCAATATTGTAAGACTAATGTGGGACTGTAAATATAGACTTTACAAACTAGAAAAGAGACATGATAAAAATAAGAATTATTATAATATAGGTTGATAAAATGTGATAATATAACATTTTCTATTTGCTTTCTCTATTACATGTACTTTTTCAGATTCGACATTATAAAAAAGACTAATGTCTTTCAAAAATGTTTCCATAATAGTGTTCCTGCTTATATGTAACTAGGATCAATTACAGAAGAGCGTTCTAAGATTTTTACTGAAAAAAAAAATCACGTAGCTTTTAAATCTAAACTTGTTCAAACAATTTGTTTGAATAAGAAGGAAAATGTTAGAGAAAAATTCTGTTACTCAAAATGTAGTATCTCATTTTGTTCAGTGGAGCTAATTATACTCTAGTTCATTAATTCACAAATGTGTCAAATCACATCTCCCAAAATGTAACAACAAACAATAAAAAGCAGTTATGAAGAAGCTCATTCTAATGAAATTGTATGATCCGTAATCAGTAAAATTGTTCTAACAGAATCATAACTTGAGATAGAATTTTTATAATAATTTATATTCTTTTATCTTTGAAATTAAGAAATGTTGTAATAGTTTTATCACAATTTTTTTTAAATTGGTATGATACTCTTTGCCAGCTGCTTAACTTTGCCAGACAGTTACTGCCAAATGAAGGATTTTGATTAGGCTGAAACATCAAGACTAATCTTTGTACTCTCTCTGGATTTGCCAATTAGATGGTCTTAGAACTGAGGAATGTTAGGGGGAAAAAAAATCAAAGCTGTTGAAATGAACTGATGACATGCAGCCACAAAGTCAATAGAAATTTTCTTTACCAGAGATTATCTTATAAAATAATGCAAATTGAGAGAAAGGACTCATTATTGGCTATTTTAAAAGTACTCATGAGAAATATTAATTAAATTATTCATGAGAATATTAATTAAAGCCAGTTAAAAGCTCCCAAACATTAAACAAAATCAGTGTTTCCCTTACTCCTTTATTATTTATAAGTGATACTTTGAGTCAGTGATTTACTATATAAGTGGTATTAGAGTTGTGTATTCTTAAAAATTATGTAGTAAAAAAAAAAAACCTAAACAAACAAAAGAGGAAAGAAAGGCCACTTGATAAAAATAAAATCCCCCTTTTTTCTTGCATAATGCCTAAATTGAAGTAAGAGTATTATTTGATATGTAAGCAAAATCAAATTTAAAAAAAGATCAGAAATACATGATCACCACACTGATTCTCGTGCCACTTTTTCCATCATATTAACATGAAGAAAGCAGTTATCAGAGTGTTGCTCTTAGTGTCTAGAAAGGTAGAACTTTCTAGAAACTCCATTTTCCCCTCCCCTTATCTTATAACTAAAAGACTGAGATTTTGATCATCATCAGTTGATCACTTTCATGACTAATTTTGTGTGTGATAGTTATAGTTATAGCTAAGGGCTTTTAAGTTAGCTTTTGGTCCATAAACAAGGAGCATCATTCACATTGCTTGTAGTGTGGAATTTTCCTCTTGGAGTTGAGCAATGGAATGACTATACCAAACACTGTGTTTCTAGAAATCGCTTTTCAACCCCAAGAATATGCTTCTTAAAGTCCTTCTGTGGCTTTGTCTGTCATTGACACCATAGATCTACTGGTAAGATGGTCTATTTTCCTATAGATGTAGTTAACTGCATCTTTGAGTGCAAATTTACCAGTAAGAGGGATGTTGTGACCACAAATTTCTTGCATCTACAGAGTGCAGCTCGACCCGAAAGAAGCAATTTCCCATTACTTAAGTTCAGGTTTCTAGTTACTCGGTGCCATTTTTATCTTTTGTCTTTCCTGGTCTTGAATGCTAATAAGTGTGTACTGAGACAATTCTCATTGGCTATATTATTCTTACTCTCATGTTCTTTCCTGCTTTTGATGAAATGATATTAAAAATGATATTAAAAATTTGATTTTTGATTGAAATGATATTAAACTCAGAAAGTTTGGTAATCAACACATTTATAATTTATATCTAGAGCCATATTATTTTTTTAACTCCTGATAATGTGGAATTGAGAAGGACAAATTCCCAACTACTTTTCAGAATTTTATTTTGGTTATCAATATAGCTTTATATAGGATTGTAAAATTAGGATAATCAACAGCTTAATGCATCCTTCATTTTTCCCATATGAACAAATGACCATAGGATTCTTTCATGCAAACATTCAATCAACAGAGTTAGCAAGCATGTGGTTTTTGTGACACATTACATCTCACCCATATTTTCCAGTGGGAGCAGTGTGTGCTGAAACCAGCTTGCATCCACTTACAGGACCTGATTCTGGACATCTCTTTCCAATACCATACTCAGTGACCACATACTGATACCTTGAAATTGGCTGTGGTTGGAGTATTTGCACTCCATAATTTGAAAACTGCTACAAATCAGGGCTGTTTTTGCATGGAGAAGTAGTTGTTAAACACTTACCAACATATCACTTGCAATAACTATATGAGACGTCTCGAAATAACTATATGAGAAAGGTACACTGATGTAAATTTTACAGACAAGACATCTAAGTTTCAAAAGTATTCGTTGGCTCATCCAACGTCATGTATACAATCAGATCAAAAAGCAAGTCTTCAGAGTCTAGCTCAAGTGGTTTTTCACCCTTCATCACGGTAACTACTTTGTATCACTAAAAAATTATTCCAATATTATTTATCTCTGTGATAAAGTTGTACAGGCGCGCGTGTGTGCACACATATACCCTCTGTGTTATTATATTTAACATAATTAAATTTTAGTGATACTTCTGAAGGAATCCTGGGTGACAAGGACAGAAATCCAAATTTATTTAAATCATTGTGAGATTTCCTGCAAAGTAGAGCTCTCTATTTCTGTTTAATGTAGAATATTGCTTTGAGAACTGGATTCCTGATGTAAAGTGAACACTGGTAAATCAATGTGAATGTTATTGACATCTTATCCACTGACTTGAAGATGTTATTTCTCAACACAGGAGTACCTGTGCAGGACAGATTATGACCGATATATTTTAGATTTCTACCTTTAATATTGGCATAGAGTAGGGAAGGAAAGCATGTTAATTTGGAATGAAGAGCTGAATTTTTCATCAACTTTTCTAGAAATAGCATGTCTGCCTCTAAAACTAGTATTTCTGGGTGCACTAATAAATACCCAGCAGGGATAATTCATTGATTCTGACGTTAATACTGTGCTCAGAGATTTCTTCCTCTTTATTTATTTAAATCATCAGTCTCTGACCCAGTCAACATCATGTAACTGAAGTCAGATTTATCTGGCACCTTTCAATCAATATAATAGATACTGCTAGTATACCGATAGATCAAATCCTGCATGTCATTATTTCAAAGCATGACATCCTAGAAGGAATGCAATTACTAATACCGGAGGCTAGTTTTAGTAATAAATTCTAAGAAATTAATAAGCATTCCTCTTTTATATACCTCAACCCTATTTATCTTCTTTTAATTATTCCAGGTAGTTAATATTCAAAATTTGATTCTTACTGCAGCACTAGAAAAATTTTGCAGCTTCTTTAGGTAAGAATCTATTTGTGTGATAGTGTAAGGATAAAAAGAATACCTATTTTCAGACACTGGAAAACAGTTTTAATATGTAGTTATTGGCAATACAATAGTAGAATGGAATATGACTCTATTTGAGAAAACATCTCTCTGAAAATTCACTGATTACTATGATAAAAGATTCAGATGAAAGGAATTGATGGGGGGGGAGCGCCTGGGTGTCTCAGTGGGTTAAGTCTCTGCCTTTGGCTCAGCCCTCACATCGGGCTCTCTGCTCAGTGAGGAGCCTGCTTCCCCCCCTCTCTCTCTGCCTACCTCTCTGCCTACTTGGGATCTCTGTCTGTCAAATAAACGAATAAAATCTTAAAAAAAAATAGAAAGGAATCGATGGTATTTCATGGATTTTTAATATATGCTTTTTAGGGGCACCTGGGTGGTTCACTTGGTTAAGCATCTTACTCTTGATTTCAGCTCAGGTCGTGATCTCAGGGTTGTGAGATTGAGCCCCATGGCTGGCTCTATGCTCAGTGAGCAGGCTGCTTGAGATCCTCTCCCTCTTCGTCTGTCCCTCCCTCTACTCATGCTCTCTCTCTCTCAGAATAAATAAGTGAATCTTAAAAAATGTATTTTAGGGGCACCTGGGTGGCTCAGTCGTTAAGCGTCTGCCTTCGGCTCAGGTCATGATCCCAGGGTCCTGGGATCTAGCCCCACATCGGGCTCCCTGCTCTGCAGGAAGCCTGCTTCTCCCGCCACCATTCCCTCTGCTTGTGTTCCCTCTCTCGCTGTGTTTCTTGCTGTCAAATAAATAAAATCTTAAACAAAAAAAAAAAAAAAAGGACCGAGTCTCTGCCATGCACGGTGCTAGGCAAATATTTAAAAAAAAAAATGCATTTTAGATATATTTTTGTTATCATAAGTTGGCTTATTGTTGCATTCAGTGTTATATATCTTGTTGCCTAAGGCTTATACCCCAAAAATTTGATTTGAGGGACTGAAAAATATGCAAGTATCTCAAATTATTTTCTATACAGACTTCAGTTGAATTTGTGATGTTCTATCATTTGAAATTAATTTATTTAAGATAAGCATTTTCCTATCTTTATGTATGTGTGTATATATGCATGTATATATCTGAATATGTAGAAAGTACACAAACACACACACACATACACACATATATATATTATGTACTTATGTGTAAGCGTGTGTATGTGTCTGTCTGTCTATCTATCTGTCTGAATTTATTTTCCACAAAAGGCAAACACTCCAGGGGACTAATTCAGTGAATCACTGACACATTACTATGAATTAACTTCCTCCACCACTACAACTCTCAGAAATAACTTATAGCTTCCCTCTCTGATAGGAGAAGTGACAATTTACAGAAAGAAAAAAAGTTAGAAGAAGAAAGTTATTGGACTAAAAACAAGCCACTTTAGAGTTTGCCAATGGCAGGTTCTGGTTGTATTTGTTTGATAAGGAAAGCATTTTAGAGGACTGTCAGAAAATGATATAGTCTTTCAGACCTGGTAGTGAACTTTGATAAGAATCTAGAAGACAGCTTTCTATTAACAAATGAGAAAACTGAGGTCTAACTACAGACTGCACATAAAAGAAGAATGTGGCCCCTCTTCCTTTTAAGGATACTCCTGGCACAGGTTACTTCCACTCCCATTCCTTTGCCACTGTTTAGTACATTGATCAATGTGACTGTGATGAAGACAGGGAATATCCTTATTATGGGTGGCACCATGTCCAGGTATAGGTTGGAAATTCTTTTACTAATGAGAAAAAAAGGAAGGGGGTTAGGTTTATCATTGAGAGACAATGCCTATCTCCCAATAGCTGCTACTTTGTCTACCCAAATAACAGTAAGAACCCTTTTCTTATATATGAATGTACTTCCCCTGCTAAGGGGAAAAACCTCAAGGTTACAGTCAATGGATGTATTCAACTAAAAGTCCAGCTACTTGGGATGTGGTCACATTTAGATGTGATATCCTATGACTTTGAGTCATGGCTTTGATATCTGTCTCTGCCTCACCCATTATATAGTATGAAAGAGGAGCAGTATAAACACAATAAAATTCACTTTGAATGAGGGGAAAATGGGGATGACACAGAAGCTGCTGTGATTACTGTGATCAATCCCTAGGTTAAAAAAAAAACTGAAGCCAAATATCTTATTGAGGCATACTTTTTTTGAGACTTAAGATTTTTTTGAGACTTAATTCTTCAGTTACTAGCCTCTCTGCTCTGTTTATTTTCCTTCTTTCAACCTAATAAAAACTAACTTGATGTTGAAATTATCTGTTGGAATTTTGAGTGAACTAATAAATCACAACTCTCACTCAATAGTTCTGATTCATTTGAGTAAGATAAGTAAGAGTAAGATATATAGGTATCAAAATACCAGTTTTATGGATGTGACTGGTAAATTTAGCCTGAAGGAAGTACTTTGAACCTGAGGTCCAAATGAGGTTTTTATACTTTCCTCCTTTAAATCAAGCCCTTATGATCCATCTACAGAGACAGCTGGATCTTTAGAGAACATATATACCTAGTCAGTCAATTGAGTTTTATCCATCCAACTCAGAGAGCAGGGAGGAGTTGTCCTGATCAATAGGACAGCTGGGAAGCATTAGATGACAGGGGTGCTGGAGAGAGAGAGCCAGAGAGTCATGAATGAGAGAGAGAGAGAGAAGAGTGAGAGATGAGGGAGAAAGATACAGAGAGAGAGAAGGAGAAAGAGACAAGGAGAATGCATGAGGGCAAGTTACGGGCACACATCAGGAAAACTTACCCCATACTCTTGAATCAGAAAAGGCATTGTGAAGGGGAATATCAAGGAGAATATCAAAGACAGCAAGAAGTACAACAACACAAAGCCACACAAGGAATTGTAGGGAGTGTAAGGAAATGGTTTTCTCTACGCTGTGTTTCTTCATTTTATTACAGTAGGTGATTTTGACATAATGATGATATTATTGCACATATTATCAATGCATGCTTACATTTCTCCTAAAAAATGTCCAAAATGTAAATAAGCTGTTTAATAGTTTGTTTATTCTGTTTAAATAGTTTCCTTATTTATTTAATGGATATTGTCGTATTACCAATTTGATAAAGAAGTTGAATATGTATTTAACTTAATTTTTATTTCTAGAGTCTTTTCTCCTTCAATTCTCTTTCACTCTTCACCTTCTCCCACACTCTCTCTTCTCATTACTCTTATTCCATAATCCCATAACCTTCTGCTTACATAGAGAGGATATTGCCGTAAAACAAAGTTTTGCAAATTCTTTCAGCAAAAGTCTAATACCTAAAAATCAAACAGGTTTATGAGTGTCAAGCAATGATGACCAGAGTGGTATAAAGATCACTATTTATAGCTGGGGTAAAAAGATTTATTTTTGATGGTAGAAATAATTTGACTGCCATTAAGAAACTTTTAAGAAATATAAAATTGTGATTTATTTTTAAATAGCACTTTATAATGTATCAAGCATTTTCAATGTCCTCTCATGTATTCATCATAGTACTTCTTAGACAGGTATATAACATAAATCGTTATTTTATAGACTAGGACACTAAGGACAGGAGGGACACATGACTTTGTCCAGTGTGGAAGCCAATTCAGGCTTCTAAATCTGGCTCTCTGATTCCACATCCCTCGCTCTCTCTACTACAGCGTGCTAAAGTCACTAGTGAAAAAGCACTCCATATGTCACACAACATGCCATAAGATTGTCCAACTATTTTGAAGAAAATCTCCTGGAGAAATCAATGACCAAGAGAGAATTGCAGAAAGCAGATGGTGTCATCAGCACACTTCTGCTGTGGCATCTGTGGTTACTTCTGTGCCTCTAGATTGGATTGTACTTACATCAAAAGAGCCAATATGTGCAAAAAGAAAGAAAATAATAATAAAATAAGAACAAAACTTTCAGCACAGGCACATTTGCTAATTACAGAACTGCTGATGGATATTAACCATACTACGTGGTGTGTATGGTGTGGTGTTGTGTTGTGAGTGTGTGTGTGTCTGTGCCTGAGCATTAGCAGAGGCTTACCTAATGCTCAGTGAATGCTGTAAAGCTTGGAAGCCCAGAGGCCAAAGGGGCCCCGAGAGACTCACCTAGAAATCACAGTAATGGAGTTGCAGTGGTAACCCCCTACCTAATTACAGATGGTGCTCAAGGCAAAATCCCATTAAGACAAGTTTTATGGGTTTGTTGCGGATTGGCTGTTAGAAATTACACCATTAGTACACAGAGCCTGAAGTCGAAACAGTACTGATCTCCAGTCTCTACAGAGAGATAATAAATGGAAAAAAAAATTAAGATCCCCCAAGCTCCACGCTCCAACTTAAACAGGATTCTATTCTAAGAAAATATGCTATAAGTCACTTAAAAAAAATAAAAACAACTCTAATTGCAATTAACACATTTTTAGAGCTCTATTACAAAACCAGTACCTATTTTTTTTTTCCATTCTGAAAACAAGCTAAAAAGATAGAAGATGTTAGGTTCCTTTGATTTTCACTTTGAAGCAGCATGTTTTTCTAGTCAGGTCACTGAACATGTGGCTGCTCTCTCAGTCCTGTCTTGGACTAGATCTGTGATGGATTTACATGGAGGGAATGACAGGCAAATGTTGACTCTATTATAATAAAAGAAGGGTTTTGCCCCCTGGTGAATTATGCTGGACCACTTGTGTAGCCTAAGACCTTAAAGAGCTTGTTTAACTTAAGGTCAAGCCTAGAAGCATACCTACTCTCTCACTTTTCCTTAAGTCTGTACTAGGACACTTAGACTATTTCACTCTAATGACAAAGGAAATCTCAAAGGAAAAACCGAAGTAGAAAAAGCCAAAAACTAGAGCAGAACAGGACTGAAATTCTTAGTTGATGTTTCTTCTTCCTGAACCCAACTCTGGTAGATCCACAAATATTTTCTGTAAATGTCCAAGTGGTAAATGCAAATTCAGCTTTGTGGGCTGTAAGACCTCTGTTGCAACTTTTCAACTTTGCTTTTGCAGTATGAAAGCAATCATGGACAATTTGAAAACAAATGGACACAGCCATATTTGTTGTGGAACAGACTGGATGTGGCCTGTGGAGTCTATTTTTTTAGACCCACCATCTAAGTCTTCAATAAGTGGGCTACTCATTCTGGCACAAGGGGGCTCCAGATCATCTCTCTCTCCTAAAGAAACTGCAAGACAAGCAATGAAGGGAGGGACTATTAACAAAGGAGAGCATTCCACAAAGAAAACAAAATAAGGGACCACTTTTCTCTTCCTTTCATTGTTATCTCTGACCCTACCTCTATGGCTTAATTTGTTTTGTTTTCTTGAAGCATTCAAACTACTCCTAAGAGGCTGAGTTTGTAGGCTGTAGCTTTAGTTTGAATTTTATGTAGAATTAAATACAGTAACATAGAGTCATTCCCAAGAAATATATTTAATATGATTTTATATTAAAGATGACTATACCACCTTCTAAATTTTTGATAGTCCTTGCTTAAGTTTTTCATGGTGTAAGTCAAGAGGTGAAGAGAAATTATCATGAATTAAGTAGCGACCTTGACAAGCATTTTTTATTCCTTGAACTGATTAAAGGTCATTTAGTTAGCTTGCAAAAATTGAGACTCATTCAGTATTCTGGGCTATAGTTTTATTTTCCTATTCACCTAAAGAGAGGGTGAGTTGGCTTCCTGACTACCTATCTCATCAGCACCAACAGCCTCATCCTGTGCCCTGAAATTATTAAAGGCACGACTGCCTTTAAAATTCATGAACCCATATTTGCCCTCAATGTTCCAGTCTTTGATCTTTCACCACGGATTGTTCTACATCATCAAAAATCCTCAAAGCTCCTCCGTGAATAGTGGTCAGGCCCACAGACACACTGCAGAATTTGATCTTGAAACCGCACAATTGAAAGACTACATCTCATCCCCCACTCATGCACTTGTTTAAACATATTCATAACACTTCAGAATGGCTTTTGCTGTTATTCAGTAAATTATACATGATACCACTTTTAATGTTTTAAATGAGAGAACTGACAGTCAAAATAGAGAATTCCAATTAACACTGAATTTTTATTTTATCAATATTTTAAAGGATTTTAAGCATCAGATATGAGGTGTGATTCCAAAGTGTGACTTTAGTCAAAAACCCAAACTTTCACATCCACATGGCTCCTGTCCTATTTGATTCAACAAACATTTATTATGTGACTATTATAT
Source organism: Procyon lotor (assembly GCA_028646535.1). NCBI lineage: Eukaryota > Metazoa > Chordata > Mammalia > Carnivora > Procyonidae > Procyon > Procyon lotor. The sequence goes on along the minus strand of CM053610.1, from coordinate 77,798,955 downwards.
GTCTGATATCAAGACATGTGAAATTGGAAAGGCATATTCTCTACCTTCTAAGAGCAAGAAACTTAGAAAGGCAGTTAGGGTATGTGTTTTATATGTTTAGTCATTCATTTGAGTCATTTCAGTGTAATTATTTTTCAAGGGCAAGACTTCTGAAGTAATAATTCATACAAGAAAATAAAAAGTATTACTTAGATTAGAGGAGTTACCTTCTTTTACCCACTGAGCCCCACTGTCACCTGTCCCAACTGTTGAGAATCCTACAGAGATGTCAGTGTTTTGAAGCTGAAATGTTCTCTTTCTCAAAAAAGAGACCAAAACATTAGACTGAATTAGTAAACTGAGAAAGCCTAAGGCACAAACAGGAAGCTAAAGGACATATGTTTATTTATTTGCCGCCTCTCTCAGTGTATTAATTAGGATTTCATTGGTTACGAGGGGTGGAAACCCAAGTCAATTAGTGGAGAGAGAGCAGAGAAATATATTGACTCTTGAAATACATGACTATTGAAAACCAAACTATAGAGAAGGCAGTAACTCTGAAAATCCAGCTCTGCCATGGAGACTTTTCTATTTTATCTTTTGTCTCTGTTTATCTATGGCATATGCTTTACTATCACTCATGCTTGATCTATAGAAATCATGGCTGTCAAGAACGAAGTTTTATATCTTGCAATTTTTATAATGGAGACGCTTTTACAGATTTCTTAATTCCCTCAAATTCTTAAAATCCCAGGGAAGGAATTTGATTGGTTAAGTTTTATACATTTGCATTCCAAAGCAAATCGGCTGTATTTATAAATATGGTAGTGCCTCAGGTGGTCATGAAGATATAAAAAAGAAGGCTTTCAGGAAAAGTGTGAGGTAACCACAAGGACATCTATAGAGATCCATTACAAACATATGAAATGTAAATATTGCAAATACCAATACCCATAAATATAAATGTAAAATAGTTGTTGATTTGCAATTTGAAAGGAGAAATAAATTAAACAGATGTAATATATTATGTCTCCATTCATCATCTTGACACATTTTCATATGCCTTCTCTTTGGTTCTAGTGAAACTAGGAGGATGTTTCATGTTGACATGAGATTTTCTGATATAGGTTTTTGGGGATTTTAAGATAAAGAACAGTGTGTGGGTGCAGTTGAGAGATAATTTCTTTCTTGATGAAAGCACTGTTCCCATCTTAGTTAAAATTCATGAAAATGTCAGCTGTAACTCAGTTCTCCTTTACTTCATCAATTAGATCTTCAGTAATAAAATTCATGAAAATGTCAGCTGTAACTCAGTTCTCCTTTACTTCATCAATTAGATCTTCAGTAATAGTGATGGGCTTCATTAGAAGGAGTGAAACAGAATGCATGTGGTATGTACAAAATTTGGGGGATCTAATATAAAGTGAATCTGTAGTATTATTGGTTGGCAATGACATAGCATTGTTTAAAGGGTTTTTCTTTGTAAGGCTATTAGGTAGTTCTGTTTATTTTTAGAAAATGAATATTTTTAAGATCTTGGATAATTTTTCATAAAAGTACTCTTAAATACATTTCATATCTTACTAGATCCTCTAAATACTCACTGAAGGGAGAAACTTAGAACTCCAAAGGAGGAAACAATTAGATTCTTCAGTTTATGAAAAGTGGAACTTAGAAAAAAAAAATTCACTTATGGTAATAATTCCCAAATGTAGTCTCAGATTCACCTATTGTTTCAAGGATAGAGGTTGGAAAAAATAACTTTGTAATAATTTGGTTTTATTTCTTAGGCCTCCACATAATATTTATTACTTTTAAGGAGATAATTTAAGTATAAATATAATAACTACATTGAATGCTATTAGAAAGGATTTTAGTCTTTGTTGGATGCTTGCTTTATAGATATGTGAGAAAGGGTTTCTTTCAAATATATTCTGAGTACAGCCAATTCTAGTATAAGATGATGTATGTATTCCCCCAAATCACTGTATTGTGTAAAATTGCACAGTAAAAGTCACAAGGCTTATGGGGAAAATGAGATTGGGTCACAACCCTTAAGAACTTTGTTAGTCCCACTTTTAAGAAAAGAGAGGAACCCAGTAAAAGGAAGCAGCACACTTTCACACATAGTAAATGGTGAAGAAACGTGTGAATATTGCACTAAAATGGCACCTGACCTTGTAAATGGCTGCAAATTTGTTTGTAGATAGAGGCATCAGAAACTCTTATTAGTTTTCAATTGCTGGCATAACAAATCATCACACACTTAGTGGCTTGATACAGCACCCATATTATATCTTGTGGTTCTAAAGGCCAAAAGTCTTGGCACAGCTCAACTGTCTCCTCTGCTCAGGATCTCACAGGTAACATCAAGGCTGCCCTGAGCTGCAGTCTCTGTTAAAGCTCTTGTTCTCTTCTGAGCTCATTCAAGTTGTTAGCAGAACAGAGGGGGTGGGGCGGCAGGATGGAGGCCTCAGCTTCCTCCAGCATGGCTGTGTCTTTCTCCACGGCCAGCAGGACAGCATCTGTAACTTCTTTCATCTTTGACCTTAAGATTCTCTTTTTAAGGGCTCACATGATTAACTAAGGCTCACCCAGAATAATCTACCTTAAATCAGTGAAAGTTAACTTAAGGTTTAATTACGTTGATTAGGGAAATTAATTCTATCTGTCAATTTTCTTCACCCTTACTATATAATATGTCATAGGAGAGATAACCTATCACCTCCGTAAGTTATAAGTCCCTCCCACCCAAGAGCAGATGATAATACGAGGACATGAGTCATTGGAGGTCATTTTTGAATTCTGGCTAAGACGGAACAGTTTCAATTTGTGAGTTATTGCAATGTGGTAGAAGTAAGGCTAATTGAAATTGGATGGAAAGTTCTAGCACAAGATGTGGAGCAGTGGGGCTCATGACACACGAGTGAACTGAGGCAGCTGGTAGATGTTTGAGATGTGCGTATGTGTGTGTTTTATGTATTCTTACATGGTGGCTCTTCTCAGCTGGGGATACTTTTTGGCATTCAACTAGCGTTTCTCACAGATGAAATCATGCATAAGCAAACACAGAATTTGTATTATACTCAAATTGTTCCTTAATATATCAGTTGTGTTGGGACTAATGTGCATTTTTAAAACAAGCATTACAGCAGAATGAACTATACATATTTATCTTTCTATCACTTTCAATACTTAAAATAATGTTGGCATATAATGGAAGTTTTGTAATACCTTTTAAATTGAATAGAATTGAAATAGACTCTGGAATTTGAGAGAGATTCATGAATGGGCTTTATTTCAATCCATCAAGTTCTTGCTGAGTTGTGTTCGTGGTTTCAAAGAGCCATAGAGTAAGAGAAGTGGGCTGAATATATGATCTAGCTACATAATCATGTAGAACTCACAGAGAACAAAAGAGATTCAGGAAGTGATATTATAAAGGCAGTATGGTATAGTTTGGATACCTGAGTTCTAATTTGAAGATTACCATTATGATCTCCATTATGTGTATTTTGTCTGGGTTCTAAAATATATTTGGGACAAAGTGATTTTCTGCAAGAAAATGAATTTCTGTAGCAGAAATTTCCAGAATGACATAAATAGATGTCCTCTTATTTTTCACCTGTGCTATTTATAAAATGCTGCTCACGTAATTAAGGCTCCACACTACACTGAAGAAATTCCAGTGCATCTCCCCAGTAGAGCGTCCTCATCAGAGAGATGACCAGGAGCCTAAGCGAAAACAGCCAGGTGTCAAAACAAGCTGTGTCAAAAATATTTGACATCTGTGCCACAGCAGTATTGGGGATGCGTCATGTAGAGATGCTCTCATGGAAATCTTTCAGGAATGTGGAAAAGGCAATAAGAAAACCATCCTCTTTGAAGATAAATGATGGGTGACCATCCTTAATTGAAGTTAGCCCTGAATTACCATGAAAATAACTAAAGATGTGCAAAATAGGAGTATTCTTAGTTGTGAGATACAGAAAGGACATATCATAAAAACAAGACAAATGTGAGAATTGTGTGCAGTAGGCTTTAACCAAAGGAAGTGTTAAACTATAATTTAATAAATGCAACAGAAAAAGCTTTCCTAAAATATATGGATTATATGTGGCATCGAGAAGAAAAAATTTATGTTAATTAGAAAAAAAGTGGGAAAATAAATGCAGTGGCTAAGAATGGTAAGAGTAAACATGAAAATAAGATCATATTTATTAGTTATTGAAATAAAGGTGACTTTTATTTTAACATTATTTTTTATGAAAGTCAGTGACTCCAAAACTGGTTCCAAAACAATTATCTGAATGCCATTTGTGAGAAACACATCTAAAAGAAAATGCCATTAAATGATGATAATACAGGTGGATAAATGTGCAGTAGATAAATATAAACAGGAAAAAAAAAAGGACAATCTTAGGTAGTATTTGACAAAGCACAACTCTGGTGAAAAGCATTTATGATTCGCTCAACAAATATTTATGTATTGCCTCCTATAGCCAGGAGCAGGGCAAAGTGTCTCATCTTTCAGGTCTAGACAAAACATTCTGTGGTCCTATCTTCTCAACCAGATCTTATCTAGCAATCTGGTGGTCAAGTTTTGTCATCTCTGACTTTATCTAAATAATCCTAGGCATCCAACATTTCTGCTATATTAGTCATGGAGTTATACCATAAGCACCCCCATGCTCTCAAGGTGCAGCTAAAACTAGAGATATATGTAATCTTTGCTAATGTGTTGATCTAGAAATTACAAATTTCATTTGATAATCACTGAAGAGGTAAGTAGATTACCTAACTGGTAGTATAATCTTCCGTGCACCCATGACTAAGGGTACTGTAAAATTACTGGATTTTTAAAAAATTTAAATAAGATTAGGAGGGGGATATCAATCAACTTTGAAAATACAAGACAATTTGGCTCCAGGGTGGCTCAGTTGGTTACGCGACTGCCTTTGGCTCAGATCATGATCCCTGCATCACAGGATCAGGATCGAGTCCCGTATCGGGCTCCCAGCTCCATGGGGAGTCTACTTCTCACTCTGATTTTCTCCTCTCTCATGTTCTTTCACACACACTCTCTCTCTCTGGTAAATAAATAAAATCTTTAAGAAAAATACAAGGCAATCAATGAAATTTGAGTGCTTATGAATTCAAATGATGCTGCACAATGAATTTCCTTTAAGTTTGGTAGTGGCATTGTGGTTATGTTGAAAACCTTTTTTAAAGGTTTTTATCTTACAGAGGCTCTGCTGATGCAGTGACATTGGGGCATGGGGAACCATTGAGAGAGGTAGGTAGAAGAGTAGATGAAGATTTGCCTGTGTTGATAATTGAGTGAAAGTCTGAGAGATTCAGTAATTTTTCTACTTACATGTATGTTTTCATTCTTCCTTGACAAGTATAAAAATGAGTCCAGTAGCAATGAGCACACCCAGCACCCGGATCTTGGATTCTAATGTTATTTTCAATAAAAATACTCAGATGGCTAGTTCTCAGTCTGGAGCAGGAATATCCAAAATGAACATGGAACATCTTGTAGTGTCAGAAAGTAAAGAAGAGCTCAAAAGCCAAAACCAAAGGGCATATCAAAGGGACTCCTGTTAGAGCTAACAGGAAAGAAACACAATTGCCAAAATGGACACACCTGGGTCAACAAAATAAATAATATAACCTACAGTATTAAATTAATAGCCATGAGTCCCCATAATATAAACTAAAGATTAGGTAGATAAATAAGTGGGGAAAGAGAGAAGCTTCCTATAGAGAAGAATTCCAAATTATTTATAGATGTTAACTGCTCCAGGAGATGGAACTTAATTCTCTAACTCTTGAGTGTGGAGTGTACTTAATAACTTGCTTTTATAGAATAGAGCACAAAAGAGGGGGGTGGATTTGGGGACCGTAACAATAGTAGAGAAATATGGCAAACAGTACCTCTGCCAGGTGACCAAGATTAGCATCATCTGTGGTAAGTCATCTTAATAGCATGTACACACTTGATATGATGTAATGGGAAGAACTTTGCCTATGTGGTCTTCTTACCAAAATCCAGGGTCCCAGTCTAACCATAAAAAAATTATCAGATAAATCCAAACTGAGCAACATTCTACAAAATACCTGAGTAGTGGTGCTCAAAACTGCCAAGTCATCAAAAGTGAGCAAGATCTGAGAAACTGCCATAGTCAAGAAAAAGCTAAAGGGACATGGTGACAAAATTTAATGTGATCTCAAATGTGGGATCCTGGAACAGAAAAAGGGCATTAGGTGAAAATTAGTGAAATCTGAATATAGTATGGAGTTTAGTTAATAATAATATATGAAGGCTGGCTTTTTAGTCTTGATAAATGTAAGATGGTGATAGTGGGGCAAACAGGATGAGGAGTGTATGGGATATCTGTACTGTATTCGAACTCTTCTGAAATCTAAAACCTTTCTAAAGTAAAAACAAAACAAGACAAAAACAAAAAAACATGGGGCGCTTGGGTGGCTCAGTCTTTGAGCGTCTGCCTTCGGCTCAGGTCATGATTCCAGGGTCCTGGGATCGAGCCCCGCATCAGGCTCCCTGCTCAGCAGGAAGCCTGCTTCTCCCGCTACCATTCCCTCTGCTTGTGCTCCCTCTCTCACTGTGTTTCTCTCTGTCCAATAAATAAAAAATCTTTAAAAAAAAAAAAACATGCAACCGTGGAGAGACCAGGACAAAATGTTTCAGACACATAAATTAATTAAAACGTGGTAGAGATAGGGACTAGAATAATGGTATTTTGGCAAACGAAGGGGAAGGCAAAAACAATTTGCTTAGAACCTGCCATGGACTAGAGGCTATGCTCGATGCCTCATTTTATGTACTATATTTTATTTGTTGCTTTTTCATTATTCTGTGTTTAGACACACAAGAAAACACCTTTAAAACAACAGCAGCTCTAAATAGTTACCAGCCGAGTCTCCCAAATTACAAATAAATCACATTGACAACTTTTGAATGTCATTAGGGCTTACATATCACCTAGTGTGACAGCTATGAAAATGAAGTCTTCTCCAGGTTCTGAAATAAATTACTAAAACCTCAATGTCATTCTTTTACACGAGTACGAAGCCTCCAGAATTCTATAGGAAACGAAACCATCATTTCAAAACCTAGTATTCATGCCCGAGGATTATAAAATGGGTGTCTGTGGTCTAAAACCGTGCTGAAGAACTCAAAGCGTTGTGGAAGGAACTTCCGGAAAGCTCGGATGTAAAGCCCCTTATCTGAGACTGACAGAAGGTTACATCAAAGTTTTACCTTTTTAGGAAAAATATTTTATTTCTGTAGAAAAGGAAGTGAAAGAAGAGAGGAAAATGTGGAATGGCTGCACAATAACCATTTCCAGCAAGAGTACAATGTTGTAAATGTCTCCTGCAAAGTGATTTTTATTATCTGTAGGTGCCAGAAAACGATCCTGTACTGTTCTTTTGAAAGAGCTATGGGGCAAAATCTCATTGGAAAAATGTCTAATTGGAATTCAAATTGAACATTCAGAATATTTATTGAGAGTTCATTATGCAAAACATGGGGTTATGTTAGTGGAAATAAATAATATTTCAAGAAAATGTAAATAAGTAAAAGATTATGAGAATTTTTAGAATAGTAGCAAAAAATACTGTAGTTATGACATTACTTAGAATCGGACAGAGGGAAAAGACGGGATAAGAAACAGACTTTCTGTCATGTTGATATTCAGTCTAAGACTGAAGTCTCCTCAGGATATACATGTATTTTTAGCCTTCAACTTCACTTTTATGCCATGGTACGCATTGGATACTGAATGATACTTAAGATCCGTTTAGCAGAACCAAAGAGAACAGCCAAATAAAATAACTTCAAAATGATTTCATAATATATTTCACATAGCAAGGCATTCACAGGAAGGTGGTTCAGAGGTGGTAGATTGGACGTTCAAAAATGTAGGTACTTCTCAGCATCTACAGTTCTCTCATCAGTCTCTCTAGAGTCATAGGATGGAGACCGTAGCTCCAAACCTATGCCTTCACCCAGCCAGGTTCAAAGCACGCAGGCAAGGAGTAACTCAGGAGGCACAGGAGCGCAAACCCTGCAGGTTCCCAAGAAGGGCTTGCCTTCAGGACTGGCCCTTGGCCAGCTCTTGGGAGATGAACTCTGAGCCCTTGGAATATTCTGGCTGATTTTTAAAAAATATTTTGGGTTTTGTTTTGTATGCCTGGGGCCTGGGGCTATGAGATATCACTTTGATTGGATAGTTGATGCGAACAGTGTGGTTTGTGGTGAACGATTGTTTTTGCTCTGGGAGGCTGGAGTCGCTATAGCTGAGGTCAGTCACAGAGGTGCTTCATGCATAAGTGACTGATCACCCCCCTGACGCCCCCATCTGAAAACAAACCTGGACATGAAGGCTCTGGTGAACTGCCCTCGTTGGCAGCACTTTGCATGTGTGCTGTCCATTGTTGCTGGAAGAATTCACCATATCAGTGTGACTCCACCAGGAAAGGACACCTCGAAGCTTAGACCCTGTTTCTCCTGAATTTCACCATAAGTACCTTCTTCTTTGCCGATTTTCATCAATATCCTTCTGCTGTAATAAACCATTGCCCTGAGGATAACGGTTTTTCTGAGTCCTGGGAGTCCTTTCAGTGAACGCTTGAGCCTGAGGATGGTCTTAGGGACCCCCAGCAAAGCTCATGTCAGGAATGGGAGGCAAGGAGGGCACCATTGTCATTCATGTCTCTCATTATCACTGAGGGAAATCTTTTCTGGAATTCCCACTGAAGACTTCTTAATTTCCATTGGTCAGAGCCAGGGCATAGGGCCTTTCCTAGCAACAAGTGAGGTAAATTGAGTTCATGGTAGTTTTAGCCCCTTTCATGTAAGGTAGGCTATTATTAAGGAAGATGGGGCAAGGAAATGGCTGTGAACCAAAGCACCAAGAGTGATGACACTGAGGATTTCTGTTCCCTCTATATTTTTACAGCCTCCCCTTCTCTTTTTATAGCCAGTTTCACTTATTCCACTTGTACTTTTCATGCGGATAAGCCTACATGTCCTACACTTGCATAGTTTATATGATAAGCCGAATATATTCCTAGAACAAATGGACACATGAGACATAAAGGTGAAATTCTGAGTTATGTTAAGGAATTTAACCCAAGTTGGTACATAGCTATACAGAGGAGATTTAGTCTAAATCTGAACTGACAGATAGAAACCGCAATATTATCATTTGATTGCACCTCAAGTAAAAAACAAAAAACAACAACAAAAAAACTTTAGCATTAAATGAAATTTCAAAACATATTATTTATTCCCTGCAGGTTTTTTCTTTTTTTTTTAATATTTAATACAGCACTTGCAAAACTTTCATAAATGTGTTATGAGGACAGGTATTTTTCATGAACGTATATTTATAAGTGTATATTTATAAGAAAGTATATTTCTTATACATTGGTGTGTTATGACGGTATTTAGGCAGTCTTGATTTGTAATATACCATTGTTATTGTTTTGTGGAAAGATGATATGTGAAGTATTAATCCTGGAATACCAACTAATACCTTAAAATGTCAAAAGATGTATTCAGCCCTCTTCTCTGTCCCAGATGTAAAAAGATGCTCTTCTTCCTATTATCATCAAAATTGCAGACTAAGTACCAGGCAGAAGAGATACAAAATGACATTTTCCCTGAATACACCTTTACCAAATCAAAAATGAGGAGGTAGGGGGCACTGGTCAAGATGATGCAGGTAGAGAAGAGTAAAAATAGAAGAGAGAATGAGAATCAGTGTGTAACTTCCCACTACTCTGCCACAGGCTAATCTTGAGATGAAACTGAAGAATGAGAGGGACCATTAGGGTCTTGACTGGGATTCACATGAACTGCGAGGAGAGTAAATTTGGGGCTCAATTTTATAATCTTGACGTGTGGTACTCAACAGGCTTACAGAGATGGGCACATGTTAATATATGCACAGTAAGGGACCCAGACATATCCCTGGGTTTTCCATGTAGTAAATGGCCTGGAAGAAGATCCAACAGTTTTGGGTAACATCAAGAGAAATAAAGAGCTTAAGAGAAGGAGTTAGTACATTCAACAGTGGTACATAATGCCTGTAACTCTGGTTAGGAGCAGAGACACTGTTTTTCAAAAATGACAGTGCTATGAAACCCAGTGAAAAAATGAAAAAAAAATATTTCAATTGAAAGGACTTTGGAAAGACTTCTGGGAATTTAATATACCAAGGGTCAGCAGACCTTTGGACAAAATCAAAACTGCCCCTGGTTTTATAAATAAAGATTTAATGGAATATAGTCATGTTCATACATTTCAATATTATCTGTGGCTACTTTTATGTTACAGTGCAGACCTGAGTTGTTGCAACAAAGATTATATGACCCAAAGAATTTAAAATATTTACTCCCTGACCTTTTATAGAAAAAAATTGTCCAACCTCTGGTCGACACCGAAAAGGATGTATTAACAAAAGGCACCTGTGTATTATACATCCCAATAAACAACATGGGCATGGTCTTTCATATACTATAAATATCTTGCTGTAGACTTAGTCAACCCGAAAAAAAATAAGGGAATGTGAATATGGGTCTTTTATTTGAAATGTGACAGGTTTATAAATGTTAGCTTAGCTGGAATTATCTGCATTTAACATACCTGGAAATGAGTAGGTGAATCTGCCTGCTAAGAAGCAAGCAAGGGTTTCAAGTCAGATATTAAAGTCAATTCTAGGAGCAGAGTTGTATGTTTGCGCATCTACGTTTTGAGCCCCTAGAATAGCAGGTCATGATATTTTACCTCAAAATTACATGGATCTGAAATTAGTGGGGGTGGGGCACCTATGTGGAGCAGTCAGTTAAGTGTCTGACTCTTGGATTTGGCTCTCATGAAGTCTTACAAAGTTGTGAGATCAAGACCTGCATCAGGCTCCAGGCTCAGAGCAGAGAGTGCTTGAGTTTCACTCTCCCCCCCAGCTCTCTCTCTCTCCCTCTCTCATAAATAAATAAATCTTTAAAAGAAATTAGTAGGGGCATAATGACTTTTAACACTTTAATTGGACACTAATACCTCCCAAGTGTATCTCAGATTTCAATGAGAATTTATGTATATATATTTTTAAACTTGGATACAACCAGATGTTGGTAATTTTTCATTAGTTTTGACTAACCATGAGTATTTTTTGAACCTATTATCACATTACTGTACCATTTCTCTGGTTAATTATCATAATTCCTCTATGTTATTCTCTCTTCTGAAATTTATGTCCTACGTATATTTTATCTTCAGCATCTGTTCTCCATGTCAGTTTTTTCTTTGTATCACTTTCTTCTCCTTATTTTTTTTTTTTTAAAGATTTTATTTATTTGATAGAGAGAAACACAGTGAGAGAGGGAACACAAGCAGAGGGAATGGTAGCAGGAGTAGCAGGCCTCCTGCTGAGCAGGGAGCCCGATGCGGGGCTCAATCCCAGGACCTTGGGGTCATGACCTGAGCCCAAGGCAGACACTTAATGACTAAGCCACCCAGGCGCCCCTCTTCTCTTTATTTGTAACTTCTGATTGCTGAGAAAATTTATATTCAAATGTACTGGTTTTGTTTTCTCCACTTACAAATCTGTATCTTATAACCAAATTACCTTTAAAAATACAAGAAATACCTTTCTATTTTCCAATAAACATTTTCTCAGTGAAGTTCATTTCTCATTGTTTAATAATTGCCCTATTTTCATAGAAACAGTGTGCCATTGTATCTTGATGAGAATATTAAAGAGATATTTTACAGTTTTCTTCAGTTTTTATAATAACTTTTTAAATAAAATGACAAATACTTAGGGTAACTCCTTTAAGTTTTTTCATATATATATTTGTTTTTTCTTTTTCCCCCCTTTTACTTAGTCCCTCAAAGAGTACATTTTTCTATTCTTCTGTGTCCTAAATAGGTAGGGTTGGTTGGAATGGTTTCATTCAGGCATAATATGAGTTGCTTTGGTGACTTCTTTGTGTTTTGAATATAGAAGAATTGAAAATATATGAATCAAATTTACTGGAGTGAAGGAGGTTAATGTATCCAACAACCTTCATTTTAACTTTTACCTCTAGTAAAATATCAGAGATCTAAGCTTTCAGAGTTAGAAAAAGGTAGTGGACCTTGAGCTAGATGAAGAAAATGATCTTTGCCTCTCTATTAAAGATAGATCTTGCTAATTTATCTGGGACACTGTCCCCTGTTAACAGAAACAAAACTTTAACCAGAACAAGCTTTAAGGCAGAAGTCTGTCTTAATTGTTAGGGCTGATTCCCACTTTGAGATCATTTCATTTACTTGGTGGACTATCCATGAAGACTCTAACCCATAACCCATTTGTTCTTTCCTCTCGTGGCTCTTCTGCCAATCAGGATGTCTTTACCCAGTTACTCTCAGGGTTCACCTCTTATTCCCAAGGCAAGTATTTTCTTGTGTACAGTGGATCACCAGTTGATTGTCTTTTCCTTCCTTTTGGTCTAATTTTGAATTTTTTGAGAGATTTCTAAAATTTTTTGACAGTTGGATAACACTCTTTCCTAGATCTAGCATCAGTTCTTATTTCTTGTTATATTTTATTGGATATTTGGAAAGTGGACTTCTTCAGTTTTGGTATTAAGCCCAGGTGAACAGAGGCTTTTAATGTCAATGTAAAAAGGCATTGTTTCATATGCATAAGATACCTGAAATTTCCTATCTACATCTAGTAAACTGAAGTTAGTCTATGACTTATAATCTTTGTTGTTAGTTAATATGTAACTAGAGCCAGAATTTAATAAAGGATCATGATGGTGAGCAACAAAATTAGTTAATCTTGGAAATTAATCTAAGTTTTGGTATTAAATAAAATTAAGTTAATTATAGAAATAAGATTAAATAAAATGAAACACACTAAATTAAAATTTTAATTTAAAGTTGTTTTAAAAATAAATAGAACATTGTTAGGTCGGAACAGAGAGAATGAATGACCTTTTATTCAAACATACTACTCATTTTCCAAGTGGACAAAAATATGATATAAGATCTTTAATAATAGACTTAATAATCATGACTTAATGAGCATTCAATTTAATTTTACCATATGAATGGAAAATGCCCATTTGTTCAAATGATCATTGAAGCTTTAGAAAAAGAATTATACTCCAGGTCATGAAGTGAAACTGAAATAATTCCACATACAAATAAAAAATAGAGGGAATACAGTGTGTATTATTCACAACGCAAATTAGGAAAAAGAAAGAATAGACTAAGGAAAGAAAAAGAAATCAGACTTCTTACAAATGAAATGAATTTAAAAATGACATAGCCACATGGTATGGATCAACCACTAAACTCTACCCTGACCCTAATAATATGCTATTTGTTAACTAACTTTAAACTAAAAAAATGACATAGCCACAGATATGAAGGAAATTAAAGTAATTAAATAATTGTAAATTTAATTGTATGTTATGATAATAGATGGCATTTTAGGGAAATATTAACTAAAATAAACAACAAAAACAAAACAGAAAACATGAATAGAAACTTCAGTAAAAAAGATTTACTGGTACCCGAGATTGTATTCACTGAAAGGTTGTTTTGTGAATAAATATTTTCCAAGTTTACTCTGTAAAGTATTATTGACCAGAAGTAAAACCTGGAAGCTTCATATTTTTTCCTAAAACTCTATCATAACCTTGTCCAAAATATTCCAAAGATAGCTTACTAAAATTAAAACTACACACTAACTATAGAATATTCCTCGGTTTGGTGTATAGATTTAAAAAAGAATCTAATAAACAAAAACATAAATGCAGCAGTCTCAACTATGTAGTTAGAGAATAAAATGCCATGACTAAGTGTGTTTTATTCTGAGGTTAGATAAATGATTCAATAGTATTAAATGTACCAATAGAAATAAGATCAAAAACAAAAACCGCACAATCTTCTTGATATGTGCAATAATTGCATTTTATTTATTTCAATATTAATCTCTCATGAAAATCTTTAAAGAACTGTGAATACAAGTACATGTTTTTAATGTTAGAAAACTCTATATTTAACAATATTTAAACATAGTGGAAAAGTCTAGGATATGCTCTAAAATGAAGAAGCAAATCTTTTATCGCCATTATTATTTTACATATTTCTAATACTTCTAATCAATATATAGAAAAAATACTTGAAATCAGAACTATGAATATTAGGAAATAAATGACAAAATTTATCCTTATTTACAGGTGTTAAATTATTTACTTAAAAAACTGACTCAATTTAAAAATTCCAAATTAACAAGGAAACCCAGTAATATATTAGTTAAATAAGTGAACAGACATTACTTGTCCTTTATCAACAATAATCTGAAAGACAATCATGAGAAAAATCTACACCATTTACATTAGAAAAAATACAATATATCTAGTAAAAAGCTTATCATGAAACATACAAGATATAGGAAACACATATTGCTAAATTCAAATGTTTCCAACATATATAAATCTCTTACAAATCAATAAATATAACAAATATTCCCGAGGAGACTGAATCAAGTTCTTAAACAAGCAAAGCAGAAGAAATAAATATAAAGACGTGTTCAGGGATGCCTGCACGCGTCAATTGGTTAAGCATCTGCCTTCAGTTCAGGTCACGATCTCAGGGTCCTGGGATATGGTCAGGCATTGGGCTCCTTGCTTGGTAGGGACTCGGCTTCTCCCTCTGCCTGCTGCTCCCCCCGCTTGTGCTCTCTCTGATAAATAAATAAAATATTAACAACAACAAAAAACAAAAACAAAGACATATTCAATATCAATAGCAGTAATGCTACAAAGTAAATGAAAATATTTTTGATTGGCAAAGATTAAAAACTATATGATGATATCCAGTGTTTTCTATGGTAAGGAAATTGGGCCCTGTGATATCAGAGATTTTTTACTTGGTAAATCTAAGTATGATTTTTCCGAATGACATTAGCTCTAAACATTTTACAATAGTCTTAGAGTTTTGTGTACCTCTTTCCTGTCTTACCTCTAAGATTTTATCCTAAAAATATAATTAAGGGTGGATCAAATTATACTCACAAGAGATTCATCATAACACTATAATTGCTGAAATATCAGAAGCAATCTAATTGAAAAAAGTATTAAGCTAAGACATATCTCTGAAACGCAATATTATACCATTTTTGCAGAGGTATATTTATTGATGTGAAACAATCATTGTGATACAATAAATGGAAAAATGTTTATAAAATATTGGGTACAATGCGTTACATTTTATTATATACAGATACCTAATTAAAAGGATACCTATCCTAAATCTCTGTTTTTAATTTACAGTGGTGACGTTATGGATAATTTCAAACTACGCACATGTGACTATACAGACAAACACCCAAATCATGAAGTTTTCATTTTCATTTTTTTAAATTGGAAATTGGGACTTAATTGTTTCATGTAATTCTATCAAAGTGATGTGTCATTAACTTTTTCCCTAGCATCATTCAACAATGTAGAAATGTATCAAGACTTGTATCCCTTAAACTTACACAATGTTGCCTATCAATGTTTTCATTTTTTTTCTGTTCCTCTTGAATGTGTATATTACTTGTCATTATCCTGTTCTATTCCAGTTGCCATTTCTCTATCTCCCTTTCTCTCCCTCTCTGTATTTCCATCTTCCCCATTATTTCTCCTATCTCTGCTGCTGTCTTTCCTCCTTCTCTATTTTCAGTTTCTCCTCTTGAATGAGCATATCAGAATTCCATAATGACCGATTCTGTGACCCCGTGGCTTACCTCCCACTTCCATCAACCATAGGAAAGAGCTATAACTCATTAACCATGAACCCTAGGAGAAAGCTGTGACTCTCCAGTACTCGATTTAAGATTTTTGAAATGCTTGATAGAATTACTTCAGATGGAAAGATTTATACCTGGTTGGGTGTATAATTGTTTCTTGACAGGGAATACGTTCTGTCCCAGCATTTGTTCTTGGCTGTCAAGGACAATATTTTCAAGAAATCCATAATGGATTGAAAATAAATAATTGTGAAAATTCTAATAATGATTATTGTATTAACAAATGGCTTGACAAAATGATCATCTCTTTTATTATTGTGGCTTGGCTGCACATCCATCTATTATCTTACTCACTGAAGGTTTCCTTTACAAATTCAATACTGGTTGACCCTTATGCTCAGACTTCAGGAAAAATGTTTCTTTCTAAATGAGTCATTGTTAACTAAGGGACACATTCTTAGACATTTCTTTTTCATCTTGTTCCCTGAATAAAATGTATACATCTTATGGATCAAATATGAATTTCATATTTTATGCAAAGATTAGCTACTTCAGATTGTTTCACTGAGTAAAGGCATTTTATGTAGATGAAGTTATTACTCAATACCATCAAGCTCATCAGCATCCTATCTCGTTATTTAGTCCAGACATTGTGTGAAATGCATGAGAATGGTCAAAAAGACAGATAATGTCTAGGGGAAGAATGAGATATATTTCTATGCCGGGGAAAAATGAAATAAGCTAGAAAGAGACAATGATATGAGATCAATTAACATTTCACACCACAGTTGTTTTCATATAACAGAATATTTCTGTGATTTGAATGACCTTCTAGCATCTTTTTAGCCATTTCATTGCAAAGGCCTCTTCAGAAACACAAAGTTATTATTTAGAGTGATAAGTAAAGAATCTGACACAAGCTCTATCCTTGGGTGCACATATCCTCTTTGTAACGAGTTCCATCAATCCACGAATAATGAGAAACTGAAAAATGTATATGTTTAATAATAGGCCTTTAAGAATGAGTTATCTTCAAAACACTTTTGACAAGTGTGTGGCTCATATCAATTTTACTCTAACACTACATGGTGTACAGTTTTATACATTATATCCATTTTTTTAAAAAAAACATGTAACATTTGATGTTGTTTCAGGTCACTGAAAACTTGCTAATAGGAGACTGAGTTTGAGTATGTATTTTCTAATTCCAAGTCATTGTTTTTTGCACTGAGTCATCAGCTTTCTAAGACACTGGTGTTGAGTCCTTTTTGTTCAAATATATGAAAATGTTCATTTATGGGCAGTTTGCATCATCTATACTCTCTCAAAGATTTATATAAACACTGCTGAGAGATGTATAAAGTTTCAACTAATCATATTCTCAAGCTTGCATGCCAAGAACACAAATTATTTTGCATATGAAAATATTATTGCAATGATACATGCAAGTGTAAAACATGAGGCAAATATCAAGTGTATGCATAAACCTTATTGGATTGGGACAGTTGTATGTCTATTTTATTTGTGATTATCTTCTTCCTTGAGCAACAATTTCTGAATCAAATCTGGTATGATCAGTAGAGTTGTAGGTTTTATCTTCTTAAAAAATATTTGGCTATTCAGAGAATAAGGTTATATCCTTATAAGTTAGCTAACTATGTAACAGACACTTCATGACTTTTTCTACCTTTGGCCTATAGAAAGAGATAAAAATATAGAATGTATATGGCAAAAGAGGCACTGATATTCGTCACATAATTTTTAAGTAAGTATTTCCACACTGATATTCCCTAAAGTGAAATAAAACCATAAACAGAGTGGGAAGAAACTCAGAAGCATCAAGTCAGTTCTTTATTTGCTTGCTTGAATCCTGTGTACAAAAATCTCAAACAAATGCCTACCTAGACTCACTATTAAAACTTCCAGCAATGATTAGCTCATTGATTCCATTAGGTAGCTTATTCCAGTTATGTATAGCTTTTATTGCTGGCAATTCCTGCCTACTACTGAGCTGACAAAAATGATGCCTCCTTATAAATTCAACCTGGAGCTTAAGACATACCTCCTACAGTAGGACTTTAAGTCCCAGAAGATATTT
This sequence comes from Procyon lotor, assembly GCA_028646535.1. Taxonomy (NCBI): domain Eukaryota; kingdom Metazoa; phylum Chordata; class Mammalia; order Carnivora; family Procyonidae; genus Procyon; species Procyon lotor. Next base: position 77,781,054 of record CM053610.1, on the reverse strand, counting down.
TTTGGTTATCTTTTAAATCTCCAACTTTATTACTATATTTGAGTCAGTTCTGCTAATTCACTACTATCTTAGTCTTTTCTTTCTAGAGTAAAGTTATTTTTAATAAGTTCTTAACTGCATATTTTCATCACCTTAAATAAAGATCTATCTAAAGTAAAAGGATGTATGAATTAATTCTATCATCGAATGTTTCCAATAGCCACATTAATGTTAACACTCTGAGCCTCAAGTATATGTCTTTACTTAAAATTTTAGAAAGTTATAAACATGTTTATTTAATGCTCCATCACAGCAACATCATCGCTATTATTTTAAGAAAGAAGAGTAATCAGTTTTATTTCCATCTGATAACCCTTACTGGAATATTCTCTGACAAGTTGCTACATGTTAAGCAGTTGACAGGGTATGATCTTAGAGACAGATATATATACCTGTGTTCATCTCAGTTTTATTTGTTCTTATCTAATGAATTTAGCCTAGCATTTTAAAGCAGGAGCCTTATGTTGTTTCCATATGTGATATGAGGATTATAAAAATAACATTATAGTGTAATCATGAGGATATAAAATACATGAAAATGCTTGGCATTTGTTGGTATAAAGTAAAAACTAATTTCCTCTCTTCCCTTTCTCTCTTTTAATAAAGATAGCACGCTAGATATCCCAAATCAATCCAAGTTTTGCTATTTTTCTGTTTGTTCTTTCCTTTTTCATTAGAAAACATACATTCCATCATCCAAATAAGCACATACTTCTTCTAACATTCTCGCCCAACGTGGTTTTTCCTAAGAAGGCTATTTTTGTTCTCAGTAAATTTGTAAAACTCCATTAGGCAATTTGCCGATATAGTTTAATAAGAGGATAAGAAGATCTGCTAAGCATATTCTCATCATACAACCAGAGACATCCCTGACTTTGAATCATATGCTGCTGTGCCCCAGCTGTAATTGGGGTGGGCTGAGCACTGAACTGGGAGTGTGTGGTGTCTGAAATGGCAATTCTACCGTTCCCTGCAAACCTGGGAAGTCACTTCACTTCTCTTCATTTCAGGTCCTTATAACTAGGTGGGAATGAGACTTGTCACTCAGTATTGCTGCAAAGATTAAATAAGATGTTGAACGTGAGAGCTCGTGGCTTTCACATTTTCATTAAACTGGATTCCTACATTTAAAGAATGGCCACGTGATACTGAAACATTTGATGGATTTCCTTTAAATCTTAAAACATTTGAATCATTAGGGAATGGATAGAATAGAATACTCTATCCACTAAGAGCTGCTATTTTAATAAAATAATATTATATAATTAAGAAAAGCAGCCTATTACCTTTTCTGGATGCAATTTTTGTATGATAGTTTATTAGGGAAGGGATTATAAATATTAGAACCCCAGGAAAATGCCAAATCTATCATTTATGTGTAATAAAAATATGTTATGGATCTTTCACCTTTGATTTATCTCGGTGGCAAAAATACCATGTTTTGATTGCTTTTCACAATCCTAATTTCTCTAAACAACAATGTCATCAACAAACATTACCAAGCTTAGATAAAATAAGCTTTTGTAGTTTTAATGAAATTTGGTTGAAAGATAAATGAAACAGTTCAACATATATTAATGAGCTGAGAAGCTGTGGAATTTGATTGACAGATTAAAATTATATTAACCTCGACCCACCAAATTTATTAGTTTATTATAGAAAAAGTCATTCCTAGTCCCTGGAAATAGAGCTAATTAATAGACACCAAGAAATGGTAAGAACTCAATTGGACATATAATAAAATTTTCAGAAACTCCTTCCAAATGCACCAGGGAAATCTACCAATTTGGGGATAGCTGAGGTATAACTTAATGGAATATTTTAAAACTAGGGTAATTTGATTCTAGATAAGTATTCAATGAAAAATAAAATGATTGTGCATAACAATCAATAAAACAATCAAACAGGGTACAAGGCCAGATAAAACTTAAAATAGGAAAATTTCACTAATGGACGCAAACCTCATCCAGAAACTTGTCTCCTAGTGTCATCCCCAGGGCCCCTACTGTAGCTGCTGGTCTTATGAGGCCTCCTTCATGGCTATCATCTTCCATCTCTACCCCCAAATTCTAAACTTTCCACAGTGCCCTCCAATGTCGCAATCCACATGCCTCAGGTTCTTTTCTTCCAGAGCTCTGGTTAATGAGAGGTGATCTGGTACACAAATTCTTATTAAAGCATTACTATGGATAGTTGCTGAAAATGCCTTATGCTGCTTCAAATCTGACTTGATAGAGACTGTCCAATTAATAAAAAAAATTAGTTATTTAATTTTAAGAAAGGTTGATTAAAAAGGGAGGAACACAGATAACTCCTGGCCTGTTTATAGTGTGGCAGGTAGAGACAGGAATAGTTGGGTATCACCACAGTGATCAGGGTGCTGTAGAAAATGGGCTGCATATTTTTTAAAAGATTTGGAGATTGGCCATTATTTTTGTGAGTATGTTAAATAGAGGACAATCAAGTTAGTTTCCATAATGTTACTTTCCTTTAGATTAAAGTTAGTTTTTCTATGTGCTTTGACCAGAAGAAAATCTAAAAACTCCTCACATTACAGAAAACACCATGTGTGTGCATACATGAGCACGTGCACAAGCACACGTGTCTATGTCAGGTATGGAAAAGAAGGTGACATTCTGGGGAATTTCTCTTTAACTGCTCTTTTCAGTAGGCATACTAATGGTTCCCCAAAGAAGTCTGTGTACTAATTTCTGTAGCCTAAGAATATTTAGGCTACATGGCAGAGGGAAACTAAGGTTACATTTGGAAATCAGGTTGCTAATTATCTGACCTGAAAATGGAGAGATTATTTTGGATTATCCAGATGGACCCATTAAGATAAAAATGTTCCTCAGTAGTGGAAGAAGAAGGAAGGAGAAAAAAGGAAGAGGGAGATGTGAATGTCAAGAAATAAAGAGATGTAATGTCACTGGCTTTGAATGATGGCAAAGGGAATCATGAGCCAGGGAATGCAAGGAATGTGGGCAGCCTCTGGAGCCTGGAGAAGGCAAGGAAATGCAGTCTATCCTTGACCCTCCAAGAAGGAACCCAGCCTTGCTTACGTCTAGATTTTAGCTAAGACCCATGCCAGACTTTTGAACAACAAAACTGTAAGAGTAGATTTGTGTTGTTTTGAAACACCAAATTTGTGGTCATTTGTTACCAGAGCAATAAAAAAGAATTCTTTGATTCCACAGAAGGTACTCTTTCTATACATATGGTGCCACTCTTATAAAGGAAAGGGAAAGGGAGGGAAGGGAAGAAAAAGTTAGAAAATGCCTGGATTCGGTGTATTTTTAGGTCTCTCGCAATTCTAAAATTCAGTTATTAACGTTTGCTAATCTATGATTCAATTTAATAGTGTTAATTGAATGTCATGGCATTTGGTATTGCACTATTTTTATTCAACATGTGAGCACTTCCCTGATATTAAATGTGCTTTGTAAAGAAGATTAATTCCTATATGATATTCCTATCGATGGATATGCCACTATTTTTAATCATTACCTTGATTTTGTAAATGCAAGATATTCTAATTTTTTTATTATTTTAAATTATGCTGAAATGAACATCCTGTACATAGATCTTTGACTAGCACTCCTTATTTCAATTGGATTATTTGCTAGAAGTACAATTATTCATTCATTTATTCAAGAAATATTTCTAGAAAGCTGCGATGTACCAGGAGCTATTCTATGATTTGGCACACAGGAAAGAACAAAACCAAACCATTTCCCTAGTAGATGTAACAAAAAGAATATAAAATATAATATTAGAAATGACTATTGCTTTAAAAATAAACAAGATGAAGAGATAAAAGTGATGGGGAAGTTTTGAGACTTCTGATATGTATTTCTAACTATCTAATACTTGAAAGGAATCCATTTTTGACATCTATAAAAAAATATATGTGAGTATCCCACACTCCACACTTCTACTGGCAGACATAAAGTTATTAGGCAGCATTGACACTCTATTTAGTGTGGATATCACACAAATACTTTGTTCTAAGTGCTAGGGATTCTGCAGTGAATAAATGTTGTAGCTTCTGCAGACCCTTGCATTACATTGTTCCTATGATTTCACCCCAGTTTGTCTTTTGCCTCTTAATTTATTCATAATTGTCTTTAATGTTCACAAGTTTCAAATGCTTATGTAATTAAATCTCAATATTTTTGGTAACTCCATTTATAGTTTTAATAATTTTCCTATTACTCTTTCCTTCCTTCCCTCCCTTTCACCTATCCTGCCTACCAGGTATGAACTCATCCTAGGTACTTTGCATTAGCTATTTCCTTCATGTGGAAAAAACTTTCTTCAGGAATCTTTAGGGTTGATTCCTCATTTACTTCCAATCTTCATTCAGATATCACCTTCATAAGACTAACATGGCCAATCTATTTACAACTCTGTGCTTCTCAGTAGTACTCATCATCTACCATTATAAAATATAGTGTATGTGGATTTGTTGTTTACTTGTCTTTCTCTCCTTCACTAGAGCATAAGGTCCACGAAGGCAAGTATTTCTGAAGTTTCTTTCACCTCTGCATCCCCAGCTCTTTCCTATACATTTGTCGAATGTTATTAAAGTTCTTTCCACTCTTGTATGTAAACATTCACCTACATTTCTTTTTAATTTTTAGTTTTATCTCTTAACTAATCAGTTATTCCTTTTGGTATAAAGAGTTAGGTAAGAGTCTCATATTTCTTCAGATGTGGTGTTAACCAATTTTTCAACACCATTTGCTCAGAAACCTTCCTTTCTCTACTGGTTTATGAATGAAACTTAGCCAAAGAGTACATTCTTTTATAAACTAGGTCTATTTCTGGGAAAATCGATCTTTTGAAACATTTCAAATGTTAAATGAAGGATTAAACTGAAAGTAAAAAATTAATAATTGATCTACAGAATGTGCAAAAATTGTAAGTAATATTATATATATCTTATACCTCTAATAATACATACTAGTTCTTTTTAGATCTGGTAGATATCCTCTATAAAATTTCCTATTTCCAGAGCTCTTTTCCCAGAAAACTACCTGGCTGTGAAAAATAAAAACTAGCACAGATTTCAACAGGGGACATTTATTAAACTATTTTGTACCACCATCCATTATTGTACTGATACTTATGGATGTTTTGAAATTGCCCTTTTCCATAGTACTAAAAATTTGACCCATGTCATATTATGTTAAATACAGCTATATAAGCTATTGATTTCCAAAAATTTGTTAGTCAACAAACTCTCCATTTAAAATATCTAGGGGTGCCTGGGTGGCTCAGTTGGTTAAGCATCCAGCTCTTAATTTTGGCTCAGTCATGATCTCAGGGTTGTAAGATCGAGCCTCAGGTTAGGCCCCATGCTAGGTGTGAAGCCTGCTTAAGATTCTCTCTCTCTGCCCCTCCCCCCAAAATAAAAAATAGAATGTCTAATTGTCAGGGTATTAAGAAAATAAAACAATTTCGCTGAAACATTCCTATGTATTTAAAATTAAACTCACAGTCACTAATCATGTATTCTATATTTATATATCATTAAGAAGCAGAAACAACCAAGAGTAGAACAGGATACATTCTTTAAAATACACAGGACATTTCATTTATAAGAGATGAGACCTGTATGAGGCTGTCATATTTTTTTTGGCTAAATTTTCTGGCACTAGAGGGAGTTTAATCATTCACTTGTGACCTCCCCTTCTTCATTCCATTTCTAAAGAGAAACTCTGAAAGAGAACTAGACAAAGGAACAAATCTGGACCATAATGTTAGGGGTTGAAGTTGACATTTGGAAAAATGAAGAGAATAATTTTTTTCTTTATAAAGTCTTCCCTTTTTAGATTGTCTTCCCTTTTGATAGTTTAATTCTACTGAAATAAAAAGGCCATATTGTTCTTCCTTTCTTTATGGACTGAATGGCATTACTGTTATTAGTTGTCCCTGCAGGAACAGAAGTGGAGCTCAAGCACAAGGATCCACAGAACAAATGATTAGCCTAAACCTGTGCAGTGGGAATTAACATAGAGCCACACACCCAGGTCAGTGAAGGAAACAGCATCTGGGAGTGGGGTTATTAGCTACCTGAGCTAATCACTTAACTTCGGGAATAAGCATAAGTAAGTTATCCTGCAAGGTCTTATTTTTATTTTAGATATGGGGATGAAATTTGAGATGCCACAGGTGTCGTATGACTGCATTTCTTTCCTCTATTTGCTCATGAGTTTAAATTACAGAGGGCTAAATTTTCTCTAAATGCAGAATGGAAGGTGATTGTATTATCAGTCAACCCCCTACTCTGCACCAAATAAACAACTACAACTCAGCTTTGAACTTTCCTCATCATTTCAAGTTTTTTTTTTTAATTTATCAGAATTTATTTTTTTAATTTTTTATTAACATATAATGTATTATTTGCCCCAGGGTACGTGTCTATGAATCATCAGGCTTACACATTTCACAGCACTTACCATAGCACATACCCTCCCCAATGTCCATAACCCACCCACCCTATCCCTACCCCTCCACCTCCCAGCCACCCTTAGTTCATTTCGTGAGTTTAGGAGTTTCTTATGGTTTGTCTCTTTCCCCATCCCATCTTGTTTTATTTCTCTCCCCCATACCCCCTGGCCACCCGCCCTGCCTCTCAGATTCTTCATATCAGTGAAATCATGTGATAATTGTCTTTCTCTGACTGACTTATTTCGCTTAGCATAATACCCTCCAGTTCCATTCATGTTGCTGCAAATGGCAAGATTTCGTTTCTCATTTCAAGTTTTCAAGGAACTTGGGCTCTCTCTGACTCACTGAAGCAATGACAATAGAGTTATCTAAACAACCACTTTCTTTCTGAAATTGAAGTAACCTGAGAATGTTCATCTTAGTGAAATGCACTGGGCACCCTCATGAGAATATTCCCTTCCCCAAATCCAAAACAAGCAAAAGTACAGACTCTAGCTTTCTTTTATTATCCCTATTTCACAAATGTATAATGCATACTTTTTGTACAATTTCAGTTGCTTTAATTATTCAACTCTTTTGCGTATAGCTAGTATTGCCAAATACTGTGCTCCTTGTACAAGAAACAAAGTATATAAATCTTGTACAGCAATCACAGTCCCTAAGAGAGTCCCTCTCAAAATGTGTCCAATAAATTCTTGCTAACTTGAAAAGGTTTGAAACTCAGACCGACTCTTAAAGATTTGATGAAATGACACTTTCATTAACTAACTGAAAATATAAAGGGATCATAGTTTCAAATAAAGTGATGACCTTCTGGGAAGACTCTCTAAACAACAGATATATGACCTGTAAATTTTGAGCCACATTAATTTTTGCCAATTAAAGTATATTTAATTATTTGAATTTTGGCCATCTCATGAAAAATCACACATGAGATAAGCCACATGGATGGTTCAAGCTTGATGATTTTCTTTTCAAAGAACAGAATATAATTTGTAGTAGCCTGGCCAGGATTAGGTAGAAATTAAAATATGTCCCTGTCTGATGAAAGCTGGAATTTTTGTATCCAAAGCAATGAATTTTTTTACTCTTTCATTTTTATTAAGACTGACTGCATGGGTTATGGTGTTTATTGTCTAAATTATTGTTGAAGTGATTTTTTGGTGCTGCAGCATAGGAAAAATGTAACCAAGAGTCTGAAGTCTGTGTGTGTTTGTGTGTGTCTGTGCGTGTGTGTGTGTGTGTGTATACGTGTGTGTGTGTGAGATCAAGAGAGAGAGAGAGAGATACAGAGAAACTCTAACTTCATGTAAGGCATTTAGATACCTACATTTTTCTTCTTACAAATTTCCCATACAGAATATTACATGGGGTTCATCTATGTGATAGGTAATGATCTTTAACATCTTAGAGACAAGACAAGGACATAGACTTGGCACTAATTTGCCCCTGCCTTCACACACACAGTAGCACAGAAACCTGCCGAGTGCTTTTATTCACCCTGTAAACCTGACAGATGTGATCCCAGTGAGGTTCCACCATAATCCACAGCTGAGTGGAGCCCATATGTTATTAAAAAAGAAGAAGAAAAGAAGAAGATTAATTCAGTTGTCAATGCAAGTAATTAGGGTTATGTTGCCTCCCACACTATTCTGCATGGAAGTTAGCCACTTTCTTAATTATTTATTAAAAAAAAAACTGGGCTCAATAACACCAGTATATTTTTTTGCAGTGTGTTTACCCCTGTGGCTCTTCACACTCCATTCATTCATTACTGTCTTAATTGTACAACCTGAATGAAGAGTATATTGGATTTATGGACACATCATGGACAACCCAGGGTTCAAGATAAAAGTAGATACATGCTTAAATCTCTAATAATTTGTTTGCTCCTCCTATTCAGAAACAATGAATGGAAGGGAAAAACATTCTGTTATTTCCCATTCTATGCCCATTGGCTCAGAAAATGAATAATTTTAGCTTCATATGTCACCAAGTCTGCCTTTGTTCTGAGAATCTGTATCAAAATGAGCTAATTTTTGTGACCTTGATTATAAATTGTACAGGCTACACAAATACTACATAAGGCATTGTTTTTATTATGACCAGTCTTTTTCATTGATGGATAAATGACACAGCACTTTGAAAATAGATTCACTAATATGAAATGTATAGATAATCTATTTTATATGGGTTACTTAAATACAAGGCATTTTTATCCATAGCAAATCAGTCTACCAACTTCCACAAGTTTTATATAGAGTTGAAAATTAACACAGAATGTTATAAAAAGCAGATAAGTTACAAATAGAAATGCAAATGAAGTGCTAAAATTTTATAATGGGAAAATATCTACCTGGGCTTGTGCTATTAAGTCTGGTTCTTTTTTTTTTTTTAACAACTTCTTTGTTACAAGTTTTTTTCCTTGTCGCACTTTATTTTTTATTTTTATTTTTTTTAAGATTTTATTTTTATTAATTTGACAGAGAGAGATCACAAGTAGGCAGAGAGGCAGGCACAGACAGAGGGGGAAGCAGGCTCCCTGCTGAGCAGAGAGCCCAATGCGGGGCTTGATCCCAGGACCCTGAGATTATGACCCAAGCTGAAGGCCACTAACCCAATAAGCCACCCAGGCGCCCCCCTTGTCTCCCTTTAAAATAAAATAACATTCTTTAATATTTGGTAAGTTAATTTTCTAAAGAGGTGAAAGCTGTAAGATTATAATTTTTCTTAAGAGATAATATTATAAGGCATAAATCAAATTGTTATTGTATTATTTTAACTATCTAGTATAGCTATGTGTATTTGTGCACACACACCGGAATAAATGTGTGTATATATAAACCTATATGTGTATATAAACCTGTATACATACACATATATACACATATATGTAATATATGTGTGTATATCTTACATACCCACACCCATTTACAAACAGATATCTGGTAAGCAAGCTTATAGTCAAGTGGTTAAAACTGTTTACTGAGTTGAAGAGCCAGTTTATTAAAAGAATAAAAAATGTCGCTCAAGCTACTTGCAAAAGATTCGTAATAGTGATTTTTTAATACCTTCACCAGATAGAATTCAGAGCCTTTCAGAAGAGTTAATGCTTGGCCCATTTTGAAAACAGGAACATTAACATAACTTGCCTGCAAAATGCCATTTGATTATAAGCACCACACTGAAAATCAGCTGATCTACTCTTTTTAGCTGTTGTAGCAATTTGACAGTGGAAACATTCCAATCAATTACAAACAAATTAATAAGATGAATAACATATTCTTCTCAAAAGTGGTCAGTTTAGAAACCACAGTAGACAAGACCTCTATCTAGATATAGGGTATCAGATGACTCAGTATTTTGTACAAACAAGAATCATAGTATCCTAGAATCCCAGGTCCAATTAGACCTTATACACCATATAGTCCAGTTACCCACCAGTGCTTCAATTCTTGCTGATGCACTATTACTTCTAACAATTTTCTAGCACATGGATGAATGCCTACTGCCTCCTGAGGAAACTTAACTTCATTTAGACACCATTTAAATTTAGAGAATACTAGCTTTGAGTAGCCAAAGTATATCTCTGTAAGTTCCATCCATTGGTCATTTTTGTTTATCTTTCACAACAGACATTGATGTAAACCATGCTCATGTATAATTAATTAACTAATTTTATTTAGTATAGCATGCACATTTGAATTTATCTAATTGAGAGAGTTACTTATAGTTGATTGAACCAGCTGTGCTCTGTACTTATTTGAATTTGGGCCATTTCCAGCAAAGTTCTCTTCACATGGTAAATCTACTCATATTTGAGGGAGGAAGGTTGTTTGCTGCACAGTGGTTCATGACTAAATAATGAAAAGTGCCTTTCTCCTAGTCTAGTACTAAACAGATGAGACATGTACAAATACAATGCATCCTATATTTTGGGAATTTTGAGGGAAACAGCTCCTTTAGAACATTAGAGCTTTAGTCCTCAAGACCCAGAGACTGAGTCTGTGGTTTTGTAAATGGAAGAAATAAGGATAGAATGCATTGACACAACCAGAGTCTTTTCTATCTCTGACACTGAGATTTAATTTTTGGGTCATGCCTTTAGGAAATATGCCCGTGTCTTTAGTCTTTAGAGTTCTCTTTCAGTAATTTCTAAGTGTTTCAAGCAAATGAGACTCCTGGAGGATCCATGCCTTATCTGGAGCATGGGCTCAGTTTAGACTAAAGTTGATACCCTACATGGGTATACACACACACACACACACACACACACACACACACACATGCGCACATCAAAAGAAGATGACAGTGAGTCAAGATCCTAGTGGAATTCCACCAAAATTTCTCTGTGTATACATATATTAATCAGTTCCATTTTGATGCCAACAACAAGTACACAACTAACCCACATCATAAATTAATATGGAATTTACCTGTCTGTATTGGTTTTCTAGGCTGTATGTTGTTTACCTTCCTGGGAACAATACTTTGAGATTGTTTCCATATTTTTCTTGTCTTAAAATAAGCCAAATAATCTAGAGATTATCTGCTTTTTGAAGATTTAAAATAATTAGAATTAACTGTATTCAGAGGCATTTGATTATTTCTTTAAAATTTTTACATTAGGGGCGCCTGGGTGGCTCAGTAGTTAAACATCTGCCTTCGGCTCGGGTCATGGTCCCAGGGTCCTGGGATCGAGCCCCACATCGGGCTTCTTGCTTGGTGGGAAGCCTGCTTCTCCCTCTCCCACTCTCCCTGCTTGTGTTCCCTTTCTTGCTATATCTCTCTATGTCAAATACATAAATAAAATCTTTAAAAAAATTTTTTTAGATAAATATTATCAGAAGTTATCAGAGATTAATAGGATATTAGAGATTTTCATCTTTGCACAGGTTAGCAATGACTTTTTTTCAAAAGTTCCCTTTCTTGGAAAATTACCCCTTTTTATTTGGATATGACTTCTGAGAAATATAATTCCTTATATGTCTTGTGAACAACATATAGTTGAATTTATTTTAAAGGTTAAGTGTGAAACTTTTTCTTTTAATACAAAATGTAACTAATAAGGTTTCATAACCAAATAATAGAATGATTTCATTTCTTTAATCTCATTTGATGGTTGATTTACAAATTCAACTCTCTAATCAGTTATCCTTTGACTTTTTGTACATTGATTTTCTTTTTCTTCCTTGTTTTCTGATGATAATATTATACCTGTTTCTCTGTGGTTCAAATTAAGTAATAGTCCTCTGATTATGATTTCTCACATCTTTTCATACGTTGGGGACAACTTTGAATGTATCAGTAGGAAAGATTCTTAATAATCTCCAAAGCATGCTACTGAAATGCTGTTTCAACATTTCTTAGCACATTTCCTTCCAAGTCATATTTCCCAAAAACATTTTTGAGGAACACAAGTCCTTTAGGAAGCTCCTTGAAAGATGGATTGGAGAAAAAATATATTTGGTAAATGCAGCATATTTCATTTTCCCCTTGTAGGGCCATAATGAATATTTAAAATGCTATGACTTTCTGAGTTTAAAATATGCAAAATCACTCAGCTTTGACTCTCCCACTTCCTCCACTAAATTATTTTTTTCATCCTTAAAATTAAACGTATTGATGTTCTGTGGTTCCTTGGAACATGTTTTGGGAATTCCTGATACACATCACTGTTTTTAGGTTTGCCAAAAAAAATTGCAATTTACACTTAAATCAGTTTCAAATGACCTAAAATGGGAGAAACTATGCCTTATGGGTATATTAAGTCTTCCTAACTTCCTAAAATCTACTCTAGAAGCAATAAAAACAGTATGAGCACCATAACGTTGACATCATAGACCTGGCAGCAACTTTGGTAGCGCGATGAAACAGCTAGAGAGCTTCTGGCATGCCCAAACTAGAAAACTGAGGACTACTGTTCAAGGTCTAAAAATGGAAGACAAAGTAATCAAAATATGTATTTGGCCAACAAACTATAAAGCCAGTTAATAAGTCTGTATCAGAAAGAACAAATAAGACTGAGAAAGGTAACCCAGTGAACAGTTTCCCAGGATGGAGAGGTTAGTTAGAGAGTGGACTGTGGGTTTGGATCAGTGGGTAGAAGACTTAACTTTATTGTTCGATGACTCCACGGATTCTGGCTCTGTCTCTGTTGAGGGCATTAAGAGATACAGCAGGAGCTGCAAATGTTCTGGTAGAAACCTGCTTTTTGTGGATCTGGACATCCAGTATAATTCTGCAGTCAGGATGAGTCCTAACACTCCCACTGGCAGCTGTGCAAATGGGTGAAGTGACTCAACTTCTCTGCTTCTGCCTCCTTATGTATAAAATGGAAGGGATGACTTCGTGGATTCTTACTACCTTAGAGGGAATAATATGTGGAAAGCATATAAAAGAGTGTAAGGCACATATTAGGCTTTCTAAATAGCAATTATTATTGCTATTTGTGCTATTATCAGTGTTATAAGACTTTAAAGACATGTAAGTTCTTTCCCCAAATAGCCAAGTGTCCTGCAAAAACTTTCCTATTTTTTGGACACAGCTTCTTACTCTTGGAAATTGACCAGAGAGAAGTTTCTGTTGTAATTTCAGTTGTAACTGTCCTAGAAAAGTTTTAAAGCATTTCTATTTTAGGAGATTATTACATGAATGCTTCATACAACTGAGACCAAATTAGTTTCTTTTAATTTTCCTAGCTTTTACAATAAAGTTTTAGTATAATTTCAGTATTACAACAGCACTATTAAATTACTTATTTTCTACAAAGTATACCAAATAGAGGCTACTCTGCATTAATTTTTATTTTTTAAATTTCTCTTTCTCATATTTTAGTTCATTATATTTTTAGGGAGATTAGTTTTTCATCTGTGATATATGCTGCAAATACTTTCTCCCTGATTATTTTTGTCTTTTGCCTTTATTTGTTTTTTGTGAATTTTTTTTGTCAACTTAATCAACACTTTCCATTTTTGTGTTCAGATTTTGAGTCATAATTAGAAAGGCTTTTACCTATCATCAGTTCATGGATTAATTAATCTATATTTCCTTCTATTAATTATGTGTCTTTCATTTGCTATATTTAGATATCTTATTCATTTGGAGTTTGTTCTTATGTGAGGTAATAATCCAATTTCATCTTTTTCTACATGGCTCTCGAATTACTGAGTACCTCCTATGTAAAAGTCCACATTTTCCCCAGTGATTTGAAATGCCACCTTTATCAGACATTAAATATCCATTTGTATGTGGATTTATTTTTCCTCATATCAATTATAAACTTTTCCTGAAATATTTTATTTTTTGAGTTGCTATTATAAATTGGGTTTTGGGACACCTGGGTGGCTCACTCTGTTAAGCGTCCAACTCTTGATTTTGGCTCAGGTGGTGATCTCTAGGTTGTGAATTTGAGCTCCACTTTGGGGTCCACACTGGGCATAGATCCTGGTTAAAATTCTCTCTCTCTCTCTCCCTCTACACCCTCCCATCCTTCTCTATAAGTGAGTAAGTAAATAAATAAATAAGGTTTACTCTTCCAATCGTCTCGCTAGAACTTATTCATATAAAATGCCTGTTCATTTCATATTCTGCCACCTAAAAGAAATGTTATTTTTGTGTTAATCTTATCACTGATTCTCTAGGGCAAATTTCTTCTGAAAGAGTTAGATATACAAGTATTTTAGGCTTTACTGACAATGAACTTCCTGTCACAACCACTTAACTCTATTGCTGAAGCACACAAGCAGCTACATAAATACATGAGCCAATAAACATGGCTGTATGCAAATAAAATTTTATTTGCAAGCAACTTTATTTTGCAGAAACAGATGGCCAGCCCAGGAACTATAGTTTCCTGACCCCTACTCTAGGATGGCCAATAATAGTATTATACTGTCTGGAGAAACATTTTTATTTTTTGCCTAACTACTACAGCTCTAACAGTTTTTATTTTATTTTGTCATGTATGTTCATTTTTTTTTTGTCTGAATGTGTTCATTCACACCCCCAATGCACTGTTAAATATTAGAGATACTGGGCATCCATTTGTATATCCTTAGGAGGAATGCCGTTAGTGTTCTCCAATAAGTAAAATGTTGGCTTTAGGATTGAGCCATAAACTTTTTACTATGTAAAACAAGTTTTTATCTATTCCTATTTTATTAAGTGTTTTAATCAGAGATAGATATTGAATTTTATAAAAGATCTTTTCAGCATCTACAGAGATAATCACGATTTTTCTGTTTAGATCTACTAATGTAGCAAATTATATCAACAATTTCCAAATGTTAAGCTGTTCTTACATTCTTAGGATAAATCCCACTTGACTATGATACTTTAGTGAGTGTGTGTGTGTGTGTGTGTGTGTGTGTGTGTTGTTGCTAATAATATGTTTAGGAATTCATATCAATATTCATAAATGAGATTGGTAATTTTGTGTATGTGAGTATGCATGTATGTATAGGTTTAGGTGTTAATGTTGACTTCACTTCATATAAAGAATCTGGACATTATCTTACTTTCTACGCTCTGGGAAAATGTAAAATAACATGATTATATTTTCTGAAAATCGGGTTGAATTTCTTTGTAAAATTCTCTGAGACTGGAGATTGTTTGCATGGAGTAGTTCTGTGAGAATTTTCTCCATTCCAACAGCTGAAATTCTTTGATTCTTTTTGTCGTTGTTGTTAATGTAATTTTGTAAGAATGTCATCCAATTTTGATTCTTTTGAAATTCCTTGTAATTTTCTGGACAAGCAATAACAGGTGATTCTTTTTAGACAGGACTGAGTGGTTGAGTTGATTTACTATATTTTTTGAGAGCCTGTCCTGTTGTTATTTAAGTAGTTGTCTTGTCTAGTCTTGTCCTATTTTATTTTATTTTGTTTTATTCAGCAAACTTCTTGGCAGGGTTTTGTTGGAAAGGGATTGGCATGTTTTCTGACTTTATCGTCCTTTTTTGTTTCTGTAGGATCTTTAATTTCCTTTTTTCCCCTTCACCAACAAGGTTTCCAATGATGCCTCCTCCTTTCACTTCATTCTTCCTCTTCCCTTGAAGTCGTTCCTTACAACCACCATTTTTGTTCCCTTGAAATTTCCAGACTTATTGTATACTCAGTAATCATGCCTTTGACACAACTCAGATCTGTTCTGAATCCTCCTCACCATAGTGTGTTCTCTCTTTCTGAGAGTGATTTCACCTGTGTTCTGCCCTTGTTAGGCCTTGGCAGCCCTCTTCTCCCAGTCTCTGCCTGACCCTTTTTTTCTGGAATACAAGTCACAGTTGGCTCTGATTAAGGTATTTACTGCCATATTTCTACATAAATTTGACTTTGTAGCATTATCTTCCTACCAGTTACATTTTGGTATGGATTATGGTCAGTTATATATGCTATTTTTATTAATTTGCATGGTTTCTGGAAAGTTTAGTTGGGTGCCATTGCTCCATGGAAACATGGACATTCTATTGTTTATAAAGTATTTTTATATGTACATAATTTTAAAACTTTTCTCTATTTCCTTCGATGTTTACTTTGTCAAGGTATAAATTTTCAGTGTGCATTAACATATTACAAAGTACTAACTGAGTCTGAGGAAATAAGAACATGAAACATTCTAAAGTAAATATAATCAACATTGACAAGATCTGTGTCCACCTTTGGCCTCTGAAGAAACTTTTGATAATTACATAAATCATACTTAACCATGATGTTAGAAATTATAGAGTAGAATAGTAAGCTAGTCCGGACATAGTATCTTTTGTTCTTACATCACTTGTGAGGCTTTGCTCATCCACCTCTAAAATTTTAATTTGGGGGAACAATAATCTATGAAATAAATGAACTATTGTATCCAGAACCAGGAGACCTGGATTCTTTTGTTTTTAGGATTGTATTTATCTATTTACTTCAGAGAGAGAGAGAGCACATATGAAAGGGGGGAGGAGCAGAGAAAGAGGGACAAGTAGACTTTGCTCTGAGCATGGAGCCCAACATGGGGCTGGATCTCAAAATCCTGATCATGACTTGAGCTAAAATCAGGAGTCAAATGCTTAACAGACTGAGCCACCCAGGCACCCTGAGACTTGAATTCTAATAACCACTCAGGGCTAGGCAGCTAGACATGTGGCCTTCATATCGTGGACGTTGGCCTTCTCAGCATAATATCTTTAGGCTGGTGTGGTGGGATGATGAAATCCAACTCCAAGAGTCTCAGATTCTATCTTGCTTTCAATAGTGAGCATGCTACGGTTATTTCTTTTCATTGATCCTGGATGGGACATTCACCGGCAAATGACCTCAGATCTTTTATCTCTTGACAAAATGAGAGAACTCCCTGAATATCCCTGTAGTCATCCATTTAAGAGCAGGTCACAGAACAGAATGCCTGAGGTGAACAGTGGTTCAATAACTTTGGCCATGGCTTGCAAATTCTTGTTTGCTCTCTATTGTAATCACTCTCTCTATTTTAATCTCACTCTCTTTTCTGTCTCTCTCCCCACTCCCCTCTCCCTTTTATTTGTCTCTTTTCCTCTCATACTTGAAAGAAATACAAAGGAACATAGAAGCAAGTATAATTTTTCTGCTATATTATTTAAACATCCACTGAGAATGTGGCAGGGGGCCGCTGCTCAGATTAAAGTACAATCATTTTGCCTGCCTGCCACCTTGCTAATTGGATCATCAGTTAACTTGACCTTCCGTTTCCTTCAATCAGTATCTTTGGCTCTTTGGAGTCAAATTATTTTAATGTATCTGTTGCTAGGTTTCCAGTCTATCTTCATCACCTTCATTTCTTAAATTCACATAAATCAAATACTAAACACTAACAATTGTTAAGAATCATGAAAATACTGAAAGTGATAGTTTATTTTTTACTTTAATCCTATTGGAAATGAAAGACATATTTCAAGCAAAGGCTCTTTTCATTTCTTTTCTATAAGACTTTCTCATTTTTTTTCTATAAGACTGCACACAAAAAAGCAATATGTTTACTCTATATAAAAATTTTTATTCCTCAAAATCAATATCTGGTTTCTCAAACTAAGCTGTCTCTAGCTTAAAAGTTTGTGGTGAAATGTTTTCAAGACTAAAATCAAAACCTTAGTTTTAAATAGGAGAGTAAAATGGTGATTAAAATAACCTTATTAATTTTAAGTCGGTTTCACAGTTAATCTAACCAAAGCAATGACCAAATGTTCCTACCTCACCTCCATGAAAAGGCAGACAGATGGATAGACAGGTAGGTAGATAAATGTTATATTTCAAATTCAAGTTTTGGTGAAAGAGTTTTTGTTGTAGTGGTTGTTTTGTGTGTGTATATTTGTGTATGTGTGTGTGTGTCTGGCTTGTGTGATATTATCATTCTAAGTCAGAGTTAAAATGAAAATATTACTAAGGGATATTTAAGTACATAGGCTTCCTTAAAATATATATATGTATTTGAGATATTAGCTTCCTGACATGCCTTAACTGAGAATTTAGTCTCACATTCTTTCCCTTAAAAAGGAGAAAGCAGAATGTGTTAAATAAAGTAACTAAGCATCAAATATTTTATAAGTACTAACTTGACTTAATCAACAAACTATAAGAAAGAAAAATCATTCTTTGGACATGGCAACCAAGTGTTAGATGCAAGAAAATGAACATTTTTTTCTCCAGAGTAGCAAAAGAAAAGTGCTGAACAAAATCAGTATTACAAAATAAAAGCACAAAAGGAAAGGAAGCACTACCCTACTAAAATATAGAAAAAACTATTATATAATTAAAATGAAGTCTGAAATTTGAATAGAATTTGAAATTGAGGTGATAATTCTGATTGACGAATATAATTACAAAACATCTATCATCTCAATAAATCAGAATGTTTTTCTAATTTCCTTGCTTGAAATAAGCTAAGCTATTTTTAAGTCCTAAATATATTTTATAATACTGAAAGATATGCATGCATACTAAGAAAATAAATTTCCTGTCTATAGGTGATAATTCTTAAACTTTAGAATATGACCTTTCAGATATATGTGTGTATTTATGTGTAGAAACAATATATATATTATCTTTATATATTACACATTATACAATTTGCATATATACATATATGTATAATTATTTTATGCCAATAAATATACTTCTATAACATAATTTAATTACCTATTAGTATGCCATTATAGAAATTATGACACAAATAATATAAATAAGGGGCGCCTGGGTGGCTCAGTGGGTTAAAGCCTCTGCTTTTGGCTCAGGGTCCTGGGATCAAGCCCCGCATTGGGCTCTCTGCTCAGCCGGGAGCCTGCTTCCCCCTCTTTCTCTCTGCCTGACTCTCTGCCTAGTGATAATCTCTCTCTCTCTGTCAAATAAATAAATTTAAAAAAATCTTTAAAAAAATAATAATATAAATAATATAGTCTCTGATATTGCATTTCAAGACTATTCCTTTCACTTCATTATTATTCTAAGAGTATACTTGCCGCTAAAGAATTTTTTCTTTAAAATTATATATATATTATATATAATATATATTATATATCTATATGTATCTACAAAAATACACAGACACTAATACTATATACACATATGTATGTGTTTACACACACATAGGACAACATTATGGTTTCCACTTGATAACTTAGGCAATATCTTTTCTCTTTAATGGTCTTGGCAATTTGACAGCCAAAATGTAGCACATCATTATTTTAGGTCACATTCCATTAACTAGGAAATTTAATTATTTTATTTTTTCATGTTTTCCTCAGCCATTTGAATTTCTTAAATTTCAATTATGTATACATTTCTAATCTTATCTCCTATTGTATTTCATTTATAGATAATAGATACACAAACACACATACACATATACAAAATCATAATATGTAAATATATATAATGCATATATATTTATGATGTGTGTGTCTATGTATATATAAACAAAGAGTTTTGAATAGTTTTTACTCTGTTACTGTTTTGGATTGATGATGTAATTTGTATTGATGGTGCGATTTGTCATTTATTAACTTTTATCCTGTTTTTCTTATGATTATTGCCATTGCTGTGAGGCTTAGAAAAAATTTTCCCTGTATCCACACAGAAAATACAGCATTAAGGATCACAAGTTTTGATTATTTAATACATTTACTTCCACATTACATGCCTACCCTCCTGAATTTTTTTGTTGTACAATAGTTACTAGATAATTACTTTCTTTCCTGTTTATGGAAATAAACAGTTAATTTGAAACCATTTTGAATTATTTATACTTTCTATATGGGAAGGTATTTGCCTGCCTGTATATCATCCTTTGATTTATATTTCATTTCCTACATCTCTTTATACATTCTAGTGTTAGCACTAGTCTTAAAAATAAATACTTGTGATGCAATAATAATACGATGGAAGTCTTCTCTTACTATTATTGTTTGAAATATTCTCAAATACACATTTAGTCATACAGATAGATATAAAAACCAATATATTAAGTTCAGAATTTTTCATTTAAACTAAACTATAGATTAATTTTTTTTTTAAGATTTTTTTATTTATTTATCAAAGAGAGAGAGAGCACAAGCTGGCAGAGAGGCAGGCAGAGGCAGAGGAAGAAGCAGGCTCCCCGCCGAGCAAGGAGCCCGATGTGGGACTTGATCCCACGACCCTGGGATCATGATCTGAGCTGAAGGCAGCTGCTTAAGCAACTGAGCCACCCAGGCGCCCCTATAGATTAGTTTTGATGGAACTGATGTCCTTCTTGTGTTGAATCTTCCAGTTAGAGATAGTGTCTTATAGTAATGAGAGATTTTTATTATTTTAAATCTATCAGAAATAAGACAGTTTTGTTTGTAAAGATCCCATACAGTAGTTTTAACATTTTTACAAGGTATTTTTTTTCTTTGCTGTCTTCATTCTGTAAGTGGCTATTTTTAGAATTTAGGAAGCTCATTTGTGTTTTTATTTTTGGAACCAAACATGTTTACAGTCTTATTAAGTTTATTGGTTTTTCAATTTTTTTCCCTTAAATTTTTTCTGGTAGTAAAATATATCATTATTGAGTTAAAGCTATATTTCTCCTTTTTTCCTCCACACTCAAAATATCTCATTTTTTGTTTTATTGCATGAAATGCAGCAAAGTTTCATAACAGTGCTGATCATGGAAATCCTTACTTATGCTTGACTAGCAGGAACACCTCTACAAAGGTAAATAAAAAAAATAAAAGGAACACCTCTAAAACTGAGGTGTTTAACCCAAATTCAGTGGGCATTGGAATTAATCAATATACCCCAGACATACTTTTTAATGTTTGTGAAAGTTTTGTGGTATTTATCATTCATGATAAAGTCTTAGTAGTGTTTCTGACTCCAATGGTTAAGACTTTTGCTCATTAAATATTAAATAAAATAGTATTATTTATTTGAGGTAAGTATCCCTTATCACAGGAAAGAAGAAGAATAATATTTTATTTCCTAATACTCCTTTTTTTCTCATAATTTTCCTGTTTGTCACTTTGCTTTGATATTTTTTATTCAGGATTTTGAGTTTTCTCAAATGTCTTTTTGTTTAACTTTTGGTCTGATCAATTATGTTGAATATTTTTTAGAATTTAGAAACGGGCCGTGTTTGTTATAGTGTACTACTCTATTTTTTAGCTTTCAGGAGGGTGCTAGTTATGTCAGGTTTATTTATCTGAGCTGTTATTAACTTCTCCAAATGAGTTGAAAAGACTTCTGCTTTGTGATCTGGAAAAGTTTATCTACAAAATTATTATTTATTAGTTGAAAGCTCATGTATAATTTCCACAAAACTCCTATAGGCCTCTGATATTTTTCTAGACATTTTTTGTGAGAGGAGGGGGAGTCAAAAGTCCTTTCCTATTTATCGGTCAGCTCAAATCCTTCGTGTCTTTCGTTATTGTTGATTACAATAGCATTTATTGAGCAGACAGTGCTGAGCAAAGGGAATGCACATATAATTAAGATGCTGGCACTGCCTCTTACAGTTTAGTTCTTTGTCAACAATCCAGCATAGTAGAGAAAGTATGAAAGATGGAGTGACTTTTTTTATTTTATTTTATGTTTTTAAGTGTTTTTTTATTTTAAATAAAAGTAATATTTGTGATGATTGTGGAAAGTTGTAGAATACAGAAAGTTATAAAGAGGGAAATCAATCGTGATCCTACTATCCAGAGAAAACCATTATTAACATTTTAACATATGTCTTTGCAGTCTTTAATCTGTGCCCCTATTTTATGAGCCTACCATACATAGAATTTTGCATACTGTAATTCTGCTTGCCATTATATTGCAAGCGTTTCTCTTTGCCATTAAAAAAGTTTTGAAGGCATAATGACTATAAAATTACATCCTATGTGTGCACAATAATTTTCTTTAAAGTGTCCACTTGGATATTTAAGTTGTTTACAATTTGCACTTTCATGAACATCTTTATTCACAAGTGCTTATCCACTTCTTATATTAGTTCCTTAAAACAAATTGCAAGAAATAGAATTTCTGGGTTAAAAGTCCCAACATTTTAAAAGCTTTTTTTGGTGCATATTGTCAAAGAACAGAAAAATTATGCTGGTTCTTATTCCTTTTTCTCCCTCATGCCCAAGTTTTTGTTGTTTTTATATATATATACATTGTAATTATACTCTATGTAGAATTTTACATTCTGCTACTTTGGCCTAACAAAAACATTCCTTGCATATTATCATTATACTATGTATAAACCTATTAATAGGCATATATAATCTTTGGGTATAGTTATACCCAACTATAACATTTGGGTATAATGTTATATAAAAAACATTTATCTATCATTGAAATTCAGTCTTTCTGTGATATTCACCGTTACACATCATGGAATCCTTGTATATTAAAACAGACTTTATTGTAGTTATGATTTGGTTTTTGAAAGCTGACTTTTAATTCCCTGCTCACTTCTAATAAGCTTCATGACTTGGGCAAGGTACTACACTTATTTAAGCCTCTTTCTTTTTCCCTTCATAAAGATGTGATGAGAATTTGATGAAGTAATAAGATACCCAGGAGTCTGGACAGTGCCTGTCACAAAATCAAGTGCTCAACCAATATAGAATTCAGGCATTTCTTTCGAATCATGTTTTCCTTAGTTGGTTTGCTTAGTTCAAATTAAGTACCAATAAGATGCCTACATCATGGTCAGGTTATTATCAGTATAAAAAGACTGTTCTCCTGGGGCGCCTGGGTGGCTCAGTCATTAAGCGTCTGACTTTGGCTCGGGTCATGATCCAGGATCCTGGGATCAAGCCCTGCATTGGGCTCCCTGCTCAGCAGGAAGCCTGCTTCTCCCTCTCCCACTCCCCCTGCTTGTGTTCTCTCTCTGACTGTCTCTCACTCTTTCTCTGTCAAATAAATAAATAAAAATATTTTTAAAAAATAAGAAAGAAAAAGACTATTCTCCTGGCAAACTCACACTCATTTAGAGCTGATATATTGTACTCAATGTTAGTTCCCTTGCCTCACTGAGGCTGAGATGGCTCATGAAGTAATTTTTAGGGAGATTTGCAGAGATTGTGACTACTCCAAGTTCTCCAATTCCTGAGGTATGGATTTGTGAGAAAAGGTGGGATGAGGGGAATTGTGGGTATAGTAAGAAGCTTTTGACTTTTTTGTTTGCAAATAGGGATCTCCTTTTCTCCCAGTCCCCCTATGCCAGTCATGCACATCCCACTGGGGTTGTTTAAATTAACTTTTTGATTGGGTTCATGTGAATCTGGCTCTCAAACTGTAGCTTGGTCTGGCTATAAAAAACTTCTTGGGAGTTTAGCACAGCCATTCCTTTTAAATAAATGTGTAGGGTTGTTACTAAAATGACTTTCAGAACTGAGTTTCCTTGGCATGTTAATTTATGTCTAAGTGACTTTGACAAAGGTGTTATTATGAAAAAATAAAGTTTCTAAAAGGAATTAAAGAATATGGAGATTTTTGGTTTTATAAATCTGAAATGAACAGAAATAACTAAATTCTAATTTAATATCTGACTATAAAACACAGAAGTAAGACATTTTAATTTGACTTTTTAATTTCGATTTAAAATTTTAATAATCATAGGTATTATTTTATACTTCACGCTAAGTACAATAAATACCATGCATTTGTGAAATGCTGATTCTTTAGTTGAGTAATCATTGTTCATAAAGCTAAAATAGTCACTAATCCCTGAAAAAAACTTAGGAAATTTAAGCAACAAAATAATTTAAAAGTGGACTAGTTGTTTTAAAAACATATAAACTTTTCCTTTTTAAAGTTACATGAAAAGGGTGCCTGGGTGGCTCAGCAGGTTAAGTGCCAGACTCTTGATTTTAGCTTGGGTCATGGTCTCAGGGTCCTGAGATGAAGCCCTGCTTCGGGCTGTGCACTGAGCATGGAGCCTCCTTGAGATCCTCTCTCTCTCCGTCTGCCATTCCTCCCGCTCATGCTCTCTCTCTCTCAAAAAATAAAATAAATTAAAAAATTAAAGTTGCACAAAAATTACGAATATGTTAACGAATAAAACATCATTTTCCAATCAGCTTTTTACAGAGTATTCACTTAAAATTGAAGGAAATAAAACACTTTTTAAAAATATTTTATTTATTTATTTATTTGAGAGGGAGAGAGAGAGAGAGAAAGCAAGTGAGCCAGAGAGCACATTTGCTAGTGGTGGGAGGGACAGAGGGAGAGGGAGAAGGAGGGGGAAAAAATATCAAGCAGACTCTGTGCTAAGTGCTGACCTAGGCTCAGGAGCTTCACTGCACAGCCCTGAGATTGTGACCTCAGCAGAAACTGAGTCACACGCTTAGCTGACTGAGCCACCCAGGTGCCCCAAAACACTTTTCTAAAGAAGCATAGCAGACAGAAGCTACTCAAAATAAAATGAAATTAACCTGTAGCTCTTCAAAAAAAAATAGCATTGAAATGCTAAAGGTTGTAAGACCCTTCTGTAGTTACCAAAATCTCTGATAAATTTCAGATAAAATATATACAAATTCATAAAATCATTTAAGTGTAAAGTTTACCCCATAGTGTGCAAATTATGAGACACTGCTATTTTTAGTGTTTGGAAAACTACAGATTGAAAACCTTTGTTTTAACTAATTTATAAATATAACCCCCACTGTACCATCATCTCCTTTCCACTGTATGACTTCTTAGTTTATATTTGTTACTGTTTTAATTTTTAAAAATTTATTGATTTGTTATTGACATGTAACATTGTATAAGTTTCAGATATACAACATAATAATTTGATATGTGTGTGCTCTGAAATAATCACCACAATAAGTCTCATTAACATCATCTCCACATGTAGTTTCAAATTTTTTTCTTGTGATGAGGACTTTTAAAATCTACTCTCTCAGCATTTTAAAAATATATAATACAGTGTTGTTAACTATAGTCACTGTGCTGTACATTACATCCTTAGGACTTATTTATCCTGTAACTGGGAGTTTGTACCTTTTGACAACCTTCACCTAACCCCTAACCCCTGCCTTGACAACCACCAATCCGTTAACTATGTTACCAAGTTCCAGAGTGATTTTTCTATTTCTAAACAAGAACAACAACACTAGAAACAACAAGAACCCTTAATTTTTTTTAAGATTTTACTTATTTATTTGACAGAGAGAGAGAGAGAGAGCACAAGTAGGCAGAGAGGCAGGGAGGGGGGGAGGGAAACAGGTTCCCCGCTGAGCAGAGAGCCCGATGCGGGGCTCGATCCCAGGACCCTGAGACAGTGACCTGAGCCGAAAGGCAGAGGCTTAACCATCTGAGCCACCCAGGCGCCCCAAAAACCTTTATTTCAACCAGAGTTAAAAGTGAAACTAGATAAATAAAAACACTATGTACTGGTTTTAGAATCAGGGTAAGCATTTAACATATAAAAACATGGACTAGATATGTCGAAAATTCGTGATGTAGTTGGCTGCCTGTTATGAAGGAGGGGAAGTAGGATGGGAGGCAGGGAGAAAGAGAAAGAACATGGGCGTGACGTTCAACTTTGAACATAAGTATTGTTTAAAATATATCTAAGGCAAATATGAAAAATTATAGACATCATATGTTAATTTTGAGTATCTGATATATGGATATTCATTATCCTTTGCAATTTTTTCTATATTTTTATCTAAGGAGAAGAAAATTAAATGTCTTATAATGTAATGCCTGATAGAGATACTTCAGCAAAAAACAATATTCATTCCAATATATTTGCCAGGCTTTTAGCATAAATTATGTAACAATTTTCTAATTTTAGTGCATTAGGCAGTTCTGTGCCTCTGGAATCCAGCATTACGTCTGGTATTTTGTTAGCTTTTTATAAATATCTTTTGAGTTAACAGGTATTGTAAATGAACATTACTTTAAAATAGCATGTCAGTATATCAGGATTTAACAGAAATCAAACTAAATCTTGCTTATTTCTTGGAAACAAGAGAAAAACCTTCCTTTCCTCTAAAATCTTTAGGCATACTGTGTTCTTTACTCGTGTGTGTGTGTGTGTGTGTGTGTGTGTGTGTGTGTGTGTGTGTAAGTCTCACCTCAAGGGAAAACACCAATTAGACTTGATTAGAGAGTAGATTCCTTGGGGACAGCTGGAGAAAAGCTCATTAAATTCAATTATTGTAAAGATGGCAACAAGTTGAAAGATGTTTTTTTTCTTATATCTGATATTCCAAGTCTGTAAATACTCTCACTGAATGCGTGTTCCAGTGTAGCCACCCCTCTAATGAAACACACATTTTTTAACCATACCCTATAACAAAATTCAGCTGAAGAGTTTGTGTGTGGCAATTGCCTACAGTCCCACCATACGCTGTCTCAAAATGTATTCCTGTTTTTGGAAGAATAGTTTCCATTGAGGATATAAAGTGAACAGGAAGATCTGGCAGGCCACGGGAAGAAAAAAAAAAAAAAATCCCAGCCTCTATAAACACATCAAATGCTTCCATATTAAAAGTGATTGTTAGCAGTGGTTAAATAGGATAAAGGATAGTTTTAGAAAATATTTTTTAAAAATGCAAAATCTAGAATCAGGTTTTTATCCCTAACATTTACTAGTCATCAAAATTCAACTATTATTCCCTATATACCCATGATATATAATGACAAAATGAAGGGAAATGCATTTTAATTACTTAACTGATTTATTCACTTGCTCATTCACTTATAATTTGCTCATTTTCAACAATGTATTCCAACAAAATATGTCAGATATGTGCTAGACATGACCTCCTGGCAATTTAAGGACAAAAATAAATCCATATGTAGTCTAAAAGAAATATGATATGTGACTATGAGAAGTTTATGTAAATTATGGAGAAGTAGTAGGGTACTTGTGTGGCTCAATTGGTTTAACATCCAACTCTTGGTTTCAGCTCAGGTCATGATCCCAGAGTCCTGGGATTGAGCCCTGCATTGATTGGGCTCTGCACTCAGTTGAGAGTCTGTTAGAGATTCTCTCTCTCTCCCTTTCCCTTATCCCTCCCCCTTCTTGTCCTCTTTCTCTCTATAAAATAAAGAACTCTTTAAAAAAATTAGGGAGAAGTATTAATGAAGGAGAAAGTATTGAGAAATATTGAAGAGGGAGCACTGTTTCTCTTAAAGATCCTCAAAGAAGTCAAAATTTGGTGGGAATCGACTCATGACTGCAGCAGACATATCTTTTACTCACTCTTAAGCTTTACCCCACACCCATCATGTATGAATCATTAAAAAAAAACACTGTATACTTTAGTGAACATGTGGCTATTTTTATTTATATGCTACTTGGCTCAGATAGAAACCTCCCATTTCTGCTATTGTACAGCAAAATATATGGACATAAAAATAATTCCTCAGGGGCTCCTGGGTGGCTCAGTCGTTAAGCGTCTGCCTTTGGCTCAGGTCATGATCCCAGGGTCGTGGGATCGAGCCCCGCATCGGGCTCCCTACTCTGCAGGAAGCCTGGTTCTCCCGCTTCCATTCCCTCTGCTTGTTCCCTCTCTCGCTGTGTTTCTCTCTGTCAAATAAATAAAATCTTTAAAAAAAAAAAAATTCCTCAAATCAAATGCCACTTCAACAGAAAAATGAATGAAGGATACTAGTAGACAGTCTGTAGATGAAAAGTGAAAATAATTTCATCAAATGAAGAGATGTAAATTATTGGGGTACCTGGGTGGTTCAAGTTGGTTAAGCATCTGCCTTCAGCTCAGATTATGATCCCAGGGTCTTGGGATAGAGCCCCACATCTTATCTCTGCTCAGCAGGAAATCTGTTTCTCCCTCTCTCTTTGCCCTCCTCCCTGCTTATTCTTGTTCCCTCTCTCGCACATTCTCTCTCTCTAAAAATATTTAATTATTTAAAAAATAATCTTTTTTAAAAGTTTTATTTATTTGAGAGAGAGAGAGAGAGAAAGAGGAGAATGAACAGAATATTTGACCTTTCTCACATAACTATACCATGAGAGCTGACACTGTCATCTAAAAGTAAACTTTAAGAAATAAAGTATATCTGCTATTAATGTTGTTAATCATTAACCTTTTCAAAAAAGTAATCTGGCAGTAGTATCAAAAGCCTTAAAAATATTCTACTTATAAGAATTTATTCTGAGACAATCATCAGAAATAGAGATTAAGATTCCATTACAAGGTTGATCACTGAATTGTTTAAAATAGCAAAGCATAAGAAGTAACATCAATGACCAACAGCAAAAAAAAAAAAAAAAAGAACTTGCTAAGTAAACAACTGTCCATTCATGTGATAGAATATTACATAGTTTTTTAAGATCTTATTCACAATATTTAATCATCATAAAATACACTCATAATTTAATACATGTATTCCATCAGACCATTCATTCACCCAGTCATTCATTTATCAAATGTGCTTTACTATTTACTATGTATCTAGCTGTGTACTTATTTGGAAGTACAGTAGCATGCAAGACATTGTTCATGCCCTCATAAGAATTATAATTTAGCTATGGGATTGAAGAATCAAGCAATTTGAATGTGAAACTGTGTGTATATGTGTTAAGATAGAAGAGCAAGGTACTAGGAGAACACACCAAAAATTTGGGAAAGCAAAGCTTGTTGCGTCACACTCAACTTTACTTGTCAAGACTTCCTTAAATGTTGTCTAAGATGAGACAAGAAAAATGAGCAGGAATTAGGCAGACAAAGAATATGTGGAAGAATGTTCTAGGCAAGGAATAATTATATGCTACCATCCAAAGGAAAAAAAAAAAACTAGACATTTCGTATACAGTATGATTCGAATTTTCTGTAAAATACTCTAACATACTGAGAATGATTCTCTCTGAGAGGAAGGATTTTTATTTGATATCAATATTTCCACTAAATTTTTAAAATTTTGAGTAAATCTTATTCACAATAAATATGATTTGCTATTCAATTAAGAAAAATTAACCAAAAAAATTTTCAGGAAATTCAAATGATCAGAGGAGACTGACCTTCAAAAGAATTAATCAATACTCAAAATTTATTCTGTACACTGTTCATGAATCCTCCTGTGTTTAAATACATTAGCATCAAGATCAGGATATCAATCTATCAACCTGTTTCACATGCTTCACCTATTAAAATTTGTGACTTTCAAGCAGCATACCTTGATGATTAACAATAAGGTCATATGGTAAAATGTTACCCAGCAGCACACGTTTATCTCACACATGCCAGGGTCACAAGGCTATCACAGAATTTAAAGATGGGGCGAAATGTTAGTCTAATTACCTACTTGAAGGCCACAAGAAAAATCAATAATTGCTTGGAGGGATTTGTGGTTTGTTTTGTTTTTTTTTTTTTTTCCAGAGGTGGTTTTACAGCTAAGCTGTGTATATATAGGTGACTGACAAGGTGATGGAGAATGGGCCTGTGCCTAGAATGGCTCTGCATCTAAAAGTACTAACCAAACTATCTAATTTTCTCCCAGTATGATGCAAATAGATTTCCTTATGTCTTGAAAACTTTCGATATTTTAATTTTCTCCTTAAATAGAAAAGACACAAATTATTTCTGTTGTCAACACAGCACCACCATCTACAAAGACAGATTTTTGGGCATTTTCTGCGTCATAAGTTACTACGTATTTTGCTGATATTGAAGGAATAAAAGACATCATTCCTACCCTTAGGAAATTTTCCTCATTAGAAGGGCCTATCAAGGAGACAAGATATACCTGTGCACCCACCAAAAGTGTCACTAATATATTTTAAATGCTGTGTAAGTGACACAAATAGTAGGAAGGGCAAATGAAGCCAAAACTATATATGGGCCCTGGAGGTCAGAGATAGCTTCTGTGAGGTGTCATCTGAGAACTTCAAGAAGGGGAAATCTAGACAAGTAGTGAGTGACATTTAGAAAACCACTTTGTTGTGAGCAAAGACATTTTGGAAAGTAATTGTAAATTTCTTCTATTATTAACTCCTTTTTTATAATTACTCTTCATAATTGCACAATTCTTCTATTTCAAAAGTTGGAGTAAACTCTTTTTTTTAAATTATGCTGTTAGCCAACATATAGTATTTCATTAGTTTTTGATGTGTCTTCAATGATTCATTATTATTTTAATAGAGGTCACACAACTCTGATTTTAATCTATCCTGAGGATCAAAAAATTTTGTTTCCCATAATGCTTGTTTATTTGTTACATTACTGTGTGGACAAGATTTATTTTCTTTAAGTATATATTATTTTATTCAAAAGCAAAATTGTATTTGTTTTCTATTGCCATATAACAAATTATCTCAAACTTAGCAGCTTAAAAAAAACACATACCTATTTCCTCAAACTTTCTGTGGGTCAGGAGATGAGGCATTGCTTAGTTGGATCCTCTTCAGTGTTTCTCACAGGCTTTAGTCAAGGTGCTGACATGGCTGAGGTCTCATCTGAAGACTTGACTAGGGAGGAATCCTCTTGCAAGCTTACTTGTATAGTCTTGGGAGCTGTGTCATTGAAGGACTGAATTCCATGCTGATTGTTGGAGGTAACATTCAGTTCCCTGCCAGCCAGCACTCTCCATAGGGTAGTTTATAGCATGACAGTTCACTTCATCGAAGCCAAGAAGGGAGATTGTCTGTCAGCAAAACAAAATTTTTAATTATATGTAATATCATCCAAGAAGTGATATCTCATCAACTGCTGTATTCTGTTACTTAGAAGCAAGTCACAGTTCCTTCCCTTTCAGTCGGAGGGGATTATACAAGGGCATGAGTACCCAGAGGCAGAGATTATTGGGGTCATCTCAGAGTCTACCATGCAAATTTACATATTTATGTGCTTAAGTGGGATGCATAAATTATGGGAAAAACACAAGATTTTTAATTCAGTACATGTGATTACTTAAGATATTCTTGATTAGAAGATGTGTAAGACTAGATTGCTATGCCAGTTTCTGGTTAAAAGTAGACTATAGTCTAAACTCTAGATGTTCTACTAATGACCATACAATGTTAGTCAAATCCTCAACTCCACTTATGTCCACTTCCTTTATCTGTAGTATCAAGAGACTAGACTACAAAGCAGGTTAATGTTCATGTTTTATTGCTGTATACCACACCCAGTAATTTGAAGCTTGAAGGTGAGTTTGGGTAAAGGGTTATTTAATTCTTTTAAGTAGAAGATAATTTTCTTCTACCTTAGCAACTCCATATGATATGACACTTGGGTCAATGTTTATTATTTATAGCACAAAATATACCATTTTAAAATACAGGTGACCATGCTGATGCTGTATTGATTTTTTTTCAAGATTTTATGATCTATGTTGTATTGTGTTACCACCTAATAGTGTAGTTGGCAAGATGTAGAACTCTGCAAGAATAAACAGTAGTGTCTCTGGATGCATTCAGAAAACAAGGTTTACTACCAACGTAGCATGATTAAATTGTGTATTATTTAAGGGATTTTTTTTTTTTAAAGACTTTATTTATTTGACACAGAGAGAGAGATTACAAGTAGGCCAAGAGTCAGGCGGGGGTTGGGGGAAGCAGGGTCCCCGCTGAGCAGAGAGCCTGATATGGGGCTTGATCCCAGGACCCTGAGATCATGACCTGAGCCGAAGGCAGAGGCTTTAACCCACTGAGCCACCCAGGCGCCCCTAAATTGTGTATTATTTAAATTGTGTATATAGGCATTTTTGTGTGTGGCTTCCTAACATCTTGCCATTGGACTATCAGCATTCACAGAACCCTTGTGTATGGTGATAAACACAGTTGTGCCAGAAACATGCAATTTCCATGGCATTACAGATGTGTTGACCAACTCTGTTCGTGGTAAACTTTCTTGACTTTTCCTACTGAAGAAAATCACTTGGAAAGGGGAGAGGTTCAACTTTCATAAGTTTGACATGTGAACAAATGGAGAAAAATAAAAGCTCTACAGTAATAGGAAATGAATAGAGCTGCTACTCTGTTTAGCAGTAGAATCAGAAATGCTGGAACGTGTTTATTCACCTGCTGCATGCATGCACTTGCTATATAACATTTCTCAACAGCTCTTTTTTTTTCTCAAAGGAAAATGTTTTATCCAAAAGATTTCCGGATATTTTTTTCTTTTGGGAAACGCTGAGCATAGATTTAGGGGTGTTCTCACTCTACTCAGGTAATCATTATTCAACAATACAGGACTTGGTGAGACATGCCAGGGAGGGTTATAATATCTCTTATTGTGAGACACAGCATATAACCCTTCTGAAAAGACCTTGTCAGACTACTCAGCAAGTCCACAGATCCAAGTGCAAACTATATATTCTTCCTGGAGAAGGCAGTAAAAGGCATTGGTATGCAAAAATGCTGAGCAAGCAGGAAATACTAGAGGACTCCAGGAGGATAAAAGATCATATGTCTTTCTGGTGAGAAATAGAAGGATCCTGGCTACTAGTGAGCATTTAAAGATCTCAGGATACTTCTCCCAGGATGGGACTGATCTATGTGTCCTGGCAAAATTCCAATTTAGGTAATTGTTTTCTGCCTCCCTAAATCTCTTTTTCCTTTCCATTTATATTGAAAATGTCTCACTCTCTGTCCTAAATGGATTACAGTCTCACTCACCTAGAAGGGCAGGTTATAAGAAAGCAAATGTAAATTTGTGTGAAATGTCAAATAATGTGCAAGTTCATAATACTATTATCTTATTCACTATTGTCATTAATTTATGTATAGCTTTCTCCTAGAGTATTTTGTTGTTCTTGGGTAGTATTTTAGTTTATGGCTTTATTTCAAATTCTCTTATAATCTTATAATATAATGTTCAATCCTATTTCCTAAGTCAAATGCATTCATTTTGTCTTTAGTTATATTGTATTTCCATTTTAATAATAAGTTTATTTATATCACACACAATAATGACTGTGTTTTTAAGTATATATCTGGAGTTGGCAGACATTTTTTAAAGTTCCCCCAAAAGGCCTGACCTTTTTTTTAAAAAAAATCAATCATCTACCCTTTCCCACTTCCCATTCATTTTTCAGATCAGCCTCAGGATAAGCCAGACAGTATCCCATGAGATTCCTTAGCTTTGACAGTCTGCATTTATAAGTTTAAGGCAAGCTTAATATAAGAAATATATGAAACATGACCAACCTGTTATAAAATTTGGAAGGCAAAGAGAAGACTCAGTTTCTTCAACTTGCTATTTGAAATTATCTTCCTTACCTTAAGGTTTTATTAGCTTTTAAAATACAAAACCCCCCTGAGGTCAAGTAAAACTGTTAACAACTGGAAACGCCAAAGGGTTAAGTAAATTTCCCATCCTTTTGTGAAAGCAATTTTAACAGGGTGGCCAGGGAAGGTATAATGAGAATGCAGGTACTTGAGAATAGGGAAGGGACAAAAGGTGATTTAATAGGGTAAAAAAAGACTACCATGAAAAATCCCCAGAATGATCAGAGATCTTTATTCTCTTTCTTATGGGTCTGACTCAGTTTAAGTTTTTATGCTTCACTTTATTTAAGTGGCCAGGCTCCCTCCTACATATTACCTATTGCTAATCCACTGGGTACTTTTTTAATGTTCTTAGCAATATTTCCACATAGAACTAGACAATATAAAAATAGGTTGAACTTCCTTAAGTTGAGTGAAGGCTACCCCAGGCTTTTTTATTCTGTTGAAGACTTTTTCTAACATGATACTAAAATAGCCCCACAAAATTGCTGATATATCCGTGGGAGTTTAACACATGTATTTGAGGGGAAAAATTAACCATGTACAGTGTACAAAGAACATTCTGATTGAAAGGTGCTATGTAAATGAGAGATATTTTTTCTTATTCTGTTCACACTCAAAAAGTTTGTTGAAAACTGACCGTGGTGTATGTCTATAGATAGAAGATATTGAAATTTTAATAAATGTGATTCATGCTCATGTAGGAGTATAGTCTGGGTTAAAAGTGATATCTTCATGAGCCTCGAATTTAACCAAGCACAAAATAATAATATTAGAAAAATCTAGTTTTGTTTTGAGATTTTGGGATGAGACTTTACTTCTAAAATCTTACTATAGATTGACTGAGTTCAGTTGAAAAAAATCTTTAATTCCATCAGATGGCATTATATTCTTTCCCTGACCTCAGCTTATGATATTCATATTAGCCAGGATCCAATATCCTGTGTAGGACAGAACTTCTGCATCAACAGGAAGTTGATGTAAAAAAAGACTGCCATGAAAAATCCCCTGAATGATCAGAGATCTTTATTCTCTTTCATATGGGTCTGACTCAGTTTAAGTTTTTATGCTTCACTTTATTTAAGTGGCCAGGCTCCCTCAATTCAATCGAATTGATTCAGTAGGGCATTTTTGGTTAGCTTGGCAGTAAGAATCAATAAGAAGTTCTTACAGACTTGATCTCTCTAGAAAATTCCAAACGCTATTTAAGCCAATTAAACCTCAATCCTTCGTATCCTGGGCCTTAGGTGGCATTTCTTATTCCTAGATGGAATGAGACAGAATATGCATGTATGTGTACATGGTATATTGCAGGGAAGAGATCTATCTAATGAGACATTTATTCTATTCCAAACAATATATGCCTCATAGGGCTGAAACCTGTAAATAGACAAAAGCAACTTATTTCACAAGGCAAAACACGTGCTTTACATATGAAAGTGGTGTCATCCAATAGGGGAAATCTATGAGCAGTGGTAGGAGTGTGTTATTTGTGGTTTCAGACCCTTGTAGCATCAGTTGTTCATGGGGCTAATGGCAAATATCTCTTCAACTGAAAAATCCCTGAAGGACTTATTATAGCAGCTAACTTCTAACATTCATAAGAGGAAACAAACAAAAGATGAAACCAAACACACCTAGCATTTATACCAAATATATCCAGAGGAAATCAACAGCAGAAGTGTTTCCAGGACTTGGGCCACATCCCGGGTATTTTATCTTTAAATCTTTTATACTTGGAGTCATTTATTTCCCATTTATTTTGTAAACACAACTGGAAGGCCTTCATATTTGTATTCATTGGTAGAATGTGTGGTAAAGCCTCAAGGAAACCTGTCCGATAAACATCAGGCTACATCCTGGTGCTCCCTGGTCAGCAGAGTCCATCATTCTTGCTTGCTCATGGAAGGATACAGCGCAAAGATGCGAGAGTTATCTAAAGTAATGCGACAGACACAACATGACACATCAGTCAAGAATTGTTGGAGAAAAGATACAGTGCAGAGTTTTAAAAGTTTTGCCTTTGGAAGGGAAAGCTTTTAAATTTGTCTTAGGAAAAAATAAATAAATAAAAAGCTGAAGGGCCAATCCAAAACTGAAAGAGGAAAAAATACAGTATCGATCCAAATGCTGCTTGCTGAGTCATAAGGAAATTGAAATTGCTCTAAGGAAAGAAAGGTAACCAGCAGAGCTGATGAAAACCCTGAGGAAAATGTTCAAAATGAGATCCCTGCATCATAATCATTTCATGTTGGCGAGCTGGTCAGGACTTCACACAGGATGGTGGGAACTGAGATTGTTCCTCAATGCAAATGCATACAGATAAATTTAAATTAACTTCTGAAATGTTCCGTGACCTCAAAGGGAATTTAATTCCTTAGCTTAGCATAGATCTTGCAGGGAGGTAGGTAATTGGGATTCTTTGGCAAGAGCATCATCCTGCTCTAGAAGGAATAGTACCAAGTTATTCTGGTTTGTTTTCATCAGGGATGGGGTGTGGAATGGTACCAAGACCCTTTCCCACCTGCTCCTGTCACTAGAGCTACTAAGTGAATTCTGATGTAGAGTTGTTATGGATCGATCTGTTATTTTTCAAAATAATTTAAATGATCTCAACATAGGAATTTTGACATGTAAAACATACATAAAACAAGAAATAGTACTGGACTCTGTAATCTTCAGAGTCTACAGATAAGTTTTAGTTTCTTACTGTCTAGAAATAGGCAATGTGACAGTCTTTTTGCTTTGTTTTTGTTGTTGTTTTTTTCTAAACCTGAGCTGAGATCGAGAATCAGAGGCTTCACCGACTGACTCATGCCCCAGTGTGACAGTCTTGATACATCTTTTATATATCAGAGTTATCAGATAACAGCTTACTCCCTTTTGTTTAAATGGATAGTCTTTGCCTCATATTTAGTCAATATCTATGTTCTAAGCATGTATATTTCTGCCTAATTTACTCCTTTGAAATAGAGAAATGTCTAAGCTATCCCCTTGTTTCTAAAATACTTAAATCTTAACTGTTAGCAGTTATCGGAGGAAGCTCAAAATCATGTGAGTGCAGATACTTGAAAAGTTTAGCAAAACCCAGGAAAACAAATGTCATCAAATTAGTAATAATTTTGATAAAAGGTTAATATCTTCTGTGATAAAGTGATGAGGGTGGACAAAAACTGGGTATGGAATGTAAAATGTTACATTGAAAAGACTTTAATTTTGTAAACTGTATTCAAAATGCCCATTGAGCTAGGTGGGCCATGCCCACTCCCTAGGTCTAATGGCTCTGTTGGCATGAATAGTATATAGGTCCTTGAATCTTTTTTTTTCTTTTTTTTTACTACCACAGAATATCCAAAAGTGGATCCTGCAAAGAGGACACTGTATGTAATTAGCCAGTCAATATTTATTTACTCCTTCCTCCAGGAAGGTGGATAGATGGTGAATATCAAGATAGACATGGTCCTCATAGAACTTATAATCTAAAGACAAAGAAATGGTTTGAATACATACTGCTAAATAACTTATTAAAACAACATATGTGCAAAGTGCTACATAATTATTGCTTTTGCTATGGGATTGTATGGTGGGGCAACTTAACCCAACTAGGAATGAAGGTAGAGAATGTGTCAGGATGCCAGCAACAATTTTCTCCTATAAGAATATGAAGAAGAGGGGCACCTGGGTGGCTCAGTTGTTAAGCATCTGCCTTCGGCTCAGGTCATGATCCCAGAGTCCTGGGATCGAGCCCTGCATCGGGCTCCTTGCTCGCAGGGAGCCTGCTTCTCCCACTACCATTCCCTCTGCTTGTGTTCCCTCTCTCACTGTGTTTCTCGCTGTCAAATAAATAAAATCTTAAAAAAAAAAAAGAATATGAAGAAATAAGAATCAAGAGCTAGATGGTTTCCATCTGATAAGCATCATTTGATGCTTATAATGGTTGTTTATAATGATGCTTATAAATGGTTGTTAAATCTCTATGTAAACAATTCCAGGAGTGAGGAAATGTCTATCTCCCAAGTATTTCATTCTGTCTTTGGCCAACTTGGTTACATGGTGAGGGGAATTTTCTCTACTCCACAAATCTGAAGCCCACCACTTTATTTTTTTTAAATTTTTATTAACATATAATGTATTATTTGCCCCAGGGTACATGTCTGTGAATTGTCAGGCTTACACATTTCACAGCACTTAACAGCACATACCCTCCCCAATGTCCACAACCCAGCCACCCTATCCTTACCCCCCCTGCCTCCCAGCCACCCTTAGTTCGTTTCGTGAGTCTAGGAGTCTCTTATGGTTTATCTCCCTCCCCATCCCTTCCTGTTTCATTTCTCTCCCCCACCCCCCCAAAATCCCACCTTGCCTCTCAAACTCTTCATATCAGAGAGATCATGTGATACTTGTCTTTCTTTGACTGACTTATTTCACTTAGCATAACACCCTCCAGTTCCATCCACGTCGTTGTAAATGGCCAGATTTCATTTCTCTTGAGGGCTGCATAGTATTCCATTGTATATATGTACCACTTCTTCTTTATCCATTCATCTGTTGATGGGCATCTAGGGTCTTTACATAGTTAGGCTATTGTGGACATTGCTGCTATAAACATTCGGGTGCACGTGCCCCTTCAGATCACATTTGTATCTTTAGGGTAAATACCCAGTAGTGAGATTGCTGGGTCGTAGGGTAGCTCTATTTTCAACTTTTTGAGGAACCTCCATACTGTTCTCCAGAGTGGCTGTACCAGCTTGCATTCCCACCAACAGTGTAGGAGGGTTCCCCTTTCTCCTTATCCTCGTCAACTGTCATTTCCTGTCTTGCTAATTTTAGCCATTCTGACTGGTGTGAGGTAGTATCTCACTGTGGTTTTGATTTGT
>CM053610.1:77724062-77742512 GCA_028646535.1 Procyon lotor | reverse complement strand
GTATTCCGTTGCTTTGGGATTGAATGTTCTGAATATATCTGTGATGTCCATCTGGTCCAGTGTGTCATTTAGAAGCTTTATTTCCTTGTTGATCTTTTGCTTAGATGATCTGTCCATTTTGGTGAGGGGGGTATTAAAGTCCCCTACTAAATTCATATCTGTCAATAGTTACCCTGAATGTTAATGGGGGGTTAATGGGCTAAATGCCCCCAATTAAAAGACACAGAGTATCAGAATGGATAAAAAACAAGACCCATCCATATGTTGTCTACAAGAAACTCATCTTAGACCCAAAGACACCTCCAGATTTAAAGTGAGGGGGTGGAAAACAATTTACGGTGCTAATGGACATCAAAAGAAAGCTGGAGTGGCAATCCTTATATCAGATAAATTAGATTTTAAGCCAAAGACTATAATAAGAGATGAGGAAGGACACTATATCATACTTAAAGGGACTGTCCAACAAGAAGATCTAACAATTGTAAATATCTATGCCCCTAACATGGAGCAGCCAATTATATAAACCAATTAATAACAAAGTCAAAGAAACACATCAACAATAATACCACTACTTTAAAAACAAATAGAATTAGTTTAACTTTTGTTCCAAATGACCTTGTTAAAATACTTTGAGAAGGCTGTCATAATTTCCCCAAGTTTCTTACCCTTTTAGCGAAATTCCTTCAATGGGATATTTCCAATTTACTTAGTAACCCTAATCATCCTAATCATCATCCTCTAAGTGGGATACAGTTTATTTGGTTTCTTGTACTAAAATGTGGTTAGTTAGTTTTGGGTAGGTGTGCCTAAGTCTTTTTAAGTCTTGTAGGCTTTTTTTTTTAAATCAGAGTGCAGGATTTAACATTTATTCTTATTAAATTTCATCTTATTAGGTAGTACCTGATACTCCAACTCGGTGAAAAACTTTTGGATCTCATTCAGGCACCCAGTGTATTTTAGGTTCCTGAATACTAATGATCTGTAAAATATGATTACCTTATCTTCTAAATCATCAGAATTGTTAAATAGCACATTGGTAATAAATATGTAGGGAAAAATTACTTTTTATCCCTCTCTACTTTCTATTAATTTCTGGGAAGAGAGTGTTGTAGTTGCTTGTGTATAACTAGTATCTGTTGAACGTTATTATTTGAAAAACTGTGGACTTGAGGTAAGGAAAGGAGGGAATCAAAGATAAATAAATATAAAACTCTTTTACCTGTGAAGTATAGTGAAACCAATGTTAAATTTAGTGTCAGGCAGTTCAGGATTCATATACCAAATCTACTACATGAGCTTCTGACCTAAAAGATACTGCTAACCTCTGAATGTTGATTTTCTGGCATGGAAATACACACATCCAATCAGATCTGTCTTACCAAGACATTGTGAGGACTGAATTATTATATGTAAGTACCTGGCTCTTAGCAGCTGTATTTTTTCTCTTCTCAGAAGTTTATAAAAGCCTAGAGAAGATGAACAAGTCCACATATCATAGGAGAATTTGAAAGGAAGTACTGGCTAGGTGGGACATAGAAGAGTCCCGAGTGGGATTTGTTTAAGTCACCAGCTATATGCTTCTAATTTCGAATACTGGTGTGGTGGTGTATGGCTTTAAATTCTGCCTCGGCCGAATTTAGGTAACTGGGGGGCAGAAAAAGAGTTGGAAAGTATGATCTGCTTTGGATTACACAAATGAATATACACATGGTGCTATCCTTAACAAAGAGGCTTTCTGCAAACACAAGAATTCATCTGCCAGCGAGGTGTCTTCATTTATTAAAGTTACACTTCTCTCTTTTAGCTCCAACTCTCCTTTAAAGTCAACAAATATGTGTAAGATCCTCATTTTCAGTTCTTAGACTGTTCAAACATGAATCAACAGAATTCAGTTTAACAGAGAAATTACATTTATAGAACATTCCCTAAGGTTATCATTGCTATATATATATATAATTTATATAAAATTTCTCTGTATATATCTATAGATATATATATTATTTTCCCCTTCCTCTCCTCAGATACAACCTTCTTTTTCTTTTAGTCAGGAAGGTCATGCTGCTACTATCTATTGTTATATTGTTATTATGTCTGGTCCAGAGCGATGACCTTCAGAATGATCTTTTCAGGACAATAGCATCTCTCAGCATTTGCTTCTCACCTGAGAAGCAGCAGCAGGCTTTATCACCATTTCCAGGCACTTCCCTGAATGAAGAACAAAGTTCACAATTGTAGGTGGAAGCAACAAATAACAAGTGATTGCTAGATCCCAAAGAAAGCATTTTCTGAGCGCTACTGTGAATTGTCATTTAATCCAAGCTTCCTCACCTCCCAAGGACACACCGTAACCTGAGAGGGGCTGGGTTCCAGGAGCACAAACACCCACCTCCACCACACCTTACCAGCTGCACAAGAGGCATCAGATGGCCCAAGCATGCAGGGATTAGGAGCGCGCAGTCCCATTTTTCTTGATCTTAATTTAGTTGAAATAATGGACCAGGAAATGTCATAATTTATAGCAATGTGAAAATAAAAGGCCCTGCTCTTTTGCTAAATGCCCAAGTAAGCAAGTGTGTGTCCCTGTGGCTCAGTATGAATATACCTGAATTTGCAAGCATAGAAACAGCCTGGGAATCCTCACAAGAAATAGTCCAGCCCAGGAACGCCTCATTTGACACACATTCCTTTAGTTGCTTTGGGTACTAGACCGACCAAAACACTCCCACAAGATTACTGATGTATTTCATATCTGTCTGTGTTACTTCAGATAAACGTCATCGTATATTTAAGGAAAGAACAAACTTTCTTTTAAGTCAGAGGAAATTCAAAACCAGCATAATCCTTTAATCCTCATCCCATGCGCTTGTTTGAAATTATAAATTCTCAATGCCTTTATTACCATTGGTTAATCTGGATTATTGTATTGTATTATGATTCCTTAAAAAAAAAAAAACAAGGAAAGTAAAAGTAAGGAAATACTTTACTCAAATAAGCAAGTGAGTACTATATCAGCCCGGCAGATTTCAATGCCTATGTCAAGATTAAGGAGGAGCAAAGACCAACACAATTTCTCAGGAAAGGACAGAGATTTTGGCTATTGAAAAGATTGCATTGACCCTTGAGCTGAGAAAGCAAAGCACTACACCCAACAGATTATCAGGAAGAAATTGAAACTGAATAAACCAGACAGTTTTATTATTTTTTTTAAACCAGACTGTTTTAATGGAGAAACGGAATTTAACTCCATCTCTTGGAGGTAACTGCCATGTAGTGTGGATATAGGAAGAAGAAGCAAATCAGTTGGTAATGTGCAAAAAGATTTTTGGCAATTCTAAAATATTTTTTAAAAAGTTGTCTTAAACTAATGCTTCATGTACTTCATAGTTTCCTGTGTTC
This sequence comes from Procyon lotor, assembly GCA_028646535.1. NCBI lineage: Eukaryota > Metazoa > Chordata > Mammalia > Carnivora > Procyonidae > Procyon > Procyon lotor. The sequence continues at coordinate 77,739,116 of CM053610.1, read as the reverse complement.
TTGGAATTTTAGAATATGAAAACATACAGAACATAAATTTAATGAAATCATTGAATTATTAATGATGGTAGGGTTGAAAATGACCTTATTCTCCAAAGAATACAACTTGTCTGAATTTAGACATATGGAAATCACTACCTAAAGAGGCAAAATTATTTGTCAAAAATTACCTGCGTTGAAATAGATATACCTGAATTTCCTATTTTGACCCTCAAAAAACCATTTCCTCTATAAAAACTGGGTCAACCACTTTCAAAAAGAAAAGTGACTTGAATTGTTTCCCTTTCACTTGATTTGTTTCCCAATTCTTAGTATTTCTATACTATGTGGTATAATAATGAGACCTTTTATCTTAATCTTATTACATCTTATACAAATTCTATACTTAGTATATATTCATTACCGACTTGGTATCTATTTCCTTCTGGTTCCTAATTCTTTTTATTTTTATTCACAATGTTTTAAACCTAGGGAAATATATTTCTGGATCTTATAGAAGGAGGTTTTAAGTCACTATTTAAATCACCCTTTTATCAATATGACCTCATTCTCTTCCAATTTTTCTACAAAAATTAATAAGAGTTAATAAAATAGAATTGAATACAGAAAACTGTGGCTCAGTTCTGTTCTCAACGGGGTTTCCTAAGCAATAGTGTAGGCTTACCCAGATATATGCATACACACAAAAACATTCTTTAAACTAAGGGCAAACTTTTGTCTGACCCTTGGTACAAAGAATAGAATATTATAGTGTCTATAGCTAGCCCAGAGGATTACTTTCTGAAATAATCTTCATTAAGTTTTGTTAATACTTGGTTTTTGCTTCCAACCATGTGGATGTGTTCCACATGTGAATACACTGATTTGTGTTCAGTGGTGACCCTGAGATATCAAATAGATAAGTTGAATGTTCTACTGTTCCTTGTCATCCAACCAAACTCTAAATACCTTCCAAGAGTTGTTTAAGTAACATGTCTTTGTAGCCTTCCTTAAGTCATAAAATCTGTAGCAATATGATATTTTAGGCCAACTGACTAAGTGTCAGAACATTATATCTTTGTGACATCATTAGAATATAAGTTTGGTAAATACTTTTCAACTCTTGGACGTACTCCTTTTGGTTATGTATGTCTTTTTTTAATTATTTTATTTTATTTTTTTCAGTGTCTTAAGGCATTGTGTTGAAATGAATTCCCAGGTCTTTCTGTCTAAGTGGAAAGACCTCTGTGGACTGTAAGTGATTTCTCACTGTGGAAAGATATAATACCTCTCATGCGACAAACACACTAGGGTCTGTGATTTGGCTATAGGATTGAATAACTCTAACAATTTATGCTGGAAAGCCAATTTATAAATGAGGAATCTGTGTATTAATTTATATTCAGAGATAAACACTATATAAGACTATAATATTCACACCCACAGAGACCAAAATAATTCAGGTCAAAATCAGTGAGTAACTTAAGCTTGAAAAGCAAGCATTGTTTTTTGTTTGTTTGTTTTTGTTTTGTTTTATGAAAAAAGGGATCCCACTAAAACCTGTGGGGCACATGTCTATGATGGTCTGGCTTTCACATATTCATATGTTCTGCATTGTATTTGTATGAATGTAGGTGCTGTTACTGTCTTTAACAAGATTTTGCATTAACCATTGACCTCTTTCCTTGGCTTTTATGAAAGCATGCCCTTCTAAGTAACTTTTCTGATTTCTTTTAATTCAATCATATTACACTGATCTCTAATAGGTAAGTTAGCATATATCTTAGGTATTATAAGAACAGACTAGTAAAATGTTCCGATGATGAAGAAGCATGTGACTTTTGAGGATAAAATTATGAAAAGACAAAATGTCAATGAACAATTGGGAAGATTCCTTCAGCAAGGTATCAGAGGGCAGCCTCAGATAATTCTTAGCACTATTAGCATGTCTTAAATTTTTATCAAGTGTAATTTTTACATAACTACTGAAAGGCTATTAATAATGACTCATCTGAATAAAAAAAGAAAATGGCAATTGCTGTCCACACATTTCTGACAGGTTCTACTTTTCCCTTCAGTAGGTAAGATAGCTTGGTCCTTAGAGCAAGACTATTCCCTTAGTGGCAAGTATTGAGTGATGTATCAACATTTTGCTCTATAAATGAAAAACTGATCTTCCACTGGAAATTTCAAATTATAGGGAAATTGGTCCTGTCAGGAGATGTGGATGTCTATCACCTGCAAGATTCTTTTCATTGTTGCAGTTTTAGAAATATTTCTTGAGTTGTTTAGAGTTTGGTTTCTTGCTGATTTAATTATATGAGCCAATAATTGAAGTCCCAGAGTCCCTGGGGTATGAAATTGTTCAAGTTTTCAGAACTTCAAAACTCTGGTTTTCTTCGTATGGGCATCTTAGAAGCCAGTTTGAAGCTCTTCTCTAGCAAAAGACCATATTGTAACGTTCTTCAAACCCAGCACATAAAAGACTAACTGCTATTGAACTTGTATTTAAAGCATAGCTATATATATAATTTTCAAAGCAATTTTTTATATTATCATCTTAATTGTACTTCATAAAAAAATATAAAGCAAGAAGGGCTGAAAAGTATTATCTTTAACTTAGTGAGGAACTGAAGGGTAAGGGTTGAACGCAAGAACCCTGGAGTCAGAAGGACAGAGCCTGGGAGCGCCTGGGTGGCTCAGTTTTTAGGCCTCTCTGCCTTTGGCTCAGATCATGATTTTAGGGTCCTAGAGTTAAGCCCGAGTCAATGCTCAGTGGGGCGCCTGCTTTGCCCTCTCCCTCTGCCTACCCCCCACTAGTGCTCTCTCTCTCTCAAATAAGTAAAATCTTAAAAAAAAAGACTGAGCCTGAATTCCAGTTTTGTCTCTTATTGAGTGTATATTTAAGTGATTTACTCTCTCTTTCCTCAGTTCTCCAGTTATAAAATAGAAATAATGGTAGCACCAACTCATAGGGTTGTTTGAGCATACCTGTAAACACATTGAATACATCCCAGTACATGGGGCACCTGAGTGGCTCAGTGGGTTAAAGCCTCTGCCTTAGGCTCAGGTCATGATCTCAGAGTCCTGGGATCGAGCCCCACATCGGGCTCTCTGCTCAGCAGGGAGGCTGCTTCCCCCTCTCTCTCTGCCTACTTGTGATCTCTCTCTCTGTCAAATAAATAATAAAACCTTAAAAAAAATTTGAATACATCCCAGTACATAATAGACACTCAATAAATAGTAACTGTTATTTATATTAAAGTATTGCCAGAAAAAAAAAAAAAAGTATTGTCAGGGGGAAAATGAGTCAAAGAGACATTCAAATGATATGCAAAAAGCCAGGAGTTGCAGTTAGTGACAAAGCTGGATTTAGAACTCACTCTCTTCCAGCTCCTATGCCAATATGCTATATCCTTAGCATTTCTCTAATATGTGACAATGTATTAAGTGCAAAATATATAGACAATAAAAAGTTACAAGAGATGGATGATACGGACCATCACATATGCCATGTTGTCTGCCTTTGTAAACTGATCTAAACTTTTGCTTGGAGTTTTTGAACTCCCAGAAGCTGCTCACTGGATACAAATATTTTATTATAAATATGTTAATATGATATATGAATATATGATATATATTTTTATAAATAGTATATACATATATATTGATAATTTTTATAAATATAAACAAAAAGAATGACAAAAATATTTATATACTAGGACAATAAGACATTTATTTTTTTAACAAGATGAAAAATTTTTGCTATAATGTTTCTTTTGCTTTAATATTTTTTATAACAGTGGGAATGCATGTTTATTTTTGAAAACATGAAAGGAAAGAGAAAAGCAAGAAAGCAAATAAGGAAAAATCATGCAATTACCAATTCTAACTGATTTATTAGAGTATATTTTTTATTTCAGCCCTATATATGCATATATGTATATATACTTAATATTTTATTTTATATATTTTGTTTATAATTTATAAAAACACTAAACTGATTTATAACACATTTAGCTTAATGATATATAGGGATATTTCCAAATAATTTTATATAATTTTTAATGACAATACATATTTTATTGATAAATAACTAGTAATTTAAGTATTAATTTTTATTAACCATTTAGGTTGTTTCCTGCTTTGTTTTTTTCTATTAAGAGGACACTTGTAGACAAATTTCACAAAGCAAAATTAACCTTAAAATAGAAATTTCTAGAAATCAGTTTTCCAAGGTAAAGTCTAGGTATATTGATAATGCTTTTGATATGTGGGGCCAAATATTTCTTAGTAATAGATATGCCTACTTAAATATTTACATTTATGTGTGTATAAAAGAGTTCTTAATCAGTATTTCAACCAACTGGGACATCACATGCAACATAATATTAATCGAAAGATATATGAGTAAATTTTTAAGACCTCATGTTTTTCCTAATTTGTTTCTTTGATTACCAGAGTCACCAGGAGATTACCAGAGTGAGCTTTTGTCATCCTATGAATTTATATTACACTTACCCACTTTAAAAATAGTCCAGAATAGGTTTTATCTGAATAAGCTGTACTATTGCTTCATATCCTTCAACAGCAGAATGACTTGTGCTTTGTTTTGAAGCTCCTCATCCCTGGTGGGGGCCCTGTTATCAATCTCCATCCAAATATGCCCCAGGAGGATGATTTCTCGTCCTCCAAATTAATGTTCTCAGATCTACTTTCTAGACTCATCTGCATTACGTTTTCAGAAAATGTTTTTTACATTTTAGCATGCTGATGTCATTATTTGGCAGTTTTTATTTTAATGTTGACTAAAAAATTATTCAACTTTTTCATGTGCTTTTTTTGGGTTCATTAAACACTGCAGAGAGCAAAAGAAGAAGCCAGTGTAAGTGAAGGGCATTTTCTCCAGCAATAACTTGTTCCCAGAAAGTGTTTGTAATTCTGTTTGGTTTTAAAGGAAACTTTATAAAGTATTTGATATGATCCTCCTATTTGTCAAATAAGAGAAAATTTTAGAGTAAATATTTTCTTTTATAATAAGGTAGAAAAATCTATAAAATTTTAATAGCTTGACTCTGTCATTTAGGGGGAAAAAATGTTTTCTTGTGGAATAATTTAAGTCCTGAGGGGAAATTGATCTCATGGAGCAGGAGTTAGCATTAAAGGACTGTCAAAGAGCATGAGGCAGGGCATTCATAAATATCAATCTTTGTCCTAGACATGGATCAGTAACTTTCTTCAGTTATTTCAGCAATGATGTTCAACCACTTTAACAACAGATGACCTACACAGGTTCCCTGATCTCATGCCCATTACCTCTGGTCCTCTTCTCCCTTTGTGCACTTTGTTCCTGATGATGACTCCTCAGTCAGGTCTCTCAGGTTTCTGATTAAAGCCTTTGCTTTACTAATTCTCTGTGTGCAGAATGCCCTACTTCCAGATATATCTATTTGGCTAAATCTGTCCCCTTTTTCAAATCTTGGTCAACTGTCACCATCTCAATGCATTCTATCTAGACCGTCTTATTTATTACTGCAATTTGCCTCCTCTGACCACTATACTCTATCATCCTTACTCTAATCTACTGTTTCTTTCTCTTTTTTTTCTATAGTACTTACTTACTTTTCTATAGTACCAACTTTTAAAATAGTATATAACTCATTTATTATGTTTATTATTGATTGTCTTTTACCTTCTTCTAGTATCTCACCTCCATGAGGGCAGGAATCTTTTTCTCTGTTTTGCATCCTGGTGTGTCTCATATGCCTTGACTAGCTCCTGGCATATAGTAGGTGCTCAGTAAATATTTTTTAAAATAGAGACATCTTAAGGTAGGTAGTCTAGAGCAGGCTTTGTAGCTCAATTTCTGTCATCAGGTACCTAGGTAGTGGTGTGTTGGATATGTAGTGGTTGAAAGTTCCAACTCAGCCATGGTGGGAATATTTATAACATTAAAAACTGGCCAAGAATTCAAATGAAAACTTTTTTTTCTCCCCCTCAGAAAGTGAGTTATCAGCAGAGATCTGGACCCAGGTTTTCCATTCTTGTGGTTCTGCCATGCTCATTGATTGGGATTCTGTTCATCGTGCTTGTTACTTCATTATTGAAAGGTAACTGCCACTTCAGCAGTATCATGATTCATTTTAAATGTTTATTGAAGGAAAGTAAAAACAAACTCTCAGCATGACCAGCTCTTTTATCAGACAGTCCAAGCTTTCTCAGAAGCATCCTAAAAATATTAGTGCTAGCCTTTCATTGGCCCATATTCATCACAGGATCACCTGTTACTTGTACAGGAGACTGAGAAAGTAAACGTCCAGCAATGGGGAATATTCTACCACTCTTGCCTTAGTGTGATCATAACTCATCTCCTGAGAATGTAATTGCATCCCTGAACATAATTAAGAATTAGTTGCTAAGAGAGAAGTGGAGTATTGAAGCCTGGAAACTTGCCAACTCAGAGTGGCTACTACTATAGACAGACCATAATGAAACATTTTCTTAAGTATTGAACTCTTTAAGAGAAAGACAAATGAGCATCTGGAAGTTTGAGTAGAGGCATATAGATAAAACTTTTCAACAATATTCACAACTGGGAAGGCATGGCAACTGGATTTTGTGGCATTGAGAAAACACATTCCCTTAGGTGCCATGTGTGGTCGGTTAGCAGCATACAGGATCAGCTCTAATACTGCAACTGCATTTGTCCTTGCAGAAGACCAGCATAACTGTGTGTTGTTTTCTTTGCCTTCTGGAAAATGACTTCATCCGGGACTTAACACTTTTTTGATGTGTCATATGCCTAAATTTTAAAAGGGTTTAAAGTATTACTTTCAAGATCTTTCTTTTTCAGGATTAACACGTTTTTTTCTGTGCACAAGTATTTGCCATTTACCTTACTTTAAATATTACTGTGGAGAGGTCACTTTTAAGTACATGTTCTGGGTGCCATTTCTTAGACAAATCATCCACAACTGAACAGTGTTCCCATTCAAAGACAGCTTTAACATCCAAAGGGCAAGGACCAGTGTTTGGTTTGTCCTAGAAAAAAATCAGCAAGAAAGCAATTGAGTTCTATTAAGATGGTGACAGGTGCTCTCAACAATTTGGATGTTGAAATAAAGGCAGACTTGTGTGTGTGTGTGTGTGTGTGTGTGTGTGTGTGTGTATAGACAATCGAGGGAACTGAGAGCCTATCTCAATTCAATCAGTTCTGTTGATTATATTTCTTGAACACCTCTTGAATCAATTTTTTACCTCTCCTTCTTCACTACAACTCTATTAGTGACAACAGCTTCTCCCCCAACAAATCCTCCACACTGTATCCAACCTTATCTCTCCATCACCAAATTTTATCACACCAAAGTTCTGTTACAGACCAAACAAAGCTGAAAAATCTTTAGTGTACCCAAGATAAAGCCTAGAATTTTCAGCATAGCATAAAGCTTTCAACAGACAGATACCAAGTGATGAATCCTATGTCATCTCTTACTATTCAACTTACTCTAGGACATAGAATTCCATCCTTTTCTGCTTGTTTTTGCATATTTTGTTTCTTATAATATCAAAAACTTCCCGTCTGAAAAAAAAAATCTCTCTTTTTAATTAATTTCCAACCTCCTCATTCATATGTTCTCAAACCTACCATCCCTTCCACAAAACTATCCTCCACCTCTATTCTTATAACAACAATTAAGGCAAGTTTAGTCATGAATTGCATAGTAGTTTAGTTTATTTGTTTAGATGTCTATATCTCCCATCTCACTCTGAATTCTTTGTACCAAAGGGTTAAGAGTCTCTTACCATATTCACCTGTTTCAGGGCAAAGCAAGTTGAAGTTCTTACTGGATGAATAGGTTAAATAATATTTATTACAAATCTCCAATTCACTCAGAAAGGTATCTTTTTTCCCCCAAAAGGGAGCTTATAAGCAAACACAAACTTTGTGAGTAATAGCATAAGACAGCATAAAATTACATCTTAAAATGATGCAGGCAAAATTCACTTAAAATACTCAGAAAAGGAAGTAAATAAAATCTGAAGTGATAACTATTAAGAGTTCTTGATGAGGATGGAGACATCATTTGGATCTTAATGTAAGTGTAATGATTGTGTAGTCTAGGACAAAAGGACAACTATAATGCCAAAAAGGGGAGATGACTTAGAGGAAGGAATGAACCAGTGATGTAGTAGGAGCTTTTGTTAAATGGTGCCTCCAGCTGATGCTGGGTGATAACAAGAGGTATGATTGAATAGAAAAGGTGTTATGGAAGGCTGCTAAGTTTGGAATTAGAAGATTGGAGTTGGAATCCAATAACTACTTACTCATGTAAGTGTGTGACTTTCAGTAATTATCGTGATGACAGAATTCAAAATGCAGGTGAAATTCTCTAGCATAATGGGTAGTAGATAGTAAATATTCAAAATTATTAGATTAATGCGAATAAGAGTTAGAAGAAATGAAGCTTCCTTGGACCTCTCTTGCACATGCAATATGATTCAACCTTAAGGGAAAGTGAGTTATGTTAAAACTCCACAGTCGTACAAGTAGTGCTTTTTCTTCTTCCAGTTGCTTGCAATCATGGAGCTTGTTTCCTAAGTGATTAGCAAATAGGGTCAAAACTGTAGTGTAACTCAGGATCAAATTTACCACACCCCAGGGGGATAGCATCACCTTGGGGAAATGCTTTTAGGAAAACATGCAGTGTCAAACAAACAAAGCTTGCAAATTTCCTTAGAAGAGTACGCTTCTGGACTTTGAAGGAGCCTGAAGGTCATCAACTCCAACTCTGCCAAATTTTTGATCAGAAAACTGAGCCTTGGGGAGACTACGCCACAACTGAAAGCTGCAGTTAGATAGCTTAGCAGGGTGGCTTCTAGAACATGGCTTCTAAATCTCTATAATCTCTAAAGCAGTTCTTCCTTCTCACTGGCTGCAGGTGGGCAACAAACTGTCAGCAATAGTAAGATCAAGTCCTGGTTCTTTGTCTTTAGATCTTTTAGGTAACCCACTTGTGCTCAATGCGAACCCATTTTTAAGGCATGAAGAGATGCCCAGACAAAAACTCAAATTATATTTGCAGCAAAACCCCTGCTATTTCAGTACATTAGCTACAGATTCAATAAAGGTAAAGTGGTTGTTAAGCTTTTCAGCTTGAATGGCATCATTTTTTTTATTGCACTTGGAAGAAAAATGTGGTGGCATCCACCCAAAATCATAAAACCAGAGCATCTAACAAAAGATGCTGTGAGCCTTGAGCTCCATTATAATTTCAGATTTGGTGTGCTTCCCACTCTGTAAATCACCTGAAATTTACAGCTACACCTGCAAACCTAAGTACGAGGCTGAACTCTTAGATAAATAGAATTGCTCACAGTGTTCCCTGAATGTGCACTGTTAGCAAAACTGGGCCCTCAGCCCAAGTGGGGCTCCAGACTTCCCCAACCTGGCTGCTTCTATTTAGTCAAAATCAATTGGAGCTTTGGGGATTAAATATATTTATAAATATTGTCAATATTTTAGATATCCAAAGAGAGTCCCCAGGAAGAAGTAAGTTAAATACATTGATATGCCATAAATCTTAGTTGTGATATTGGATCCATTTCTGGATTTCTCTGGTTTTTCCATTTCCCTTATCATTTTTGGGGATTGGTAGATTTAATTTTTAGAACCAATTAAACATTAACAGAATCTTTATCAGAAAACTATGTATATAATACTGGAGAGGTGCTATGAAGCATGTACGCATTCATGCACACACACATGCACACTCATTTGGTAACAGGTAACATGGGTCCAACTCTTCAGATAACAGAGGTGGGGAGAGGAAGGTGACACTTGTTAAGTGCCTCCTATGTGCAGAGTATTGAGCATATAGTGGACAAATATGTATGACTTTCATCTCCTATTCTCTGGTGAGCCTAGCGTAATGTATACAGATGTTGAATCACTGTTGTACACCAAAAGTAATGTAACGTTATGTGTTAATATATGCAAATTAAAAAAGTAAAAATTAAAATGAGATAGAAATAAAATCATGATCCAAGTGATAAATAAAGAGAACAACACACAAGCAATGGTGTTTAATTCTTGTAGTAGTTGTGGATCCTTAAGTATTGTCGCCCCCAACTATCAAATGGCAAAATTGAGGATTAGAGCTATTCACTAGTTTGCTTAACATTACTGAATTATTAATGCAACCAATATTTGATTCTACTTTTCTTAGATCCTAATCTGTGGTCTTTCTCTGTTGTCTTGTTCTCACCTGTCCAGTGCACAACTCCTTGCTTTTCACTGAGTTTCTAATAAATGCAAATCTTTCTAGAGCATATGGAACATTAAAGGTCTTGGAAAGGTAGATAGGGTAAGAGGAAAAGGATATGGCATGAAAGGGTAGATGGGCAAAAAGGCTTTGGGTAGCACCAAAAAGAACTCATTTGGCTAGAATAGTGTGTTTAACTTGAAGAGCCCTAAGAAAGAAAGTTGGAAAGTTGAAATTAGATTGAAAAGGATCTAAAACAATAGAGAATTCAAAATTCAAGGATGTAATTATCCATTACTACCAGGCCATTGTCCCAGTGGGCATAAAAAGGACATAGTTCTCACATCATCCATAGCTGGGCTCCCGGAGTCAACTCCTGTCACTGCTCTCTACAAATCACTTCCCTTCTCATGTGGATAAGAAGGGAAAACAGATGCATAAATCAGTTATTTGTATGAAAATAATATATCATTAGCATTTCTTTTTTATCCTTTTGGAATAATATTTGGAACTTCTAAGGCATTGTTGATCATTATTTTAAATACTGTGAAATAACCAAAATTCTAAGATACTGTCTCAAGTATAAAGAGATATAATTGAGTTGCAAGTGTTTGTTAATAAGGTATTTTGTTCTGATATAAAAATTAAGAAAGTTTTTTAACTTCTTTGCTAAGGAGGAATTTGATAAGGATCACTGATCAGGATGATTATTTTTCTTTGAACAAATGATTCCTTTTTAGAAGTCACCTGCTATAGAAGGATAATTAGCAATGTATTTATTGCTTGTATGAGCAATACAAGTAAAAGACTTGTATGAAGTCTTTTATACCATCATTATTCTTAGAAATGCATAGAATTTATTTTGGACAATTTTTTCTATGGGACTACAGATATATATATATATATATATATGTATGTATATATATATGTATATATATATGTGTGTATATATATATATATACCCCCTCTCTCAAAAACAGTTGGGAAATATTTCAGCTCCGTGTTTTTGGCCTTCATTTGCACAAGGATACTCCTCATAGCAGAGGAATTTCCATTTCAGATCAAGGACCATAGACCTGCTACACGTCCATAATATACTAGTCAGAAATTATTTATTTTTATTACTTGTTTATGTTTATGTTTCTCCTTATGCTGTCTGAGGATGGTGGCCAACTCTTATTAATCATTGGACCCCATGGCCTTGCTTTGAGTGCTCCATAGGGAGCATGTTTATTGACTAGATGGGCAACTGGGTGAGTAAACATCTTAAGGGCTCTATTAGATGTGTACTTGTATTGAAATATATAAAATGAAGATGTCATTTTTAAAATAAATTAACTCAAACTCTTTATGAAATTCCACTAAAAATCTAAAGAGCATCTCTTCTGAAACTTGACAAAAGGTGAATATACATAATAACGTTTTATAAAGTGGCTTGTAAAAATAAACAAAAATTAGGCAAATGTTGCATATTTACAAATTAGTAACAGTACATCAAAACACTTGAGCATGTTTACTCTCCTTTGTAATCAGGCAAATGACATTTTCTTTCCTTTTTCTCAAATAGAATTTTTCTTTTATTATAAAGTTATTATAAAGTAACTTAGAAATGAAGTAAAATTAAAATAGGTGTTTAAAAGAATATCCTGCTGGCTGTATGCCTTTCATAAACACAGACACTTACTTTGGTAACCTCTTGGGAGAAAATCTGTATGAAAAATGAGGGAGAGGCATGCTGAAGAGGTGATGAAGAACAGAAAAGTTACTTGCCCATGGGAAAACTATAAAATGCCAACAGGATTTGTTTTAGAATTTTAAAAGCTTTTTTTTTTTTCAAAATACTCCTAATACTATATTAGTGGCTATTGTTATAAAAACCATCTTTTTCGTTGGACAGTTTATTCCAAGTAAAGTGTATTAAGTTCAGTGGAATGTTTAGTAGAGCCTGTTTCTGTAGGTGAGGGTATGCAAGAAGGGTGAGTGAGTGATAGAGGGGTGGAGAACCAAAACACATTATGTCGCAAAACCTACAGTCTTTCCCTGACGCACCTGCTATAAAAATAAATATTCATTTCTTTATACTTTTTGAAAGACTACACTTAACATGGAATGTTCCTAGTCAGTTTGATATCTGGGCTATCTCGAGAGCACCTAATATATAGTTCCCTATTCATCTCTCAAAAGCTCGCTCAAATTTCACTTGCTTCACAAAATATTCTCCGAACCCCTTAGTTGTAAAAACTGTTAAAAATTTTTGTCTCAATTCTCATGGCTCTTTATTTGTATTTATCATGTGAAGCTTTTTAGCTTTTTATTTCGCTTACAGTTGATTATGCACATTTTTATCTTTCATCTATCAGACAGTGATAGGATATTCAGCAAAGTTTCCAGATAGATCTGATTTTGTATCTCCAAAATACAAAGATGCTCTTTATATGTAGTAGGGAGAAAAGTGTGAATATTTATTAACATCTGTATCTAATGATATAAAAAAGGTAAACCAAATAAATAATTATCAGAAGTATGTGTAATTAAAATTGTCTCCTTTTCCTATGCTAAATTAGTATAGCATTACTGAACGTTTTTCCTAATGATAGATAGATACAAACATATATACACATACAGAGAGAGACAAAATATCAGCCTGATAAAATCTGTCCATTTGTAATTATCCAGATTACATATTATTAGTTTAAAGCAAAATTGCTCGAGTTGAGGCATTTTTGCTTTGGGTTGGTTGTTTTCTTTTGTTTTGGTTTTTTTCATGGTACCTGGACCAGGATAAATAGAAGGGAGTAAGGCACCTAAAACTCAAATTTTAAGGAAATCCTCATCAGGCTGATGCAAGTGTGGGGTCAGCCCCTGAGAATAAGTTCCCCCTTGAATTTTGTTCCCTAGTGCCTCACTCCCAACATTCTGGTCTCTGCAATAGCCCCTTCTGGAATTATTTCCCTGTTTTATCAGCTTTCTCCCAGACTTCCAGTGCCCTCCCATGATGCCTAGCTTCTGAGATGTCCTTTCTCACTAGAGAACTGTATTGCAATTGTGTTTAGAAGTCTCTCTCTCTCTCTCTTTGTCTCTCTCTCTATCTCCTATTTCAGTATCAAATCTCCAGTTGTTTCTGCCCCATTCATGGGGAGAACGCTGTCACATAGACAATTTTATAAATAGCATTTCATTTTTGAGATAAAAAAGACTAAAAAAATTGATGTTAGCTCTCCAGGTAGTACTGGCATTTTATAGAAAAATGTCTGAATAATAAGGAATGTATTTTTAGTGTCTTCAATGTTCCCTCTGTCTCTGTGCATCTGCTCACATGACCTGATCCCACTGTCCATCTACAGCCTGCAGTTAAGTCTTGCATCCTGGGAGGAATCTTCCTCAGATGTCTGTGGGGAGCTGCCACATTGCTCTTCTGCATCAGACCCTGCCCTGTTTCTAGTTTGTTCCATACCCTTTACTTTCTTATTTATTGTTGTCGTTCAATTGCATTATATGCATTGATTTTACTACTATGATTGTAGCTTAGTTTCTTCCAGTAAACTTTCTCCACATTCAGACTTCTTTTATAAATCACAAAACATTAATTCTCTGACATCAAAGGAGACTGAAATAGGGCAAAGAAAGCAATAGATTTAGGGTGCATGATTCTCACTTGCATCACCAAGATGAATTCACATTTGCAACTCCACCATATACCTCTGCCTAAAAAGCAAGCCCTGCTAGCATTCCTCCCCCTCCTTCTGATTAGTGCTTCCTGATGGGCAACAAAAGAATCTCATTGTCCTTTCTCCAAATGAAGTGAGCATATTCTGCTTAAAAAAAAAAAAAGAAAAAATGACTCACTAACCTCTAAGCTGAAAGTCAACTATACACTGTGTATCAGTTTGATAGCATTATACCATTTTTCTTCATTTAAACCTCTATGCAACAATGATCCATCACTGAGTAAGACATTCACTGACTTTGGGAGTGGGGATTAGGAGATATTATAACTAGGTATTTTTCCCCCTAAAACAAATTAACCCTCCTTGTCAAATGTGATGATGGCAACGTACTCAGTGATTCTAACCCCCATTATTGGAAATGATACATTGTTTCTTTGGTAAACTTCAGTCAAAAACTAAATTATATAGTATTAGATAAAGAAAATAGTTCAACTTTATTGCTGATGTAGATAGGGGAACAAAAAAAGTGAGGAGAGATTTAGTTCCCCTAAAAATAGAAATGGTGATTTTTTTTTCAAGTATATATCAGTAAAGAAATCATTGTGAGTGTTTTAAAACAGGGGCTTTAGGAGCAGAAAGATTCAGTATTAACATTGCTTTGAGTTTTCATAGTGGAGAATTTTGAACACGCACAAGAGTGGTTTTGTGTGATGAAAGTTCCTTGTACCTACCACCTGAATGTGGCTACCATCAATCCTGGCCAGTCCTGATCCAGCCACGCCCGCATCCAACCTTTCTCCTCCAATTTATTTTGAATGAATCTCAGAAATCATATATATCATTTTATCTGTTAATATTTCAGTATGTAATTCCAAAGTGGGAACTCATTTTATATACACAACCAAAATATTACTGTCAGATGTAAAATGTATAAATTGTTATTATAATCAAATATCCAGTCAACATTGAACTTTCCATTTGTTAGTTAATAAGAACTGGGCTTTACACTCTACTTTTCCAACTACTTATGTATGGCCTCAATTTCTGTAAAATGAGGTTAAAAGCCTCCCCTAAAAGTTGTGTCCTGAAGATTAAATAAGGTGAGTTATGTAGACGTAGATACAGATAGAGACATAGATATATAT
>CM053610.1:77653051-77723562 GCA_028646535.1 Procyon lotor | reverse complement strand
ATAGGGATTGCTTATTCCTCATCTGTGCTTTCTTTTATTTCCATGGTAAATATACTTTTTTCTCTACCTAGTATCTGCAGACAGGTACTGGAATTTGTTCATATTCTCACATTTGATGAGAGAGCAACTTCTCACAGTTAGTATTGTCATTATTTGTGGAAGAATGTATGAAATTATTAGGTACTGGGTGGAGGTGTTACTTCCTTTGTTAGGTAGATATTCCACCTCAAGAAGGAGGATCCTAAATCCCTATTCCTTTAAATTCTGGCTGTGCCTAGTTATTTCCTTCCAAAGAGTATGCTATGGAAATGGAGTGGGAGCAGCTTGATGGTGGGTAAATTTAACAAAGATTACCTCACACAGGTGATCAGGGTAAACATCATCAGTGATAAGTTATGTTGATAGTGTGTACCCTTGATAAATTTGATGACAATGGCATTTTTCCTCTATAATCCTCTCCCCCAAACTCATAATCTCATTCTAATCACCAGAAAAGCATCAGACAAATCCCAGTTTAGAGCCCGCTATCAATTACCTGACCAGTATTCTTCACCACTGTCAAGGTCATCAAAAACAAGGAGATCTGAGACATTGTTTCAGCCCAAAGGAGGCAAAGGAGATGAAGACTAAATGTAATTAGGATCTTGGGACAGGAAAAGGACCTTAGGTAAGGACTAAGCAATCTGAACGGACTTTGGTTAATAACAGTGTGCCAATTTGTTGCATTAATGGTGACAATGTAATATTAATGCTTGAATATGTAACATGTAGAGAAGAGGGGAAACTGAGGGTGCAGTATATGGGAAGAGCTTGTACTGTCTTTTTGATAAACACTCTTCTAAATTTTTTTTGTAAATCTAAAACTATTCTTCAAAAAGTTAAAAAAAAAATAGCACCCCCTCTGTCCTTTACATCTGCACCATCCCACTGCTGCAGAGGTAATAAAACCAAAAGCCTATCTGACAGCCCTAATCTGAAATTCAAAAGGGAAGAAACGTACCAAAAGCTGACCTGGACTACTTAATCATTTTTTGCTGCCTGGGATTATTTCTTCTACCATTCACATCAATGAGTAGCTTCCATCTAAAATACATGAATTATATATAGTTTAAAAATGGAAAAAATATGAGAAATTATAAAGAACAAAGTAGCCGTAGATATTTCATACTCTGTGTCTTGGGGATTTCATGTCTGGAGATCGTGCAGGGCCAGAGCTTTCATATTTCTCTGACACAAGGCAAAGTCAAGCAAAGCCCAGGGCTGATGAAAGACATCTGATTAAACATCTGATGAGAGATGGTCCTTGTCTGACAGAAGCAAGATTATACCACTCATGATGATTTAAGTAAAGAAAAATAGTTCCTATAAACAATTCCCCAGTGGGGATATTTCCTATGCACACCTTTCCAGATGAAATATGGAAATATATTCCTCCTTTAGTGGGTCTCAGGAATTTTTTTTTTTAACAGAAACAGGCAAACTTTCTCTCAACCTAAACTTGTAAAAAGCCCATTTGAATGCAGAAATTCAGTGAAGGCGCTAGTTCAGATTAAATACGTATCTCATCTTCAGCCTAGGCACAAAAAGGCTGCCTTCTTGCAAAACAGCCTCTTAACAGTCTCCTTCATAAGAATGCATTGGGGCTGAGGCCACCAATCTATCACTGAAAGCCAATAATTACCCTGAATTAAGTGTCTCTTGGTGATACGGGCTCTCACCAAGCTCGTGCTGAGCCTATTAAATCTCATTTCAATGCTAACAAGTATCCCCAGTCAGTTCAAACCACAGTTTAGCAAGCTGCCACTCTCAGACCTGTCCAACAGTCTCCTGAGACTGGAGAATTTACTGCCTGGCCAGGCTTTCGTTACCCACTGTCCCTTCTCACAGAGCATTTCATTGGTTAGCAGCCAGGAACACACTCAATGAAGTTTTCATTCTGTGGGTCCTTCTATAGTACCCGGCATATACATAATATAATTAAACGTCAAGGAAGTTTATGTGGTGTTAAAGTGACTAGAATGGATCCGAGATCTGGAAATTGGATCAGATATATGAGATGGGAGGAAGCATACATTGTTTCATTCCTCCTTCCAGACCTCAAAGACTTCCACGAGCTGTGTTTATTATTCAGTTACACTATAAATTTTTTCTCAGTGCTTTATGAAGTTCAAATAACTCCATTTATCAAAAGGCATATAAGTTATTTTAATGTTTTATTGCTACAAGGAGAAAAAAAAGCTTGGTGTTTGAAATATAATTCTCATGAAACATATTTAGTATAATGGGAGTAAGCAAATGGGGGATTAACATAAGAAAAGTAAATGAGTAAACTTATATGATAAAAACAATGACTGAGACCAAGATAGAAGGATACATAGTTTTATATATTCTTTCCATTCTGTATCTCTGCAATTTCCTACCTCCCAAATCAAATCAAAGGCTTACTTTCAACCATTGAGAAATTGGATTCCAGTTGACTACATCCTCAATATTCAGAACTATTACACTGAAAATGTGAGGGCTTTGTTCAGAAATTATTTAGAAGAGCAAGCATGGGGCTCTTCTAAGGGTGGAGAGCCCAGGTTAGACCCGAATGACGTCAGCCCTGTCAGAACTCAGTTTTCTTATGTTCCTTTTGCATAAACACACACCGTAAACACATTCATCTACTAAGAAAAACATTGCAGGGACAAAGGCAGATGACTAATGAAAATGATAGCCAAAGAAGAGTAGGTTTTCCCTTCAGGTGGAAGGCCTGCAGTAAACTCACATTGTAGGGGAGAGTGGATGGTGTGGCTGCTCCCCTGGCTCTCAGGGGGTCCTGCTGTACCCTATCCCCCCTTCAACCCGCCAGTGTCCATTTGTTCCCTTGCAGAGGCCCAAGAGCCCCCAACCTTGTTGTTTTGTCCTCGCCTGCCTTTCATGCTTCAAAATGTCAGTAGGCTTTCAAGCTTCTGTAAGCCGCTTTGTAACAACTACAAAATTAGAAAAAATACAAAGGTTAAGGGGCAGTAAGGTGCTAAGGTTTATATTTCTTTGTTAACTTTAACCTGAATATTCCCCCTAAATGGGGAGGTGAGTACAAAGTGTAGACACACTGTAGTTTACATATTGACAATAGCCTTTTGGATCAAAGCCTTACTAGAAAGAAATGGCTCTAATGGCAGAACTCTTTAGGGCTAAGGTGGGGATAAGATGGTTGGAGGACTTTGTCCAAATGAGGAGGACTTTCCATATTTACTTCTAATGAATTACCTCCAAATATGTCCTGTATCATTTTCAGTGGATATATATTTTTGACCCATGATTATAATATTACCACATTATTATTTAAATATTAGGTTATCAAAATAACCCAAAGTATGTGAAAATGTGGGAGTTTGTAATATTAGTGATAACTAGAACTAAACCTCCTGATTTTTCCTTGAGAAAACACATTCAAATCTAATCAACGTGCTTTATAATGTGGTTTATCCATTGATCTCAAAGCACTATTTTCATTAAGGGGTCAATAATCCTACTGAAGCAGAGACTTTAATATTTTAATGGAAAAAAATGAGAAACCTGATAATCAAGTTGTTACAACAGGCTGAAAACCACTCTTTTATATTTGAAATACAATTTCTATAGATTTTAAGACTTCTTAGAAAAACAACACATTTTTTAAAAATGTGATTTTTTTTAAAAACCACTAACCTGTATTGATAGCTCACTATGTAGCCTGCTGCTTACATAAGTGATCTCAAGGAAATTTTATTAGTAACATCTAAACTGTGAAAAGAAACATTTTACTTCATAACTAAATGGAAAATGTAAAGAGAGAAAAATGGCAAAACTCAGTGTTCGTAAAAGTATACAAAAATAAGTATTCAGATACTTTACTAGTAGAAGCATAAATTAAGAAAACCTGTTACTGAGAATCATTTTGAAGAATATTCACATCTTTTAAATTATAGAATTTACTCTCATAATCAAGGATGACAATTATTATTTATAAGAAAAAGTAAAAGCTGTGTAAAGAAAAACTGGTCAAATTAATTAATGAGTGCTGTGTGTCACTCACTTTGAAGGTGTTGGGACTATAAAGATTAACAAAAACTGACAATGTCCTAATCTTTTTTTTTTTTAAAGATTTTATTTATTTGACAGAGAGAAACACAGCGAGAGAGGGAACACAAGCAGAGGGAATGGTAGCGGGAGAAGCAGGCTTCCTGCTGAACGGGGAGCCCGATGCAGGGCTGGATGCGGGGCTCGATCCCAGAACCCCGGGATCATGACCCGAGCCAAAGGCAGACGCTTAACGACTGAGCCATCCAGGCGCCCCTACAATGTCCTAATCTTTATTCAGCTTATATTCTAGTAGAGGAGATAGAAAATAAATAAAATGAATACATACATATATAACATAATATGAGCTCAGGATAATTACAATGAAAAAATACAAGGCAAAATGTAGAACAGCAAGTCACTAATGATGCTATTTTTGATAGGTTGGTCAGAGCAGATGTCTCTGAGGTGGCGACATTTGCACAGGAACTACATGGCGTGAGAGAAGGAGCCACGACAGTGTCTAGGGAAAGGTCTTACAGTCAGAGCACACAAACTGTGCAAAGACCCTCAGAGGCAAGCTTGGCCTGTTCAAAGACCATGAGATCTGTGGCTGGAGCCAAGTGAGGGAGAGAAGGAGAAGGAACAGGTCAAAGAAACAGTGACAAGCCAGGAGTCCAGGTTCTTCTAGGCCAAGGCACATAGTTAGGTTTTTATTTTCAGTGTGATGGGAGGATGTGGATGGATTTTAAGCAGAGGAGTACATGCTCTGACTTATATTTAATTAATTGTAGGGGTAGGGTAGCACAGTGGAAGAATGGAGCCTTCTGTTGTAGATGAGAGAAGAAATAATGATTGCCTGGCTAAGGGGTTAGCTGCAGAAGGGTGGGAAGTCTATAGATCACGGATTTTTTTTTTTTTTTTTTTTGTTAAGGTTACTAGAATTAGTTAATGACAGGATGTGAGCTGGAGGAAAAAAAGAGGAAGACTCCATGGTTTAGGTCTGAGTAATTGAGCAATGGATTTGGTATAGTTGATAGGGGGATACTGAGAGGCAGATGGTAGTGAGATAGTAGCAATGAATTAAACATTAATGTTCATACTTTAGAAGAATAATTAATAACATAGAAGTATTAAAGCAATGAGGTATAAAAGGTACAAAAGTGTAAGTACAATAGGATCATATATGGGTACCTATAGAAAAATGATGAGTGATAAAAAAATGTTACCATTATTTATTGCTGGTTAGCATGGTTATGGCTGACTTCGGTTTTCTCCATCATTTCATTCTCTATTTTCCAATTTTTTTTTACTATAAACATGTGTATTGAATCAGGGGGGATTATCATTGGAAATAGCTTTGAAGATCATGGAGAAAGATAATTGGGGTAAAATATGGTTGAGAAAGCCCAGCTGCTTGAAAATCACTGGAAGCATCTGACAAACACAAAACACAGCTGGCATGGAGGACAGAGATATTATATAATTTGAATTCTTTACTGTCTTTGCTAAAATGGGAAAGAAATGGAGGAAAACATTCTTTTAAAATAAGAAGATTGCCATCTATTTTCTAAGTTGAACTAAAAAAAAAAAAAAATCCCAGCAGAAAATTCTCAGCAATCTGTAGCATTTTTGAGTTTTCTGACTAAATGTGTTATAGGAATGTGCACTGGCCATGCAACTTTCTACGCCACCGGGGCCCATAGTGGCATATATCCAGATCATTCTGTATCAATTCTAGGAACTTGGAGGTGGCCTTCAGAATACAGGTTTTTACTCTTCAGGAAAATGAAAAATAATGTCATCTAATTTTGCAAATTGAAAAATAGTGTCAAGTATAAGTATGCATCAAGAAGTAAAGGAAGACAACCCCCAGTGTGGTGATGGTGTCTGTTTTAGGGTGATTGAATTTTAGGTGATTCTTCTCTCTATGAGTTTATGTATTCATAAACAATGTAAATAATTTTTCAACATTTCAATAATATACATGTATTATTTATATAGTAGTTATAAAATATTTTATTGTGAAAAAGAATTAAATGAGCATCATTGAAAATTCAGAAAAGGAAAGATATGATAAAATACAGGAATCAGTAAGCAATTATGAAAATAAAAATAGAAAATGAAGATTATGACACAGAAGAAATCCACCATGGTCAAGATTTTTTGTAGTTTTGCATATATATATAGGGCTATATGAAAGTTCATAACACGTATTAATATTTAGTATTAAATTAAATTTAGCATTTAATTTAATAACTAAAATTTAGTATTAAATTAGTATTAATAATTACCTATAATAATCTATTCTTTAACTCTAAAATGTTTAGTATTTGCACAGTGTTAACCAAGGAAGGTAGACAGTAATTCATTTAACTTGTCCTTATAGTTGGAAATTTGTTGTTCGTTGTAAATAAAGAGCATTTTGGTGAGCAGTTCCATAGCCAGGCAGTGCTGATTATTTCCTTTGGGTCAATTCTTTGAAGTAGAGCTACTAAATGACCTAAGTAGAAAGAATCTTTGGTTTCTTATTACAAGGCTTGTAGATTACACACTACAAGTGTGGCAGCAATCTATTTGCCCATACTCCACCTACAGTGCATTTTATTAGCATGCTCTAAATTCTTCTCCATTGACAGTTTTTGAAGTCTCATTATATTTTTAAATTTACGTTTTTGTGTTTACTAGTGAATTTTTATGGTCTCATGTATATGTCATTTGTATTTCTTAGTTTATGACATCCATTATTAGTTTCTTTGCCCATTATTCTATTGAAATGTTTATCTTTCCTAAAGACCATTATATATTAAAAATACCAATATGTTATATGTCATAATAACGTAAGTATGATGACAGGTTGAGAAGTAATTTCCTTCTTTTAAGTTGTTATAGTGTTTTATCATCATCATCCAGAAGTTTAGATATTAAGTTTTATTCACATATTCTATTTTCTTTCTAATTCTGTCATTCACTTCAGGAAATTATTCTTAACACTAAGTTTATGTGAATATTCAATTATGCTGTCTAATATGTTTTTATTTTTCACATAAGTGTCTAGTTTAAGAAACTTAAAGTGAGGTCTTTTTCTTTTATGGTTTAAGGTAGTTTCTACTTCTGTCTCCACATGCCCAACCAGTTTTCAAATGATGACTTTTCCCACTCATTCAAAATAGCAACCTCATTGAATGCTAGTTTCTTACATGTGCTTAAACTTGTTTCTAGACTTTGTATGCTTCTTCTAGTAGTCTCCCTTGTCCTGGGCCAGCATCTCAGCTTTGTTTATATTTGTCGTAGTCAGCGGAATAATGATTCACAAAGATGTTAGGTCCCAGTCCTTAGAACTTGTAAATGCTATCTTATATGGAAAAATAGCCTTTGCTATTTTGTGTATGTGATTAAGTTAAGAGTATTGAAATGAAGAGATTATCTAGGATTTTCTGGGTGGGACTTACATGCAGTCACAAGTGTCCCTCTGAGAGAAGCAAAGGAAGATCCAACACAGAGAAAGAATGAGTTACGTGAGGGCAGAGCAGAGAGAGATTTGAAGATGCTGGCTTCAACAATTGGAGCTGCCTGGCTATAAAGCAAGAAATGCTGGCAGCCACCAAAAGCTGAAGGAAATGAAGAGCACATTGTCCCTTAGAGTGTCCAGAAGAGCATGGCCCTGGGGACACCTTGCTTTAGGCCCTTTGATGCTAATTTTGAACTTCTAGCTTCTAGAACTGTGAAAGTTTACATTTCTGTTGTGTGAAGCCAAATCTTTGGTAACTTGTTACAGTAGCCATAGGAAACTTAACCCTGAAACATTTTTATATAATTTACTTTCCAACAATCTAAGACTCACTTGGAACATGTTTTGCTAAATTTTCATAACCATTCTTACTCTTTCTGTAACTACTGAAGGTCTATTCTATGACCAACACTGATTGATATTTTTTTCTTAAAAAGGTTGATAATAATTTATCATATTCTAACAAAAGGGGCTTCTAGTATTTTTCATAAGCTGTATTAGATATTTGGACTAAGTTTTTGTTGTTGTTGTTGCTTTGTTTTGTTTTGTTATTTTTACTCTGGAAACTACCAGAAAGAAAGAACATTATAACCACAGAAGAAGCTTTGTTTGAATTAGTTTGAATTTTAAGGCTTTTGCTAGCCAAGTTTCTACTGCCCTACAATTAATTTATTTGGAGGCAATAAAAAATTGACACTATAGAAATAAACTCAGTATTGTAGATGGTGAACTATGAATATGTGAAAACAGTGATAGATATAGAGAACTGGGAATATCCATATGAATCATCAACATAACTGAAGTAAGAACCAGAATAAAGAAATAGGACATGTATTCAAAATATAATAACAGGAAACATTCCTGAACTGGAAAAGACCTGCATGCTAATATTGAAAGAGTTCATTATACTTTATGTAAAACTGATAGGTATAACCTTCCTTTGCATAGATCCTGAAATCAGTTTTTGAGCTGCAAATATAATGAAATATGCCTGCAAACATCTGGACAGAGAGGAATAAAGTAAAGACAAATCTAATTATGATAGACCAAAATTGGGGTGGCTTTAATTGCTCTGCCACAACCAGGAAGAACAAAAGATAATGGAACAAAACCATTGGCTTTTAAATAAGAAAAGCATTTTACCCAAATAAGCTGTTTCTTATAAAAAAAAAAAAAGGTGACAAAAGATGTTCTAAGCGATGCAAAGGCTCAGATAATATATATTTAAACATATTAAAGACATGCTAAGTGGCAAAAAATTTATCAAAATCAGAAGATTAAGACATGGATTATGTAAATCACACTTACTGAAAATAAATTGTTTCCCTTCTACCAGTCCAAATAAAGAGGCTATGACTAATTGTATGGTCATTTTATTTTATTTTATTTTATTTTTCCCAAATACTTTTATTTTTTCAGTGTTACAAGATTAATTGTTCATGCACCACACCCAGTGCTCCTTGCAATACGTTCTCTCCCAAATACCCACTACCAGGCTCACCCAACCCCCCATCCCCTCCCCTCCAAAACCCTCAGTTTGTTGCTCAAAGTCCACAGTCTCTCATGGTTCATCTCCCCCTCTGATTTCCCTCCATTTCCCCTTCCCTTCCTTCTTACAATGCCCTCCGTGTTTTTCCTTATGCTCCACATGTAAGTGAGACCATAAGATAATTGACTCTCTCCACTTGACTTATTTCACTCCACATAATCTCTTCCAGTTCCATCCATGTTGACACAAAAGTTGGATATTCATCCTTTCTGATGGAGGCATAATATTCCATTGTATATATAAACCATATCTTCTTTATCTATTCGTCTGTTGAAGGACATCTTTGCTCTTTCCACAGTTTCGCAATTATGGCCATTTCTGCTATGAACATTGGGGTACATGTGGCCCTTCTTTGTACTGCATCTGCTTCTTTGTGGTAAATACCCAGTAGTGTAATTGCAGGGTCATAGGGTAGCTCTATTTTTAATTTCTTGAATCTCCACAGAGTTTTCCAAAGTGGCTGCACCAACTTGCATTCCCATCAACAGTGGAAGAGGGTTCCCCTTTCTCCACACCCTCTCCAACATTTGTTGTTTACTGTCCTGTTGATTTTGTCCATTCTAACTGGTGTGAGGTGGTATCTCAGTATGGTTTTGATTTGAATCTCCCTGATGGCTAAAGATGATGAACATTTTTTCATGTGTCTGTTAGCCATTTGTATATCTTCTTTGGAGAAGTGTCTGCTCATGTCTTCTGCCCATTTTTTGACATGATTATGTTTTTTGAGTGTTGAGTTTTAGGAGTTTCTTATAGATCTTAGATATCAGACTTTTGTCTGTAGTGTCATTTGAGAATATCTTCTCCCATTCTGTGGGTTGCCCGTTTGTTTGGTTGACTGTTTCCATTGCTGTGCAGAAGCTTTCTATCTTGATGAAGTCCCAAAAGTTCATTTTCACTTTTGTTTCCTTTGCCTTTGGAGACATGTCTTGAAAGAAGTTCATGTGGCCAATGTCGAAGAGGTTACTGCCTATGTTCTCCTCTAGGAGTTTGATAGACTCCTGCCTCACATTGAGGTCTTTTATCCATTTTGAGTTTATCTTCATGTATGGTGTAAGAGAATGATCAAGTTTCATTCTTCTACATATAGTTGTCCAATTTTCCCAGCACCATTTATTGAAGAGACTGTCTTTTTTTCCACTGGATATTTTTTTCCTGCTTTGTTGGAGATTATTTGACCACAGAGTTGTAGATCCATATCTGGGGTCTCTACTCTGTTCCACTGGTCTATGTGTCTGCTTTTGTGCCAGTACCAAGCTGTCTTGGTGATAACAGCTTTGTAGTAAAGCTTGAAATCAGGCAACATGATGCCCCAGCTTTATTTTTCTTTTTCAACATTTCCTTAGCAGTTTGGGGTCTTTTCTGATTCCATACAAATTTTGAGATTGTTTGTTCCAGCTCTTTGAAAAATGCTGGTGGACTTTTGATCGGGATGTCATTGAAAGTATAGATTGCTCTGGGCAGTATAGACATTTTAACAATGTTTATTCTTTCCATCCATGAGCGTGGAATGCTTTTTCACCTTTTGTGTGTCTTCAATTTCTTTCACGAGTGTTCTGTAGTTCCTCGAGTACAGATCCTTTATTTCTTTGGTTAGGTTTATTCCCAGGTATCTTGTGGTTCTTGGTGCTATAGTAAATGGAATTGATTCTCTAATTTCCCTTTCCATATTTTCATTGTGAGCGTATAAGAAAGCAACTGATTTCTGAGCACCGGTTTTGTATCATGCCACGTTACTGAATTGCTGTATGAGTTCTAGTAATTTGAGGGTGGAGTCTTTACAGTTTTCCATATAAAGTATCATGTTATGATACAGTTTTCTATCCTAATGCCAATATCCCCGTCTTAATTATTAGATCTTTATAGTAAATCTTTAATTCAAATAGTGTGATTATCCAACTTTGTTTTTCTTTTTAAAGATCACTTGGTTATTCTGAATTCTTAAATTTCTACATTAATTTTAGAATCAGTGTATCTTTTTCTTCTGGATTACCTACTGGAATATTCAGAGTGGTTGTACTGAATTTACATACCATTTTGGGGCCGATGGACATCTTAATAATACTGAGTCCTCCAATCCATGAACCTACTTTTAGTTTTTAATTTCTTCATCCATATTGTAATTTTCAGTATAGATATTTTGCACATATTTTCTTAGTCTTCTAGATTGTGATGTTTTGATAGTATTCTAAAAAGACTTTATTCCTAAAATTTATTTTCCAAATATTTGTTGCTAGTATATGGAAGCACAGCTGATTTCATATATTCTGTATTCTGTGATCTTATTAAATCCACATAGTAGTTTTTATAGATTCCTTAAGGTTTTCTACGTAAATGATCATGTTATATGCAAAAAAAAAAAAAAAAAGCTTTAGTTCTTCTTTTTCCAACTTTATGTCTTTTGTTATTTTTTTGGTCCTCTCATCACACAGGTTAGGGCTCTTACCACACTGTTTAACAGAACTGATGAGAGTGAACATAACTTGTATTTAGTCAGTGTTAAATATAATATTAGCAGTAGGTTTTTCATTGATGCCTCTTGTAATATGGAGAAAATTTCCATGTTATTCTTTATGCTCCACAAGTAAGTGAAACCATATGGAATTGACTTTCTCTACTTGACTTATTTCACTCTGCATAATCTCCTGTAATCCTGTCCATGTTGATAACAGAAGTTGGATATTCATCCTTTCTGATGGAGACATAATATTCCATTGTATACATAAACCATATCTTCTTTATCCATTCATCTGTTGAAGGGCATCTTGGCTCTTTCCACAGTTTGGCAATTGTGGCCATTGCTGCTGTGAACACGGGGTACATGTGGCCCTTCTTTGTACTGCATCTGCTTCTTTGTGGTAAATACCCAGTAGTGTAATTGCAGGGTCATAGGGTAGCTCTATTTTTAATTTCTTGAGGAATCTCCACAGTGTTTTCCAAATTGGTTGCACCAACTTGTGTTCCCACCAACAGTGTAAGAGTATGGTCATTTTAATTAGCCTTTTTTTTTAGGACTCTTTCCCACTAGTAGAACTGGGTCAAGATAGTCTCTATCTATGGAGACTCTAAAACATTGAACCTCAAAATGAAGGGATTGGGGCTTTAATTCTTTATCTTCTTTAAAATTTTATCTACCTCTTTAGAGAGGTTTTAAGGATAGCCTTCATTAGGCCAGAAAATGATCCCGGTAAGCTCTTTCCCCATGACAATAGGTGCCTCTTCCCTTTTGTTTCCCTAAATGACAGGTCATTCAAATATTTAGGAAACTATTAAAATTCTACTCCTTAGTGATGTGATTTTCTGAGTTTGCTTAGATTATTCTGATGACAGCTTAAAAATCTGTTCTAACTCATCAAATTACAAGCTATTTGGGAAGTGCTTATCTAAAAGTTTTTCATTGTATTGTGGCTTAGTATACAGTGTTTTGTATAAATATATCCAGTGGAAACAATCAAATATTTTAACAAGGCATCAAACGGGTGTTGATCAATCAGAATAGATTTCTTACAAATTAGGACAGAGTTATGTCATAACTTAATTAATTAGTTATATATTCATAAATACCCTCTCCAGGTATTTAAATTTATGAGTAATATTGAAAAGTTATAAGGTGATGTGTGTGTGTTATGTTCTTTTTCTTTATTTTTTCCTTAAATAAAATTTTAAGTAATGCAAACACTAAATCAAAGGGTATACATATAATAGATTTTGATACATATTTCCAAATGATTCTCCAGAAATAATAAGCCAATTAAAACTCTCGAAATAGGGTGCCTAGCTCTTCATAATATTATCAACAAAAGGTATTATCACCCTGTGTCAGGAATGCTCAAAAACACCTCCAGGTTCGCTGGGGGACTCAGCAGGTAGTTTTATGCCCAACTATAATTTATTATAACAAATGATACAAAGTAAAATCAGGAAAGAGAAAAGACACAGGAAGCTATGTCCAAGGAAACAAAGTGCAAACTTCCAGGAACCTTCTCCCAGTGGAGTCAGGCAGGGCTTACTTTATTCCTCAAGCAATGAATTGGGACAAACTGTATGAAATGTTGTCTAGGAGGAAAGGTAATGAGACTTGATAGCTAGGCTTTTTACTGGGGCCCGGTCATTTAGGTGCTCTTCCCTAGCACATACTGAAATCCAGACTCCAGAAAGAAAGCAGGTGGTCAAGAGAAACATACTATTTGTATCCAAGAACTCTGATGATGGAAAGGATCCAGGCAAGATAAGCAAATATGAAGCATACCAAGAGGACAGTGATGTCTTTGAAACCTAGAATAAATGGCATAAGTCATTCACCTCATTCCAGGGGTCACTAAATCCTACTTGCCTAAAAGCGTGGGTAGGAATACTTACTCATACTTCCATGTTCTATGTGAAATTCAGGAAGTTACTTAATACTACTAAAACCTCAGTTTCTTCACTGGGCAATGGGTAATTTCTTCTCAGAGTAGTAGAGAATCAGTGAAGACTTTTACTTTCTATCAGGATTGGAGTTTACTTTCTATCAAGTTTCTTTCAAGATTGGTCTCACCCTCCCACACATAACAAACAAAAACCCAAACAAAATATATCAGATGATGTTTTTAAGACACCGGACATCAGGCAATGTAGGACAGTGATCCCTAAGAGACAGGAAACATATAAGATGGACCCTATACTTCTTCCAGCTTATTGACTTGAATGTGTTTTCAGGATGGAGCTTGGGAGGGGGAACCCAGGCAGACTCCAGGTGACTCCATGAGTTGAGGAGCTGAGCTGAGAGACCTTAGCTAATGGCATTTTAAAGAAAAAAGGTACTGAAGTGGGAAGAGTTGCACAAAGAGAGAATCTTGGAGGTCTATAGAGACCCTCAAGAATTCAGCAAAGGAGTAATCATTAGCAGTAGCAACATTACTACTTATACAGCATTTTCTCTTGCCTGAAATGAATGCCGTGTTCTCTGAGAGCTACTAGGAGACATAGTCTAGCTTAGCTTGTGCCATAGGTGTATGATTGAAGATCACACACACGTCTTTCCTAGTATAATATAAGCTCTTTTTTTTTTTAAAGGTTTTATTTATTTATTTGACAGGGAGAGAAAGAGATCACAAGTAGGCAGAGAGACAGGCAGAGAGGGGAAAGCAGGCTCCCCGCTGAGCAGAGAGCCTGATGCGGGGCTCGATCCCAGGACCCTGAGATCATGACCTGAGCCGAAAGCAGAGGCTTTAACCCACTGAGCCACCCAGGTGCCCCTATACTATAAGCTCTTAAAAAGAATGGATGTATGTCATTCCACCCTTGGATCATCCATAGTTCCTAGCAGAGTGTTTTGCATAATATATGCCAAACAAATGTTTTCTGGAGCTGAACATTGTCATTCTATAACCATTTGTCCCAATTTCTATATACTCTTGATTTGGGGGACCATAGTATTTATTTTAGTATGTAAAATGACTCTCCTTGACTTTCTTCTTGTACAGTAAGAGGGTGTTATTATTATGATTATTTGTTTCTAAGCTGATTTCATGTGCATTTTTGAAAATGCTGGAAAATAGTGATACTCTAGGTGGAGTATTATACCAAAAGCCATGGATAGGATCTTCTTTTCTTAATCTGTAAGCACCTTTTTTTTTTATGACTAGAAAAATTCCATTTCTCTAAATACAGGCATTTGTATTTTAAGTATTCTGCCTGCCTCCAGGTTTGTGTGCTTAGATAAACAAAAGCTGACTCTCTTTCTGAAATAGAACAATATAATGGAGAAAACTGAAATGTAATGAAATTTATGACCCAGATCTGATACAGAAACATGAGTGGGTGATAGGCTAAGCTAGTTAAGAATTTTTTCTTTGGTTTTGTTTTTTCTTTTCCCCAAGAATTCTCTGGGGTTTGAAAGTCTATTTCATATTGGAAACTAGCTTATTACAATGTTTTGACTTGATTTCCTGTGACAAATATTGTTGGCAAAATAAATATGTATAGCTCTGAAACCTGCAGTGCCTATATGCTGCTGGGTATCTGCAGACTGTGTAGCTCCACATAGCTGATTCTTTCACCAATTTGCATTATGACATTTCTCCATATGAGGACATAATAGGCACTGAAATTGTGTCTTTAGCAGATTCTCACAGCTTAAGAAACTTTTGTGTACAATCCAGAAGCAGCCACTGTGTTGTTCTCTTGTCCTATTGTGTTTTCCAATGTAGCTGGCAGGATAGGATTTACTGCTCTATGAATATTCATGCTGAAGTAGAAGCCCTCAGTCCCTGAGCTCTCTGTCTTCCTTAAGCTATCTCGGTGTCCATACAATATTCTCGTTCACTTTTTTCTACATTGTCTGATAAATCATGTGATAACTAGCTATGAGACTTACATTCCAATTTTGTAGTCAAATGGCTTCTGTTGAGTTTCAAACCTACGAATGAACATGAGTATGGGGATTTGGGCAGGGGACTTTGTTTCTTCAAATAGATGATGCCTCTCAGCATTGACTCTGGAACTGTGGAAATGATCATAGTAGAGGTTACAAGGGGTTCTGTTAAGCCCTCTCCCTGTCTCTTAGTGGTGTCAGGGTTTTGGCAAGATATTCCCTAGATCATTTGCAGCTCTCCTGGACTGCGTTTCTATCATTCTCTAATTTCAATTTTGACTTGACAAGAAGTAGCCCTGCATTACTTCAGGGAACCTGGAGGATACAAGAGAATATCAATTTGGGATCCTCTGAGGCCATCAGAGTAACAGCCAATAGGTTATGTCCTCAGTAAATTATCTCTTTGTCATTGTAACATCAAACTGGCTTATCAAGCATCTGAGAAAAGACTGTGGAATGTGTTATTCCATATTTAGAGGAAAATACAGAAATATGACCTGCCATTGTAGCAGCTCTGTATTTATTGATTAATACAACCCTCTCAGGGTCCATTCAGACAGCATGATTATCCACAACAGGTTTCCAAGTGGTAAAGCACATTAAGTCTAACGTTAGACTATATCTATGGCAGCAACAGTAAAATTATATCTAATCGTATCAGAGTATATTTATATCAACAAGAAGATACACTTGCCTATTAGATTTCCCTGGGGAGGGGGAGTCTGTCCAATTAATCAACAGTTAAATATATTGTTCCCTAAATTCAGAAAGTCTAATTCTGTTCATGAGAAGTGGTAATGAGAATTAGTTCTCTTTACCAATGAGCTAACACTTACTGAGTGGTTACTGTTTCTCAGGCATTACGTTAGGACTTACGTGTATTTTCTTATTTAAACTCCATAGTATATATGAAATAGTGTTCACTGTAAAGAGGAAGAAATGGAGGCTGGCTCTCAAGACTATATAGCTAGCAAGGTGTAAAGCTGAGATTTGAACCCAGACAACAGGAGTCCAAAGAAGTATCTCTTAATCAGGATCTATTCTACTGAAGGTACAACTCCTATCAGTTTCTTTGTTCAGAATCAAAAAAGTGTGCCTCATAGAAGATCTTGCATCATTGTCTCTCCAAAGAGGAGGAATGTAAACACCACACAATGACTGCCAAAGCATGACCAATGACTGCCTTATTATTAGTTTGCACTTTAATTTCTCCAGCCTCCTTGAGATATAATCAGCATATAACATTATATAAGTTTAGGTTATACAACTTTATGATTTGATGCATGTATACATTGTGAAATGATCACCACAATAAATTTAGTTAACATCTATCATCTCACATAATTATGATTTTTTCCTTAGGACATGATCTTTTAAGATCTGCTTTCTTAGCAACTGTCAAATATACAATACA
Organism: Procyon lotor; assembly: GCA_028646535.1. Lineage (NCBI taxonomy): Eukaryota > Metazoa > Chordata > Mammalia > Carnivora > Procyonidae > Procyon > Procyon lotor. Next base: position 77,706,689 of record CM053610.1, on the reverse strand, counting down.
GTATTTGTAACTATAGTCACCATGCTGTACCTTACATCCCCAGAATACTTTTATTCTCTAGCTGGAAGTTGTACTAACTGATGACCTTCACCCAATTCTTCCCCCACCCACTTCCGCCTCTGGCAACCACCAATCTGATCTCCGTTTCTGTCAGTTTGTTTATTTTTAGCTTCTCTATGCAGGTGAGATCAGACAATATTTGTGTTTCTCTGTTTGACTTACTTCAGTTAACTTAATGTCCATCCTAATTTCACAAATGACAGGGTTTTCTTCTTTTAAATGGCTGAATAGTATTCTATTGTGAGAGAGAGATAGTGTGTGTATGTGTTAATCATATATATAAAACATATTTTCTATATCCATTCATCCATCAGTGGACACTGAGATTGTTTCCATGGCTTGTCTCTTGTAAATAATGCTGCTACAATGAATATGGGTGTGCAGATTATCTCTTTAGAATAGTGATAACTTTTTCAACGTGACACCTAAAGTACAAGCAACAAAATAAAAAATAAACAAATTGGCCTATATCAAACTAAAAAGCTTCTGCACAGAAAATAAATGATCAACAAATTAAAAAGGCAAACTACAAAATGGGAGAAAACATTTGCAAAACACATGCATGATAAGGGTTTAATACCCAAAATATGCAAAGAATTCATAGCACTCAATAGTGAAACAACACATAATCCAATTTAAAAATGGGCAACAAGTCCATGAAGGGGTGTTCGACATCACTGATAATTAGGGAAATGCAAATTAAAACCACAGTGAGATACCACTCACATCTGTTAGAATGGCTATCATCCAAAAAACAAACAAACAAAAAACCCTAAAAAACCAAGTACTTAGAAGAGATGGAGAAAAGAGCAGTCTTATGCATGGTTGGTGGGAAAGGTAAATTGATGCAACTACTATGGAAAATAATATGCAGATTCCTCAAAAAATTAAAAACAGAACTATGATATGATCCAGCAGTTCTGCTTCTGGAACTGGATCTGAAGGGAAAAAAAATCACTATTAATTTGGACTTTAACTTCTAGCCACAGAACAGAAGCCTAGTGAAGTAGGCTCAACCTTGTGGTGTCTCCTTCCTTCAGTCTAGAATAACTGCCTTGGTACTTCTAAGAGTAAACCAGAGTGTCTGCTGCAGGCACAGATCTCATACAGGGCGATAAGATGAAGGCAGTCTGTGAGAATGAACAAACAAGAGAGAACATTTACACCACTCTTCCCAGATGAGCTATCATAGGTCACATACCTCAGGCCATTCATCCAAGGAAGCAGCCCTTGGTCCTGGTGTCCTCAAGTAAGAACCAAACCATCTGTAAGTGAAATAGACAGGAAGCTAGAGATTAAAAAAAAAAAAAATAGATAGTTTGGGCTTACTCTAAAGCAAAAGAACACCAGTGAACTGCCAACCAGGAAACTTTTTTCCATATTCTTTCCACATTCCATTTTGCAAATTAGAAAGCCTCCTAAAGAAGGCCCATTATATGACTCATGCCATTTGAGCTACCCCTTGAAGATGAGTATTCTTGGAGGAGGGAGAGGGCACTGGAATGGAGGTGAGTGATGAGGCCAAGAGGCTGCTGAGACTTAAAGGCATATAGAAATCAGAAATGGGGGTTTCTAAAGAAACCTCACTTGCTTGACCACTTTCTTCCAGTGTCCTCCCTGCTGTTTGTATTCCTTTTCCTCACTGCCTCTGTTAGCACATACAGTGTCTTGGAGTGACTTAAAAACAAAACAAAACAAAACAAAACAAAACAAAACAAAACAAAACAAAACAAAACACCCTGTGCACCTCCTGCCGGTAATTGCAGCCCAACCTCAGTCCTCCCTATGAGGAAAGGAGCATGTTGGAACATGGCTCATTGGTCTGGCTGGGCAACTTCTGAAGAGCACAACCTGAGATCACCTAAGTAGTTGTTGTGCAAGTTATTAATAAACTAGTTAATCCCCTGGGTATGCAGCATTTAACAATGGCCCAAACTGAGTTCAAGAACAAATTGGAATTCTAGGTCCTATGCAATGAAGATAAAGAAGATCTTTATCTTCTTTATCTTTTTTTTTTTTTTTTATTTGACAGTGAGAAACACAGCGAGAGAGGGAACACAAGCAGAGGGAATGGTAGCGGGAGAAGCAGGCTTCCCGCGGAGCGGGGAGCCCGATGCGGGGCTCGATCCCAGGACCTCGGGATCTGACCTGGGCCGAAGGCAGACGCTTAACGACTGAGCCACCCAGGCGCCCCTCTTCTTTATCTTCATAAGAAAGATCTATGCTTATACTACATGGTTTTCTTCATTTAATATTATCGAAACTAATATGGTTATATGGGGATTGTTAGAACTTTCCTTGATCAGTACAAGTTTTCTGTAAACTAAATAGAAATCCTGTGTTGTTGTTGTTTTTTAAAGTAAAATGCATTTATTTCAGATGTCACTAAGTGTACCAGATAAACTATGATAGCACATAATTCTTCTTTATTCCCTCCATGTATCATGGTATGAGGGTAGGACAGGAAGGAAGGATAGCCTATTTGGCTCCTTTGCCTCCTCTCTCCCACAACCCCTGCCATTCTTCTGGCATTTAAAGAAACTGGGGATGAGAGACAAAGCTCTAGCACGCGATTCGAATCTCAAACTCTATCCCTGGCCCTAAGGGGTCCTTAACCTCAAACTCCATGACCCCTGGTATCTCCAAAGCATAAAGTTCGATTTTTGTTGAGAAGCAACTTGTAGTAGAAAAAGCACAGAATGCAGGACCGGAAAAACAGGGAGCCACATATTAGCTGTTTAACTAGGCATAAGAAAATTTATTTCTCTAGGACTCAGCTTTTTCATTTATAAAATGTGAAAAATAAAACCTTCTTTGCCCTAGTGGTTAGAGAATTAAAGGAAATACTGTAGATAGAAGTTATTTTTGAAACTATAAACTCCATAGACATAAGAGCATTTATCATTATTATCACAGATCTTAATATAAAAACCTCTCTATATTTAAGAGTCCTTAACTATAAAACAATGTTAGAATTCCCTTCTTCAGTTGAATTCACAAGGACTCTTTCCTGAGGTTATAATGATAGAATAGGAATAAGAGGACATTGGACACAGAGAGATAGTACTTCCATTTGTATTATTACTTTTCCTTCTTATGTGAGTTCCCTCTTATGTGATTACCTAAAAAAAAAGTTTGGCATTACATTTGTATCCAAACTTAACCTCGCTTTATAAGCTTTCTTGCACTTATTTTGAAATTATATCTTTTATTTTTCCTTGGCTATCATTAATCTCATCACCTGCCAAGTCTACACAGGTTAAACAGAGAACATTGCACTTTGTATCTTTGCTGACTTCCTAGTATTAGTGAATGTGACCTTGTGTTCAAGCTCATTTTAGTTCTGATTGAGTAAAAGATAACTTATTCACTCATTGCCTTTGTCCTGGTTCTGTGTTTAATATTACAATGCCTGATTATAGTTCTTCATCAGCGATAGCTAGGGACAATAGTGTGATTGGCTAACTCCTTTTTCTAATCTAACTCTTAAATGTTGTCCCTCCACACACACCCCATTTTTCTCATGACCCCGAGACAGAGTCAATTGCTGTTCTATCCACATTACTATAGAACTTTGTACTTACCTGAATTACGTTTCTTAACACATTATACTGGAACTATTTATTTACTTGATTTTCCCACTACACTCTGACCCTCTTCATTTTCAATCATGACTGTGTCCCAGCACGTAGGAGCCTGAATGCAGGCTCAAAACAAAAATCGCAACTATGATGTTTATTCATCTCTCCTTATACCAGGTTCTAATTATTTTTACACATATGAACTTTGTTAAAGAATATTTTTAATGGTAAAATCATGAATCCCATACATACGTAAATGAACATATTTTTACTCAACTCATAATGAAGCCATGAGATGTTGTAACTCATGCAAAGAAGAAGTCGAAGAAGCACAAATTTATATAAAGAAATGGTGAAATGAAGTTACAGATAGGAACTTTTTCCCCCATGGCCAGGAAAAGAAATCCACTGAAGCTCCATCTGGCAGAATGTATTTGTTGTCTATAGATAAGAAATATTTTATACAGTTGTAAAATGACTCACATGGATCAGAATGAGATAATCTGGAAAAATACACTCTAAGAAATGTATAGTTTTTCAGTTTTCCAAAGCACAGAGTTTTCCCTTAACTCTTAATCTTCACAAAATAGGCAATATTCATTAAATTTAACCAAAGCACTAAATTTCCCTGTTAATTACATAGAATATGCCTTTTTCCCATTCTACCCTCCACTCTCCATTATAATTCAATATCTAACCATTAAATATTTTGTATTGACCTCAATAGACAATGGGTTGCCTACCTGTTAATCTTGAACTCTGGAAATGTATAAAAGGATGGAACATAATATGTGAGATTATGTAGAGTAGGCAAGGAAAAAAGAAGAGCTCACTATGGACTGAAAGTTGCTGATAATGGCAAGTTATCTATTTCCAGTACAGATTCGAATCTCCTTATGCCAGTTGTGGACTCTATCTCTTGAGTCATCTTTTGCCACCCAAATAATGTCTCCTAAATCAATTTTTTTTTTAATTTTTCACATCCCTCTCTTTTTTCTATTAGAGATCTCTTTTGCTGTCTGACAGATAACTTGCTTCCTTGATAGCATGGATCCTGCCCTCCCATGTCCCTTGCCACATACTTTCTCCAGCTGTGTCTAATAAGGTGAGAATTTTCCCCAGAGTGCTCCTTTGTACTTTCCTTAGATACTTTTGGGTTCCCTCCATTACCTGGTTATGGATGGAAACAGAAAAATTGTGACAGTTAAAATTGCTCCCCAGTAAGTTTTCTTTGTGTTCAGCCAATCAGGGTGTCAGGAACTTGCTCAGTGGAATGGCTTTGGCTTTGATGCTATCAGCATGAAGAAAAGAAACAGCAAGGAAAGCAATAGAAAAATCTTGTTCCTTCTGCATTTTTTAAGTCAACTATTTTTAGTTTGTCAACCAAGAAAATGATGTATTCCTTGGCAAGAAATCTTATAGCCTGTTGACACAAGATAAAGAAATTGAAAGAGGGGCCACTTAGCAGGAATCAAAGAAGGGAGAGGAACTATCTGAATACATTGGCACCTCCCTCAGATATTTTTAAATCCAAATTACCTCCCTGCATTTAGCTCTCTTGTAATTTTGCTCCTCTGAATGTTAAAGTGGAGAAAGGTAAAGGAAAATTGAACCAGACAACTCCCTCGAGGATTAAAAGAGCTGCATGACAAATATTCAAAGTTTTCATAAAACTCAATAAGTACTTTTTAGAATATTATGACAATGAAACCCATGACAGAATTGAAAATATTATACAAATACCGCCAAACAAGAGTTAGAAATGTTGGTGGGACCAGACTATCTATTTATATATTTATCATTTGTATTTTCTTGACTCTTTTCATATATTGTCAATATTCTCATTCAGTACAATCCCTGCCATTTTCAAACTCATAATCTAAGAAAAATCGATCAGTTGGAAAAGATTGTTTTAAGTGTGGCTTATTTTTAATGGTTCATGGTTCATTTGAGAAGAGAGGCTAGAAACTTTCTTTATTGCTTTATGAATAGGAAAGAATTTGTACTTCTTGTCCAATCAATTATGGCAGGTTTCCCAGACAAAGTTGAATTTGAGGTGAGGGCTGAAGATAAAGCTTGCGAAGATACTCATATAGCTTATGTTTTCCAACCTCACAAACTATTAAAAAGATAGGAGCAGTGAGGTATCATTCGGCGAAAGTGCATATTGTTCAGAAATCAGTCAAGTGCACTATCACTGATTAACTTTTGCGGCAAACATTTCTATTCGTTGTTCATTTTGTTTCTAGTTGGCCCACTGGCAAAGCTTTTTCTTCCTCAGGCAACTCTAGATTCTATCTCACTGGTCTTTGTCTTTTAATACCCATCATTATAAATTAATTCAAGAACATGATGGATTCAAGCCATACTCTCAGTTTAAATATGGATTTGTTAAGCATCTTGTACATCAAAATCAATTCTATCTCCACCAGGTATTTGCAACATTTCAATTCTATAAATATGAGAAGGGTAAAAGAATATTTATTACTTTGCTATCTCAACATATACCACATAACCATTTATCCTACTTACGGTCTTTTACGAAGAAAGTTATTACTAATATATGTTCAAATTAAGTTTTTGGTAGAAAATATAAACACTAGAAATAAATTCTAAATTCAATAGAAGATCCTTCCTAGATTCATACAAAAGGTCATTACTGATGATCTGCCTTTAAACTATGATATGAACTATTGATTTCCCAACCAAAATTCACTCTCAGGAAATACGCCTTTATTGGAAGTCCTCCTGAGCCACTTAAATAAATATACTAATGGTATTATAATATACATCATTATAAACTGCTGCTCTATTTTGCTCTATCCTTCTAATTATTAATTTTATCAGACTACTTGTTCTATATGCTCAACTTCAGACAGAAAAATGGAGCCTCATATTTGAGAAAAGAGTCCTCTCATTACCAATACTGCAAATCAATTATTCAAGAAGTTCTCATTTTAAATTTTATGCAGACTATTCAAATTTGCAGATGCCAATGTAAACACAAGATCAGAATTTTCAGAATGCATGTAGCCAGATATCTTTGGAGGACTGACATCTAAATAGTTTACTTCCTACTGCAGAATAAATTGAATGTTGATAAAACCATATTATAGGAATAACAACTAGGGAATGTTGCCTATAGGGAATCAGGTTAGTATAGAACAAAATGAAGAGTCCCACATTGCTGCCATGCATCCTAGACTGCAGCCTGCCACCCCATTATTGTGACTCTCTATTTGAATTGACTTAGCTTTGTGCAAAATAATTGATTTCACAATTAAAGCATTTCACTACATGCTGGGCTGAACAAGCAGTTGTCTTTAAGGCATATTTACTTATCTGGCTTAGTATTTCATTTTTGTAAAAAGTAAATAAAGAAGTCACACAGAAAGAAATCCAGTCTTGACAAAATTACTGGCCATCACAGCTACTGGTATTTTAAAAAGCTCTTCAGATATGAAATAATCATATTAATAAGATCGTAGGAAGCTGTTCATGCATGAAATAAAGAGAACATTACATTCATCAGTTCAAAGTCAGTGATGCTCAATAATGAATACAACTTGAATGAATGAAATTACATGGAATACCTAATGTTGAAAATATGGCATCTATTCATATTATGTGACTATAGAAGAACACAAATATCAGCTTAATTTTATCACCCAGTGAAAAACACAGCACTCATATATCTATGCATATGCATATGTTAGATTTATTTTAACAGAAGCGTAATAATTTATGATCTACATTTTTCATTTGACCATATATATGGAAGTTTTTAAGTGACATTAAAAATGTTTGGGGCGTCTGGGTGGCTCAGTTGTTAAGTGTCTGCCTTCGGCTCAGGTCATGATCCCAGCGTCCTGGGATCAAGCCCCACATCCGGCTCCCTGCTCGGCAGGAAGCCTGCTTCTCCTGCTACCATCCCCTCTGCTTGTGTTCCCTCTCTCGCTGTGTTTCTCTCTGTCAAATAAAAAAAAAGAAAATCTTTAAAAATGTTTTCCATGATAATTTTCAAAATCTGCATTGGATTATAATGCATGAATTGATGTAGTATGGTTTTTATCTGAATAATGTATTTAACCGAAGAAACTAGGATTCTTTTTCAAAAACATTAATATAGTGTATGAACTCTATAGCCAGGCCTGAACATTAAGTCAGATAAATGCGAATGCATCATGAATTTTGGGGCTATTTTAATTCCAAATGTAAAAGTTTATTTGGGAATTAATTTCAAAAGTAATTATTTACAGTTTCTTACTTTCACAATAAAATAAAAGAAATATAAGAAAAAAATTCTGTTTAAAATTCATTTTGTTAGGGGTGACTGGGTGGCTCAGTGGGTTAAAGCCTCTGCCTTCAGCTCAGGTCATGATCTCAGGGTCTTGGGATCCAGCCCGGCATGGGGCTCTCTGCTCAGCAGGGAGCCTGCTTCCCCCGCTCTCTCTCTGCCTGCCTCTCTGCCTACTTGTCATCTCTCTCTCTCTCTGTCAAATAAATAAAATCTTAAAAAATATATTCATTTTGCTGGCCCTCCAGATCTGCATTTTTCCTAATGAATAATTTAGCTATTACTAAGCACTTTTGTTATGAGTCCTTCATAGTGTAAGTGCACACACATCCTTTTCCTATCTCATTCTCAAAGGCTCATAATTGAACATTGCAGTTAAAAGACACACACACACACACACTGTCACCTTGGATTTCTTTTAAAAATGCTGTTGTGTTCTCTTGCCTCATACCTTTGCACCTGCTTTTTGCTCTGCCAGAAATGTCATCTTCCCAACTGAACCTTATCTTGTAGGCATGTAACATCACAGGTCTGGATTAAGGAGTATTTTGTCTGCCTTCCATACCTCGTGACTCCCTAGTTTAATGTTGTTTTGTTTCTTTTCTCTAATAGACCATGAGCTACCTAAGACAGGGACCCTGTCTGTTTGGTCTACTGTATATTTATCCTCCAGGGTCTGACTTAGTGGCAAGAGTAATTAAATATTTGTTAAATAATATGTGGTCCCTACGGGGAAAAACATATGAGTTAATAGAAGGAAAGCCTATTTGTCATATTTTATAGATATTTTGAGAGAAAAGTTTAAATGATTTGTCTTACAGTATGGCTATTTTTTTCCTTTTATTTTATTCAATAATTTGTTAAATCCCTTCTTGAGGCATCATTTTCCCTGCAGCTTTATTTCATTGTCTTTTTAGATTTGTTTTAGTTTCTTGAAGCAAATGTTTGCTTCACTTACTTGCATTGTTTCTATATATATAAAAAGAAGTTCTACAGTTTCTTCAAAATAAAAATAATGGAATATATTTATTATTTTTATGTTGCTGGGATTTTAATTGTTTCCAATAGTAATTGACACTGGCCATTTTGTAAATAGTGCTTCTCAGACCATTCTTGTACATATACCTTTCTGCACCTAAATATGCATATCTCTAAGGTATGTATACATATATATATACACCTTAGTGTATATGTATTTATAAAGTATATATATATATTTCTGATACATATCTATATATATCAGATATATATATATGATATATATTCTGATCTATATACTCTATATCTGGTCTTTATATGGTCAAATGAGAAATGTAGATCAGAAATTATATATATTTCTACATATAGATCTATCTACTCTAAGGTATTTTACATATATATATATATATATATATATATAAAAGAATAAGGGTTAAGGGCATTTTAAAGGAATCTATAATCTTTGACTAAGCCTTAAGTAATTGCCATATGTTTTGTATATTCTTAATTCTAAGACACACTCCTCTCACAATTTAAATTGTTTCCCCAGCAACAATTTTAAGTTTCTGAAAACAGTAAGTAATTTAAAATCAATGTAATATAGTTGTATTTATTATATTGTTAATTTTTTTCTTCCGAACAGTTATAATTAACTTGGCATTGATGGAACTTAAGAATTCTGAAAATATGTTAAACTTAATTAAAAAAATTGATTCCAAGATTTAACTTCCTATATCCTTATTTATTAATTTTAACCACATTGTCAACAACTGAAAGAAAATTGCTTAATTCATCTGTGGATTTTTGAGGGTTTTTTCCCCTAAAATAGTTTTGGTTTTATATATTACTTTGATGTGTTATTCTGCATAAAGATCATACCTTTGGGAATTTAAATTTAATTTAAAGTTTTAGCTTTTTTATTTTTAATTGTTTTTTTTTTGTTTTGACTTTTGTCTGGAATTAACATTTGTTTCTTTCAACTGATCTTCCAGAGTGTATTTACATACCTATATGAAATGCCAAGAAATTTCTCATTTTACCTAGCCTGAATATATTTTATACTATATACCAGTTTTTATTGCCGTGATATGGATTTTGTCAAAGAAAAGTTGCACTGAACAGTTGAGTAGTCAAGAAAGACTTCCTCCAAGTCTGCTGCAATAAAAGAGAGAGATCAAAATGAACCAGCTGAAGCAAAGGGCTGAGTAGTTCTTAGAACCTTAGGTTAGCTAGTGGAGAGTGACCTGGAGGACACTGGTAGAGAGAGCTGATCAATATGGTTAGATGATATGTGTTTGCTAATTTCCTACTTATTGAAGTTAGGCTCCTACCATCCCACAGAGACTGACAGATAGGGCTGTTCTCTGTTTTGATGATTACCTTTCAAAGGGATGGCCCCCAGGTCTTTGAGAAAGGCACTTCCTAGACTATAGACTGTCCAGAGATTGGGAGAAGACTTCCAACTCAACACAAGTTAGAGAAGGATTTACAATTTCACGTTTTCTTAAGTAAATTCTCTACATGAAGGGAAGTCAGAGACTTATGGTCACAAAGAAGCTTGTCTGCAGTTTAGCCCAACTGAGGGGAAGGCAAAGGCTGTCTTGGTCAGTTTTATAGCTAGTTTACTATTTCTTTTACATATTTGTCTCTTTTGATAACTCTTTCCCATTATTTTAGTATTTACCTTCAACATTTATTTAGACATTGCTAAGTTTCCTGTTGTCTTTGCCCACAACTACTTCTTTCCTATTGTTAGGTCATTTCCCATAAAATTTTGCATTTTTCTTATGCCTGGTCCCTAAATGTTGATGTTTATTTTGTTCCTTCTTCTCTTTCTTTGAGATGAGGGAAATCCTGGTCTGCAAAATCACCTGGGTAGGTTTTTCCTAGATTCCTCATTGCTCAAACGGAGAGCATTGGAGTCCTCCTGGATATTAGGTCAAAGGGGTTGTTAATGAAAACAGACTCAGAATTCAAGATTCTACAGCATTAGTGCAAAGATAGAACTCAGTCCCAGGGGTCTGGCAAGAGAAAAATCCTCTGTGTGCTGGTTTGGGCTCACCTCTGCATTGGTCATGAAGTGCACTGAAGGCCAGCCTTAAACCAAACTGTTTTTCAGTTCACCGGGCAATGATTTGAGGGACAGCACAGAACCTTCTTGATACTTCAGGGAATTGGTGCTGGCCAAAGCCATCTGAAGTAACAGTGCTGGGCCTCAGATCTCTCATGAGTTAATTGTGTGAAAGCACAGCGGTTAAAGGAATTCCACAATGGAGCCATTGCTATGGTTCCACCTCACCTCCTTTCCCCATTCCTACAAATGAGGTCACTTTGGTGGGATTGTGCCTGAATCTCATCCAAATCAGATGGAGTAGTTCTGAGTAAGCCATTGATTTCTTTCTTCTGTCTGGTTCCTGCTGCATTAAATCCCACACAGATCCTCTAAGGTCATGGCAAATGATTAGTACTTTATACTGTTTCCAAGTAGCTGATACAGCGGTTCCAAGTCCTGTTGCACCCCCCATACATGCATGCACACACACACACACACACACACACACACACACACACAATGTCATTTTTGTCTTTTACTCGTTTCTTGCACTAAACAAGATGAGATTAGGGTAAGGAATTTGTGATCATCTGTGTTTTCAATCATCTTTGTCACTTGGTTTTTTTCGGTTTTGTTTTGTTTTGGTGGTGGTGGTTTTGTTTTGTTTTTCAGGATTAAGCCTGGCTAGAAGCTAACCTGAAAGAAGAGGGAATACTGAGGAGCTAGGAATAATATCGTTAACCAGAAATCTAAAAGCTGTAAGAGCTTGCATTTGACAGAGTCAAATTTTTCTTTTGATCTCTTCTAACTATTGTATAAACAAGGGGCATTTGCTAGCCTTCTATTTTTGAGGATGAGATGAGACTCACTTGGACTCTTGGAATGTGTAGCACAGTGTGAGTACTTCGTTGACCTAGAAAAGCTCTCTGAGGGAACCGAGAAACAATTAGAAATTTAAATGCATGAAAATGGAGACATATTTTATGTTACGTCAAATGTTTCAATTGTACTACTGGGGGGTAAAGACCTTCTGTGACTTTGTTGGTAGATTTTTTTTTAATGCTTAATGTATGTATAAAAGGAGATGTTCTTAACACAGCTTACTTTTAATCAGAGAGTCTCAACGTATTTTACAAACATCTTTTAAAAAATGACATTTAAAACAGGAAAATAAATAGGCCTTTCATCCCCTAAACCAAAGAACTGACAAAAACATAGAAAACATATTAGACCTCAACAGTATCCCAGATAGAGTGCTAAATGCCTGGGGACTACATAGTTACAAGACAGAATCTCTTCTCTCTGGAAACTTTATCCATAAAGTAGTTCCCTAGTGGTCTCCTGCTTACAATTACTGGAAGGTGACAACCACCATGTGGTCAATACAGATAATGGGGATAGGAGTTTAGAACAGCAAAAAGTTACTTTTTTGAAGGGAATAGGTTCCCTGAAGGAGCTGATATTTTATATGAATTGTGAAGGGTGATTTATGGGGTTGGAGGAAAAATAACAAGCATGATTCATTCAACATATATTACTAATCCTTTAAAACACAGCACCTTTATGGAAATATATCCATTTTCACTGTAAGCCCCCTTTGGGGACTTTCATATTTTTATTTTTATTTTTTTTTAATTTTTATTTTTTTTAATTTTATTTATTTATTTTTTTCAGTGTTACAAAATTTATTGTTTTGCACTACACCCAGTGCTCCATGCAGTACGTGCCCTCCTCAATACCCACCACCAGGCTCGCCCAACCCCCATCCCCCTCCCCTCCAAAACCCTCAGTTTGTTGCTCATAGTCCACAGTCTCTCATGGTTCATCTCCCCCTCTGGGTTCATTTTTTTTTTAAAGGTTTTATTTATTTATTTATTTGACACAGAGAGAGAGAGAGCACAAGCAGGGGAGCAGTAGACAGAGTGGGAGAAGCAGGCTCTCTGCTGAGCAGGAACCCTGATGCGGGGCTCGATCCCAGCACCCGGGGATCATGACACCAGCAGAAGGCAACTGCTCAACAGACCGGGCCAGCCAGAAGGCCCAACTAGGCCTTTCATTTTCTAATGTTAGTCAATTGCTTTTCACCCTCATTATCTAAATCTGGGGGCTCTTCATTTTCCACTCTACAAGTCCCAGTTAGCATCAGAATCACCCCTAGGGCTGTTCAAACATAGGTGCCTGGGCCCCAAACCTAGAGGTTGACTGGGTAGGGCCACAGGGGGATACAATGATTTACATTTCCAACAAGTTACCAGGTCATGTTGCTGTCACTTGTCTGGAAGACTCCTTCTCTAAATTTTACAACTGTTGTTATTTTTTCTTTTAATGCATTTTTGATCTGGGCAAGGTGGGAATATAGAGCCTCACCATTGCCATTCTGGTAGAGGATGCCTTTGAAACAACTGATCTGGTATAAAGCAGAGTGTCACGAACTTTAATATGCTTATGAATCATCCAGAGGCCTTGTTAAAATGCTGATTCAGATTCAGCAAGTCTGAGGTGAGACCTGAGATTTTGTCTTTCCAAACCGCCTGGCACAAAAGGACTTTGGACTCAACACTGGAACAACCCACAATAGTTTTTCACTTGCAAATGAACTTCTTTTTAGGGACATCTCACATCCCAAATTCATCTAATTAATTTTACAGCTTCAGTTACATTTTCACTATCAACAATTCCCAACAGAAAAGACTCTTGCATTCACAGAAAACACAGAATAAGGCAAAGTGGATCTTAAATATCTTCCAAATTAATCCCTTCATTTTATTTATCAGGACATTTTTCTGGCCCTACATCTGATCAGAACTAAGAAGAGTATGGTATAATCATGTGAGACCTCTTCTTTTGTTTTTTAGGGAAGATTTAGCCTAAGGGGAGTTCCTGGGACACCTGGGTGACTCAGTTGGTTAAGTGTCTGCCTTCAGCTCAGGTCCTAATCTCAGGGTCCTGGGATTGAGCCCCACATCACACTGGGCTCCCTGCTCACCAGAGAGTCAGTTTCTCTCTCTGCCCCTCCCCCTATTCATGCTTTCTATCTCTCAAATAAACAAATAAAATCTTAAATTATTAAAAGAGGACTTCCTTAAGTGGCAGCAGCAATTTTATGAAATCAAGGTAGCAGAATGATCCTTCTAGTCCTATGGAGATGTTAATGATCTTCACCTGCCTCTTTTTATGGCCACAAAATGAAATACGTACTTTAGAGCCCCAATATTCCTAAAACTAGTTGGTGATGATGAACAGGCCCTCAAAGAAACATAAGTCATTTCTTAGGCGGTGCCACAAGACGCTTCATTTGATATCTTTGTTCAGACCTCTTCGTAACACTAATGAGAGTGATGACACATGGAAAGAAGATATTTCTGTGTGTCAGTTTCATGTGAATTTCAATATTGTGTGTCCCCAACACATTCTACTCCATATAAAGAATGAACAAGGCAATTTAATCCTGCCCAATCCTTTAGTTATCCTGAATAGTTTTAGGCAGGAGGAATTAACCTCACTTTAGTAAAATTTCTGAAATGCCAAGAGAAGGCCTTTGTTCTTGCCCTGCAAGACGGGATATTTACAGAGAAAATTGTCCTTAGAAATGTTTGGTTTTTTTGTAAGATTTATTTTGCCTAGAAGAGGACAAAAAGCAGAACGTTTTGAATTGGCTAGTGTAAACTTTAAGTTGTCACTCTTTCCGTATACAAGTTTGGGACAAATATGTTGTGCATTTTTCTCCATTAGTCATAGAAATTGAAAATAATTTTCCCTAGAAAAAGATAACTTGTGTATCTTTAGAAAGAGTATTTAAACCACTTTGAAGAAAATAAATTCCTAGTTCTTTTGTATGCAGTAAACTCTCAATTGACCTAAAGAAAAGCCAATATTTCCTCTAAGACAAAATCTTATTTCACTCATCCACCAATGCATCCATTTATCAAAGTGCCAGGATAACTCAGCTTTTGATATTAAGTGCTGTACATATTTGTAGTGAAAAATGGATGGAATAGGTTACTATCCTTAGTATTGTTGTATGCAAAGCAGTAACTATACTTTTATGCTTACTGTCATAATTCCTTAGAGAATGAATCAATTTGCCCACTTTTGAAAAGTATTTCAGAGAAGCTATTACTTTCAAATATCACCATTTCATATTTCTAAACCCAAGCGCTTACATAAATAAACTTTGTCTTTTTAAACAATTTCATATCTCTATATAGTATGAATATAAATTAAAACCTGCTTTTTCTGTGTTCCTTGAATATAGGCTTTAAAATTCAACTGAGTACACATTACATTTTTTTTATGGAATTGACTACATTGTTTCAAGACACTGGCACTTAGAAAACTAACATTTTAAAGTGACTTTATGCTTAACATTTCATTAAATCCCAGGAATAGACTTATTTAATATTTTATATATTCTTTCTGTTCCTGATGGTTTGAATGCCATTATAACTAAAATTGAACCCAGTTCATTTTAACATTTAGGTGCCAAAGGCAGACCTAAGTTTTGCAAAAATAGGCAAGGCAAAGAGAGGAAAGAATGGAAGTGAAGAGGCATGCAAGGATAAAAGAGAAAGAGAAACAAAAAGAAAAGAGAGGAAATAGAGGAGGCAAGAAGAAGGTAAGGACAGAGAAGTAAAAGAGAAAAAAAGAACAGAGTAGGAGTGTAGCATGCCATCAAGAGTTGCCTTAGATGTCGCTCTGAAAATTTCTTTGTGATTCACATTTAAATGATTCACTAGAGCCAACTATGGCTTTCTGTGTTGCATATTATAGAGGAGTTTATTTTCTGAAGACAAAATGCCTCCTTGAGGTAGTATTAAGTACCCAGACTCAAGAGCCATTTTCAGTATATGACCTTGGGCAAGTCATTTCACTCATGTTCTTCAGTTTTACCATGAATCCTCACCACCCAAATGATAAATCTTTTGTGAAGAATAAAGGAGTTAACTGAATCAAGCACTTACAAAGATGGGTAGCATAGAGATATCACTCAATAAATATTTGCAGTTAGTACTGGTGAAAGTTTGCCATTCCACCTCTAATTTAAGAAAAATAAACATAATGTTAAATGCTCATGCATGTAAGCCTAAAACTCCATGCCAGTTAGAGTCCTACAAAGAAACACTGCACACTCAAGTTTTAACCAAAGAGAGTTTAAGGGCACCTGGCTGGCTCAGTAGGAAGAATATGTGACTTGATCTCAGGGTCCTGACTTCTAGCCCCATATCGAGTGTAGAGATTATTAAAAAAAAAAAAAATCAATAAACTTAAAAAAAAAAAGAGTTAATGAAGAGAATTAAAAAACAAAAAAACAACCATAGAGGTGTTAAAGGGAGATCTACAGAGGATGGTGAAAAATTCTAATACAAACTGCAAGAAGCTGCTACCCATTCCCACTCATTGACCAGATGGGGCAAAGGCAAGATACTTCATTATCAGATCTAAGTTGAAGCCGTGTCTGTGAAAAGAGGGCTCTTCTTGAGGGTCCATCTAAAAGGATCTGTGATTATAGTAAAAAGGTAGCTTGGCAGTGGCACTTTGACATTTAGATCAGATAATTCTTTGTTAATGTTATTGGCAGGGATGAAGGGTATATCTTGTGCATTGTAGGATGTTTAGCAACATCCTTGGCTTCTACTCACTAGATGCCAATAATGTCTCAGTTTCCACAACATCATCTCTTGAAGACCTTAACCTTTACAATAGAAATACCTCCAGATTTTGCCAAATGTTCCCTGGGAGGCAAAATTGATCTAGATTATGAACTACCACCGTAGAAGAAACCAGCCACTCCCAAACAGTAGCATGACCAGAAGGGGTAGCAAGGAATAAGTGCTCTGACCTCCCTTTTCCTACTACCATTGGATGCCTCTCCTTACTGAAACTAATCAAAACCAGATAACAAGGCACTTTGGGTCCTAAAATGAGCTTCCTTAGGCACAAGGCAAGGCTGGAAGGGAGGAAAGTGCCTGAAGGGATAAAAGGAGAATAACCGAAGTGCAGGCCTAAGATAGGCAGTAATGTAGAGTTACCTTGATCCCTTTTCAGTAGTCATGAGCCTTTGGAGTAATTAAGAAGACAAGGAGCACCACAGCTTGTAGGATCTTAGGAAAAATGTGTTGGCGTCCTGGTCCCCAGCTGGACACTATGAGAACGACAGTCTAGATAAATATAAATGCCTCCAGCTTGAATTCCAAGTGAGCATTAAAAATAAGGTACAAGGAAGGAAAGAATTCCCTCATTTATAACCCCCTCCCAGATCCAGCCTAATTTCAATAGTATAAGGATAAACAGTATATAAAGGAGGATGGGGAAGATGATCAAAAAGAAGAATGTAGGGGTGCCTGGGTGGCTCAGTGGGTTAGAGCCTCTGCCTTTGGCTCAGGTCATGATCTCAGGGTCCTGGGATCAAGCCCCACACGGGGCTCTCTGCTTGGCAGGGAGCCTGCTTCCCCTTCTCTCTCTGCCTGCCTCTCTGCCTACTTGTGATCTCTCTCCTCTCTGTCAAATTAAAAAAAAAAATCTTAAAAAAAAAAAAGAATGTAAATCATCATGCTCCTATTAAGTCTGCCCTAAGTTAAGAGATATTCTGCCAGGGGGGAAATCTCAGCATCTTGGGATATCCTACATACTTATTTTTGTGGTTCAGCATTGATAAATCAGAAAAATACCACTGAAGCTCATCTACACTGCTATTAAATAGTAGGATTTCACTCATCTCTCTCAAAAAATTGTTTCTGGAGGTCTGCAGAACAAGTAACAATACTTGATCACAAAATGGTTCATCAGCTTCAGCCATATTGCTTCCATCACCGTGAAAACATCCATTCATCTTTATGCAAATCTCACCACTTCATGGTGTTGGTCTCTGTATTAGTCAGTTCAGGCTGCCATTACAAAATGTCATAGGCTGGATGATTGTTTAAAACAATTCTAGAAGCAGGGAAGTCTAAAATCAAGTGCCGGTGAGGTGGCTTTCATTCTGAGATCCCTTTTCTTGCCCAATAGGCATCATAGGGTGCACTCACATGACCTTTATATGTACATGGAAAGAGGGAGAACAAGCTCTCTGGTCTCCTCTTATAAAGACACTAATCCTGTGGAGTCTTGATCTCACCTTTATAACCCCATTTAATCTTAATTACAGCCTTAGAGGCCCCATCTCCAAATATGGCCACACTGGGAATTAGGGCTTCAATGTATGAGTTAGATGGAGGACACATACTTTGAGTCTGTAACAGTGCCCCACTGTGAGAACACTGATGAGGCAGGAGACACAAGAATGCTGTTTTTCCACAGAGGAAGGGACAAAAGGCTCTTTTACAAGTGTATGCCATCTTTATGACTCAGCATGTCACAAAATCCTTCATGAATCTTTTCATCAACCTGTGGATCAGAAATGATGACAGAAGGGGATGTTGTTCCACTATCTCTTTTATTCTCCCCTGGCCCCAGTCTTCCTGGTACCCACTTGCACAAGTTCTCTCTCTACCACCAGTCCATATGACATAAATGTCCTCCTCATCAAGGAACTAAAGGTAGAAAAATGTATGGTCTACACACACTTGTAGTTTGTTGACCTTAGGTTAAACCCAAGGAAGTAAACTATAGCTTTTCAAAATTCTATATAATTTATAATTCTCCCTGAGCAATCATCTCTTAGTCCGAATCAATGAAGTTTTACTACATGTATAGCTAAAAAGATAATGGGATCTTTCCATGTTTTCCTTTAGATAAATAGAAATCATTTGCCATCCTGGAAAATGGTACTGTGGATGGCCATGTAGAATCCACATAAAGTTAAATCTATCCAAGAATATTGTGAGCTTTTTTCCTATCAAACTCTCGATGCTAGACTCAGTTCCAAGAATGTAGGACTTCCCTGAGGGTTTAATTTCATGATGAAATAATAATTTATTTTAACAACTTATAATAGTAAGGTATAAATAAACTTTTTATAATAAATGTATGGTATTATTTAATAATTAGCCAGAAAACCACAATTCAGTGGCACTATAAAAAAAGAGTTATTCCTTGAGCATTTTTAGTAAGATTCAATGAATGTGAGCCTTCTTGATAAAAGGCTATGGTTTATCTGCATTCATTGAAATGGTTTGGTAGGAACAAGAGAAATTTGAGCAGAGAATAAAAGTGGATAATAGGAATGGCATAGAGGGGAAATAGATACCATTTTGGCATCGGCCAAGGAAAACAATCAAGTGCAACATGATGGATTTACCCAGCTCCTCTGGAGTATGTCGAAAAATTCAGCTACAACTTCATTCTGAAAAAAGGACCCATGGAGGTGGTCTGCAAAATTAATACTCTGTAATGCTGGGGAACTATAGGCATATGACCATGGTGGTCCATGAGGGAGCATGAACAGGCAAATAAGTCCCGTGATCTTTGGATGGGCAGCAGCTGGAATTGGGTGTGTGGGTGGAGGGTGGGAGAGCAGCTCCTTCAAGCTGTTTGCTGTGGTCTCACACATAATCATTTCCTTCCATGATATACTACCACGGATGGTGAATTTCATCAATTATATGTCAACTCTTATTATTTCCAGTGGCAGAAGACACCTTTTTATAGGCACCTCTGCATATGAGTATCAGGTCGCTCTAAAGCAAAGATGAATTTAATGATCCTTCCCTAAGTTTCTCCTAGTCATTATTGCTTACTTGCTACCACTTTTGGGTTTTAATTCTTTTTCTTTTCTTTTAAATTTATAGTTTGGTGGAAATAATTGGGAGGTTTGAATATTTTTCAATAGTGGGAGTCTTTATTAGCTTTTAAGTAGATAAAAATATCCTT
The DNA here is from genome assembly GCA_028646535.1 of Procyon lotor. Taxonomy (NCBI): domain Eukaryota; kingdom Metazoa; phylum Chordata; class Mammalia; order Carnivora; family Procyonidae; genus Procyon; species Procyon lotor. The sequence goes on along the minus strand of CM053610.1, from coordinate 77,686,912 downwards.
CCTTCCCCATAGTGCAAAGTGGAATGGGCTATTACTACCATCCCAGTAAATTAAATTACTTAAAAAAAAATAAAAGAAATAGATTGTGAAAATGTTTAGCCAAAGGAGTTCTCCAGCTGACTGAACATTTATGGGCACTTTGCCATCAAGACAAGGTAAATTCACCTACAAGTAGCTATTTAAAAAACATGTATATAATGTAGTTGTTAAACTTACCCAACTGAATTACACCTAACTTTAGACAAAAGAGTAGAATCTATACATAACCAAACTGATAATAACTAAAAGCCCATGGGGCACCTGGGTGGCTCAGTGGGTTAAAGCCCCTGCCTTCGGCTCAGGTCATGATCTCAGGGTCCTGGGATGGAGCCCCGCAGGGGGCTCTCTGCTCATCAGGGAGCCTGGTTCCCCCTCTCTGCCTGCCTCTCTGCCTACTTGCGATCTCTCTTTCTATATATCAAATAAATAAATAAAATCTTTAAAAAAAATAAAAGCCCAGCAGAATAATCACGCAATAATATGAATAGGGCCAAGTGAAGAAATGCAATGGGTGAGACAGAATAATTAGCAGAAATGAATTGAACTTAAGAATAAGGAAAACTTAATTGGAGAGTAAAAAGCATACATATGTGCATGACGTTTGGTGACTTCTGATTGGGAAGTAATCTGCTTTGTTTTTAGCAAGGCATTCTCCATGCAGGTGTGGGGAATTAGGTAAAGCATACTGTGTACTCCCTGCTGGGCCTATATCTTTAAAGGAAAGCAATCTAAATTTAACAAGAAGGAGTGTTTTCAACCTTGGTTGCACATTTGAGTGGGTGCTTTTTAAAAGTAGGGTGGCCTGGGGGGCGCCTGGGTGGCTCGGTCGTTAAGCCTTTGCCTTCGGCTCAGGTTATGATCCCAGGGTCCTGGGATGGAGCCCCGCATCGGGCTTTCTGCGCAGCAGGGAGCCTGCTTCTCCCGCTACCATTCCCTCTGCTTGTGTTCCCTCTCTCGCTGTGTTTCTCTCTGTCAAATAAATAAAATCTTTAAAAAAAAAAAATAGGGTGGCCTGGGCCATACCCCAGCAATTCTGATTTAATTGATCTGGGATAAGGACCAGACTTAAGCATCTTTACCATCACCACAGAGTTAACAAAGTTGCAGCCAGGCTTGAGAACCAGTGTTTGCAGCAGTCCGTATGGTTGATGAAATCCCAAATGGCATGTGAAAAGGAAGGTGAGGATCTCCATTTCTCGGCTTTCATTAAGGGTGGCAAAGGGTTGATTGCTTTCTCAGGAGCAGCTGAGAAAGCAGCGGTCTCCATATCCTGCCCCAGGGCTGTGGTCAGTCTCAGCTGTTCATCTCAACTTAGGGATGCTTCAGCCCTAAGACTAACACAGTGTCCGGCTGAGAGGCGGAGGAGACTGAGGATGTGGAATCCATTCCCTGTAAGGGCAAGTTGTGGGTAAGTCAGGTAGACTGTTAAGATGTCAAACAGGCTAGCCTGGGCAGTGGGCTCCTCTGGCACACAAGAAGCCATTCACCATAGTAAATTAATAGTAGCAGACATGCTGACTAGACACAGAAGCCACATGTGGCACCGGGCTTTCTACTGGTGACTTCATAAGCATCCATTCTGTGCATCAGAAACCACCTGATAAGCATTTTACTCCCTCTTCTTTACTCCCTTGTCATTTTTCATACACCTCTACTGTTGCACTGGACCATAAATGACGTCACATTGCAAAAATCAGCTCACTTTTGTCTTCCACATTAGGTTATGGGTTCCTTAAGGTCATGGACACCTTTAGTCATTTTAATACTATTAATACTAACAACTAGAAATTGTTTGTGTGCCATCCTAGGTCCCTGTTTAAATCCAAAGTGAAGAATGGGTAAGGACAGTGGAAAAAGACAAAGGAGAGGATGTACAGTTTTGGAGGCCTATTTCTTCCAAATAAAACCCAATTCCCTAACAAATATCTTTCTCATAAGTTCATAAGTCTTTGAGCACACATTTATTGAAATATTCTAGCCAGGCAGCACCAAACCAATCAGAAAAGTTCTGTGACGGCATGGGGCTGACCCTGGGAGGAAACAGTCAGTAAAGGAGCAAAGATATACACCATCCCAAATATTTAACATTTTGATAAATGCTGTGAAGAAAATAAACAGGGAATTGAGTCAGATGGGGGATGGCTTACATGCGTGCGTAGGGACAGAGTGGCATTTTAGACAAGGTGGTGAGGGAAGACCCCTCTAGGAACATGACATTTACGCAGGGACTCAAAAGATTAACATAATCCTATGGAAAAGAGTTAGAAGAAGAATATCCCAGACAAAAGGAATGGTGAGTACAGTGGCCCAGAGATGGGAAAAGGCTTGTTGAGATTGAGAAATAGAAAGAAGGCTTTTTAACCTTCTCCACAAAACAAAACCTGTTTATGGTTCCATGACCCGTGAACTTATCCTCTTTTACAAAAGCACGCAAGTTCCCTCGGGCCCTGCGTTATAAGCTGTCCTATACCCAGGGGCAGGTTCACAGGCTTGAGTGTTGCTTAAGATCTTCGCTGAAAGGTCATTGGGCGTTTATTCTGCCTGAGCATTTTTGATCTAAATGACCTGCAGGAGGACTTCAGAACTCCCACCTGGAGGTTCAAGTCGGACTTCTAAGTACCAAGGTTGTGTGGGTCCAGCTCTTTGTCTGGGATCCACTGAGAGCTTTATTCCAGAGCGGAAAGAGCTGGATCTTCACAAGATAACCTGCCGTGCCCACTGGCGGGGCGTGCTTTTCTCCCTCTCTTCGCAGATTTGGATGATGCAGTTTCAAACATAGAGAATTAGAATCAGGCTGATCTTCTATCAGTTCTGAAGAGGTTCTTTCGGCAGGCACCTTTATTTTATTCTTCTTCATATCCCCGGCACCTAGCACCATGCCTAGCTTAGCAAGTTAGCCCCAAGCGAAAGTTTTTATTTTTTTAGTGTTTGAAAAAAAAATCAAAAGATGTTTTCTGGCACCTGAAAATTACATGAAATTCAAATTTCAGTGTTCATAAATCAGCTGTTACGGAAACAGAGCCACACTTGTTTACGTTTTGTCTAAACCTATTCTCCTGCTACAATGGTAAAATTGTTTACTAGTTGTGACAGAGACTGCGTGGGTTGCAAGCCTAAAATATTTACTACTGGCCCTTTCCAGAAAAATTTAGCCAACCTCAGTGATAAATATTTGCTATGTGAATGAATGGATATAAAAATAAGTATACTATTATGGCAAATTCACTTTATCTAATTATTCCTTAATAGTATATACTCTGTGGCAGAGATCTAGGTAGTAACCTATAGCTTAACACATTTGATTAAAAATATGAGACCAATATTATTTATGCATCACTCTTCCATCCTGTTCTAAAACATATTCAATCAGAATAACAACTTCAATTGCATTTTCTAAATGGGCTTCTCCTATTTTTGTAATTAAATATACATTGCCATGCCTCTTTTCATTAGGATCAGTCAGTCCCCCAAGAAGTTCTATTTAAACTCTATTAGAATCGGGTTACTCATCCTATCAAGGTGTATGTCCTTCTGGGGGTTTCTTCCTTCTGTAATTGTCATTTGGTTTTAACTTTTACCTTGGGATGAAAAGACACACGAATGCAAGAAACTCAATCACCTTCATATATATAAGAGTTTCATTTCATTTTATTTTTACATTTTGAAAACATTTCTAGCTTTTACTGAATACCACTGCATTATCTAATTGCATGTCTGGGGAGGATCACAAAGGTAGTATATCTTCAAAAGTTGGACAAATCAGTCACATTTGGTTTAGACAAGATACACAATCTTTCATAAAACAAGTTAAGGACACAATTAAGAATTTAACACAAAACTTTACAGAATACTACAAAAACTAGAAATAAGCTACTCTGAACATTGTGGAGAAGCTGGAAATGAACCTAGAAGGAAAATGTCTGTAATGCCCGGTGTTGGCATTCCTGCTGCTTTTGGTTCATTTCCCTTCCCAAATTTCTGAGGAGGGACTGCAAAGTAAATCTTACACTGAATCTGTTTGTTACATGTGCTCATATGTTTGTTTTTGTTTGTTTTTTTGTTTGTTTGGTTTTGTTTTTAAGTTCCCAGCAGTAGATTTGGGCTCAAGTAATGATCACCGCGTCTTGTTTTAAGCAAGTCTTGTCTTCTGTGCATCACCGTATGTCATTGACACTTCTAATGTTGTTTTGTTTTGTTTTTCCCAGAGAGGAAAGATGGGGGTTTTGAAATTTTGTTGTCTCTATTTTTTATTGAAGTATTTTTGTAGAGTTCACTTCCGCAGGATGTTTGCTTGTCCTGCACTATTAGGGAGTCCTTACTCTTTCAAATTCAGAGGCCAGTGCAACAGAAGGAAAGCCTTTAGAAGTTAATACTAATAGCTAATTAATTCAGCTCATTAGTCCAAAACCTCACTGAACACTGAGAGTACTGGTAATGTAATAAGCTTTCCAGCTAATAGAGTCAAAGCTAACTTCAAAGAACAGCTAGTACCTTATTCATTAACTGAATCAACTCTCTGGACACTCACAGACAAGGCGGCCTAGTAGGAGAGCAGTAAAGATGTAAGTGGATGTTCCATTCTGTTATCCCATGACTGACTTAAAAGTTAAAATTTGGACAACCATGAATGCACAAATAGTACACATTCCCCATCTTTAAATAAGAACAGAACAAGAAAAGCAAGTGCTCGTGTGCAACTTTTGTCAGAACTTCAGTTTAAAATGGTCTATAGAGTCCCGTCAAGATCAAAAGTCAAAAGCAGTGAGTTTAGTATCATGTATTTTGTAAGCCAGAGCAACCTGGACATACTTTAGCCCATAAACAAAATGCAAGTAGGATAGTTAGCAATTTGCACCATTATCCTCTTGTTTTTCTTTAAAGATTTTCAAAAACAAATATCAATAAATGTAATGAGCGTTTATAACAAATATTAGTAGATTATTTTAGGTTTTGTCACATGTTTATTTTCTTCAAAATAAAGTGTGAGAAAGGTAAGGCTGTTATTGTTCTTTCATTGAGCAAATAATGTGAGTATCTATTATGCAGCCAAGCAATGTTGAGATGATGGGGTTCGATGAGAATGCATTTTCAATTGTTTCTAGCTTCACTCATTTTTAGGCAATCTTGACTTTTCCACTTACCAGATCGATTTATCATCTTCTCTTGAATTCATGAATCTTATTTCTGGACTATTATAGTTACTACTTAGAGAGAAAAGTCTGTGTGTGTATACAGTGTTCGGATGTCAGAGATTGCACAGGCCTCTTTTTTAAGGAGATAGGCTTTGTTTCATTAGTCAACCAGCTGATGGTGAAGATGGTGGGAGAGAGAGTGGCTGCTGGGGAAGGCAGCTGAACAACAAGAAATAAAATGGCAGACAGAGAAGATCCTTTTTACTTTTGTCACTTGAAGAACTCACCATTTCCTTAAACAGAAGATGAGCTTTCTGGTACAGGCATACCCTTTTTTACTTAGTGTTCCACAGTATGAATCCTAAAAGTAAGGCTCATTATCCTCCTTCTCCACCTCTGCTGTTCTCTTACTTTTTTACCTCACAGCCAGGGATTTACTCAAGGCCAGACCCTGCCTTTCTCCCTACCTGACCAATCCTGGCCACTCAAAGCTGGTGAGTGTACCATAGTCCTGCAAAAGACCTTTCTCCGGTCTAAACCAGCTTTTCCTCCAGTTGCATTGAATTATATGCTAGTAAATTTTTCTTTTAATTCATTCCCCTCTCTCCTCCATGTTATAGGAATTTCTAAGAGTTTTTGACTTAGTGATGGCAAAACAAATGAACAAACATCTGTTAAATAAAAAACTTTGTCCACTTGGGTGCTAACTTGGAAAGATGGCAATTAAGATTTCAATTTCCATCTTGACTTTTGAGGTCAAGGTATTTTTCAAAATTGTGCTTTAAAATAAACTTTATAGCAAATGTTTTATAAATAATGTCAGGTGATGTTGACAGTTTTACTTTTTGATTAATAGAAACTAATACTTAGATAATTGGTGTTTTCTGATTAAGAAGCAAGCCTGCATTTAAAAACAAAAAGAAGGGTGCCTGGGTGGCTCAGTCAGTTGAGCTTCTGACTCTTAGCTTTGGCTCAGATCAGGATCTCAGGGTTGTGGGATCCAGCCTGGGGTCAGCACAGAGTCTGCTTGGGATTCTCTTCCTTTCCGTATCCCTCCCCCTCTGTCTCTCTCTCTGCTCCTGGGTTCTCGAATGCTCTTTCTCTTTCTCATTCTCTCTCTCTCTCTCTCTCTCTCAAGTGAATAAACAGGGCCCCAGAGTGGCTCAGTTGGTTAAGCATCTGCCTTCTGCTCAGGTCCTGATCTCCTGCCCACGGGCCTGAGATTTAGCCCTACGTGGGGCTCCCTGCTCAGCAGGGAGTCAACTTCTTCCTCTGCCCACTCCCCCCCTTGTGTTCTCACACTCTGTCTCTCAAATAAACAAAATCTTTTAAAAAAGGGAATAAATAAAATCTCAGAAAATAAAATAAAAACAATGAGTAAGAATGTTTCATTGCAGAACAGAATTAAATAATGTAATTTGATGAACTGATTTAGATTCATTACATTTCTTGTATCTCCTTTTTATATTATATGTAAGTACCTTCAGATATTCAAAATCTAAAGAGGCAAAATTTATGAAAGAGCAATTATTATTTTAATTCTCTCATTTAAGGAGTGAGGGATGAAATCACATTTGTAGGAACTGTCAATGTCACAGCTCAGTATAATTTCTCATATGCTTTTCTGGAATGAGGGAAGTGGCTGAGCAATTCTGCTCTTCTGGGGCCAGCTGGGCTCTTGTGCCTGTGATGAACTTCTGTGGACCTTAGGGACGCTGGCTAGTCTAAGATGACTCTGTGGCTCCACAGGGCTTGCCTTTCTCCAGTGGTCTAGCCTAGGCTTGTTCACGCGGTGGCAGCTAACCTGACCAGAAACCTAGGAACCTTGTGACACAAGCAGCATTGCTGCTGCTGTGTTCTATTGGGCAAAGAAAATCACAGGACCAGCCAGTATTTAAGGCAAGAAGAAACAGATACTACATTTTGATGAGAGGAGCTAAAAGAACTATGATCCTTTGTGCAATCTACTATGGCTGGTTACATGCAAAATTCTGGAGGTGTCACCACCATGTGTTCAACTAGATGAAGAAAGCCGTTTGGCAACCAGGAGGTGAAGATAGCAGGTAGAGATTAGCAGGCATGATTGACTGAGAGGGCCTGGTGACATCTGTGTTCTTGGTGTCAGTTCTTCTTGAGACCCAGTTGTACCCTTGCTCTTCTGTTTACCTGCTAAATCCTTTATTGTGTCTTTGAGTCAATTAAGTCTCCCTTTACCCAACTAACTTAAATGGGCTGAGGTTCCGTCAGCTTTGATCAAAATTCCTGAAAAACCTCTAGCCAAACTTGTTTACATTTTCTTGGTTCCTGTCAATTCTTGTCACAGACTAATATAGCGAGTAGAATAAAGGCTAAGTTATATATTCATTTAGCTATTGCCCTTCATTTTTAATCTATTTTATTTCTAATAAACCAAATGTCTATCTCCATTAAGCAATTCAACTATATTGAATTCCTCATCTGGATTTGTAGGATGGTACTTTTTAAATGGTCTGAGTCGTCAGGCACTACCCTTTAATCCTGAAGATTAGAGACCAAATGTCATTTAGGAAATTGAAAATCAACTTTTTATGACTTCAATTGAAAGAACTCATACTGAAATGTGAACAATGTTCATGAAAAGTTAATAAATAAGACTAATGATAGTGCATGGTAATTTTAAAGTGATCAGGCTATTAAACTACTTATAACTAATGCTAATACCTTTGAGAAAAGAGGATAACGATATTGGAATTTCATGCTTATAACAAAACTGAACTTCAAAAGCCTTTCATGATCACATATATCAAGAGTCTGTTTCACATTACTCTCACATTAACTATACAGACACATTCATTTCTCATTTTAAATATAATTATTATGGATGTAAAATTATGGGATCTGAATCAATTTGTAGACTTTTGAAGCTCTGTATTTCCCACTATACTTTTGCTCTTCCTCCCCAAATTTAAGCACATTCTCTTTCCTTCATTTCCCTCTTTGAATCATTCACTCTCTGAGCCACTGTAATTGAGAGGAGTGTGACCTTTTATACTCCCCCCAGCGTGTTGGAAGAAAACCATATTCTAGGCAAAGGGTAAAGAACATTGTCAGAAATCCAGAACGTCCACTAAGGTGCATCAGCTTCTGAGTGCGTGAAGTAGGACTGAGAGCCTCGGTTAATGTATCTGTGACCCCTTATGTGCTTGCATCTCTCAAATGGAAACTATAAGACAAGAGACAGGGAACTTTTCCAGAAAAGACATTGTCAGTGTTGAGTAAAACTAGAGTAGGATATATCTTTTTGGGGTATTTCTTCTTTCTTGAGAAACCGGGAGTGCTTTCAGAGTCATCTGAGATTTATAGAGGTAAATGAGATGTCATCATTATCCCCATTTTCAGAAGATTTGCAGGAAACTCAGCAGGATTAAAGTGACTTATAATTAGTGATAATAATGATTCTCCCTTTTGTAACCTACCTCAGACTTAGTTTTGAAAAATGCCTCTATAGAAGTTTATGTGCCCCTATAAAACCTTAAATTCAATTTGAGTTCAAGTGTTCATATTCTTGAGAGAAGCAAATGACAAAATTTCAGTGTGGTGTATTTCCCCGGTGAGATTTCCTTCATTCCACGTACCACACTTATTATCTGTAAATAAAGTGCAGCTTCCAAAGCAATCAATGAGCAGTCAAGCATACGAACGAGGCCATCTTTAAGTAGTGTTGTTGTACTGTGCCCCAGAATGAGGTCCGTCAGAGAGCTGACGGAACACAGGGACCGTTTGGAAAAGCTCTAAGAACGCATTTACAAAAATATCAAATGCACATTAAGGGGAAATGAAGGATACTTTGTTTTGACTGCTAGAAAGGAAACAATGATACACACAGGGACCCAGGTGGTTAATGTACTGTACATTATTACTATAAAGTACAAGACCTCAGTCTCTTAGCTCCTCAGAAACCACAAAATCAGTTGATTACATAGTGCCCCACAGAATAGACTTTAAGAGTAAATGAGCAAACATCTCAGATACCCTTTTAGAGTTTGCCAATTCACGTGGCTTTTGAATTCTTGCTATTGGGCTGTGGGGCAGGAGGGCGCTTTACAATGTTTTGTTGTTTTGTTTGTTTTTTTTATCCTGCTGGAGGTTCTAAGCCTGTCTCAAATACAACAGAGAAAATGCCAGATTCCCCTGTTCATTGAAGTAAAAAGTAAGCTGGCCCAACTGTCATAGCAAAACAAATTTTCAGAGTATAGAGATGATAGAATATATAAACCTGATGTGCTGTAGTTAATACAGGTCCCTTGACATTTGAATCAACTTTGGTTGAAGATAAATGCCATAGTTTCTCAGATATGAAATTCTTTCCCACTTCATTCAACTTTTGGGACTTCACACTGAAAATTCAATGTTCACGTAAGAGCTAATGGTTTTCATCTGTAGATAAATCTGGTTTTAGTAGGGTCAGTGAGACCCTGTCTCACTTTGCATTTGTGATTCATCTATGTTTGTAGGTCAAGCATCTTCTTATTGCAGTGAACGAAGGAGGACTATCAATGGTACTACAAGACAGTGGACAAAACCAGAATCCATGCTTAATGTTTATTTTGATGTTTTTAGTAATTTGGCTAATTTAGAGACAAGTCATTCCTTCAAATGAAAGTGTGCAACAAAGATTCTATGCCCAGCGAATGTTGCTACCATTGAAAATAATTTTGGTGATTTTTTCTATGGTTTAGAGTTATATTATTCCACCTATTAACAATAAAAAAGCAAGAATGGACTATGTAACTCTTAAGAACGTCTTCATAAAATTCTTTCTGCTGAAATGTCACAACAAAGTGGTTTCATGTCTATGCTTTTTCAGAGTTTTGGTGACCCATGACACTAATCACAGATATCTCTACCTATCTGACACACAGCAAAATCCTATAAGGTGACCTAAAATAGAACTTGCTGACAAACATTTCATGTCTGGACCTGAACTGATTTATAGGGAGAAGTCTATATGAGTGGGGAAAAAAAAAAAGGAAAAAAAACAAACCACCATACATTCAGGGAAGATCTAACTTTATATTTATTATCTAGTAATCCAACCATATTGTCCTATAATCTGTTCCTTGTTCTCACTGACAGAACAGAAATTAATATCCAATGTCTATTTGATATTAGAGATCAATCACAAATTTGACCTAGTATGTATTTTTGTTCAGATTTTTTTTGAGAGCAGAATTATATATTCCAGATTATATCAACATCTTGTTTGATGAGAAATTATCTTTCCTTTACTATTTTTTTTAGGATTTTATTTATTTATTTGACAGAGAGAGAGAGAGATCACAAGTGGGCAGAGAGGCAGGCAGAAAAAGAGGGGGAAGCAGGCTCCTTGCTAAGCAGAGAGTCCGATGCGGGGCACCCTCCCAGGACCCTGAGATCATGACCAGAGCCGAAGGCAGAGGCTTTAACCCACTGAGCCACCCAGGTGCCCCTTTCCTTTACTATTTCTTAATACTTGCTGAAAATAGTGTTTGCCTTCCATTAGAAATCAAGGTGTCTTGTCCAAAAAAATATAGAAATATATATTGGCTTAATTTCCCCACTCACTGATAAAAATTGCATTATGTGAGTTAGAAAAAAAAGAATAGTAAATGGATGGGAATTTATCCAGCTGTTGCTCATCACATTAAAATAAACTGCAGTCTGGCTATGTACTTTGACTATTTTTCAAGCATCTTTTGTGATTCCCAGTTTAAAAAAAAAAAAATCACAGGGTGACTCAGTAGACACACACTCATGAACACATACAAATTTGAAACAAAACTTTTATGAAGCAATTTACCCTTACTCATGGTACACTCCAATGCTTTCTATACTAGTCAGTTCAATTTTTAAAATGTTTATCTGGAATCATTAAATTGATTTTACAACCTACTAATGAGTTGTGATCTTCCACAGAAAACATTGCTTTAATCTATATTTTTAAAAATGTGAGGAGGTTACTTTTATCTTAATAAGCATAGAGGTGTTTAAAACACAGTTCTCATGCAAACAGATAATGAATTTTGTGTCAAAATATTGCTTAACACATTAATGGGGATACCAGGAAGAAAACATAAGACCTAGTTTGAAGAACATTTGAGGGATTTATACAGTTATAAGAGGAATGGATTCTTAAGGTGGCCAAGTTAGACATAAGACTGGTTAACTTCCTATAGAACAATTAACCCATAAGACCTTTGGGGCTTAACTTCACTACCAAATTATAAAATTCTATCAATAATATCCGTAGTTTAACCTAGAGAAAGAGTCATATATAGTCTAGTCAGGAGACAACAATCTATCAGTTATTTTAACAAAGCATTTTACATGAATTGCTGATTAAATACAGTTGTTGGGGCACCTGGGTGGCTCAGTGGGTTGGGCATCTGACTCTTAATTTCAGCTCAGGTCATGATCCCAAGATTGTGGGGATCAAGCCCCCAGGCAGGCTCTCCGCTAAGCCGGGAGTCTGTTTGAGATTCCCTCTCCCTCTGTCTCTGCCCCTTTGCCCTCTCTCGCGCATACATGCATACACACTATGTCTCTCCCTCTCTCTCTCAATAAATAAATAAAATCTTTAAAAAAAAATGCAGAGTTATTAGCTAAGTTCATGCAAAAGCTAAAAGTGCCATAATGTAACAGAGACAGCAACTGGTAGTAACTGCCAGCTCACCACCTGTGGGACTAGAGGACTAAATGGAGAGGTTGGAATTGTAACATTATGAGCTTGGAGGAGGAGCTTTGTGGGGATACATTTCACATTTCCTTTTCTACTGGAGACTCTGCAGGGACATGATGGGATCAAACGTTGGAAGACTGTACAAACTGGAATGGCCGGCTACTGTGGGAAGGCATTGCTACAGTCAGTGAGATGGGGTGCTGGTGGGGTTAGCTCCCCAGAGCAGGAAGAAACAGAGAGGCAGCCCACCATGGGAGCAGCTCCCTCCATCTCCTCTAGTCTTGCTATCTCCCTCCGGTGGGCCCACTGTTAAAGTCTAACAGGGAGTAGCAGGTCAAGAGGCAATGTGGTTTGCAAAGCCCCAGGCTGGCATCATAAAGCTAACTACAGCAGGGGGTTAGAGCTGAGAGATAATAGTTTAAACTGCCGCAACTCTTGCCTGACAGGATGCAACTCTTGCCTGACAGGACGGTGAAGTGTTTGCAGGTTTATCATCTGTGTACTGTTGACCAAGAGTGTCAGATCGCATCTAGTGGGTGATGAGAAATGCTCTAGTGTGATAGAAAGAATTAAGCAATCCTCATTTTCCTTTCTCTAAGCTTATGACACATTTTTCTTTATCGGAAATTTGTGGTTTAATAAAAAGCTGCATAGTATCAAAAGTACTATAATTTGGGGCGCCTGGGTGACTCATTTGGTAAGCATTTGACTCTTGATTTTGGCTCAGGTCATGATCAAGCCCGAGTTGGGCTCTGTGCTGGGTGTGGAGCCTGCTTAATATTCTTTCTCTCCCTCTGCCCCTCCTCCCTCACTCTCTCTTAAAAACAACAAAAAAAATTACTGTTATTTTAATATTTTTAGCTTTTGCTATTAAGGGGATCTTAATAAATGATTATTCATGTATATTATTCTAACATTAGACACATATTTGGGTTGTTAGCTTGAAATCAAGAGCATTACATATTATGAACATAAGGATGTGCACACTTTCATGATTCTAAAGTTCTTTTGTTGAGAATTTATAGAATTGTTAGAAATAATCTACAGGAAATTGAGATTACTTTTTAAGAAATTTTAAGTAAAACCTATGTCCACAATAAAGATTTCAATTGTATATAAAGATATTTTAAAAGTAAAAACTCTATGTACGTTTACATTTGTATTTACACAACATGGGTCATACTGTACATCCTTTTTCACATTGTTTTCTCTTAATATCCTATCTTGTCAAACTGTAACAGATGGGTACTCCCCAATCTTTGTATTACCTGTCTACAAGTATATGAACTCACCTCATATATTACCTCATAAAATTCCCTGTTGATGGGAATTTAGGTTGCTTTTAACTTTATGGCAACACATAAAAAGATGGAGGACAGGACTGGGCATGGAAAAATCTTTATGATTTCATATACAAAGTGTGTATGAATGAATATATGTGTTTATGAATATATGTTTATGAATATATGTATATATATACACACTTTCTATAAAAGTATATGTAAAGGAGTATATACACACATTTTTATAAAGTGTGTATATATCTATACACACAGCTATATAAAAGGCGCATATGTAAGGCATATAAACACACACACATGCTTTGTACATAAAATCGTCTATGAGGCTTATCTATCTGGACAGAACAATATTGAGTTAAATACTAACAATCCTTATTTTGTTTTATGTTTATTAATAGCGGAATCAGCAGTTGATGCCCTAAAACTGCACGAAAGAGTTCCAGGTACAACCCTAGGAGCGTCCTCTCCTTATCTTCCCAAGGCATTTTCATAATCAGTCCTTGTCTTTCTCACGCCAGATCCCGCACCACGTGAAGCCCTTGCCGTATTACAGCTACGACCCGCCTGTGATCGGCTACTGCCAGGCTCACCAGCCGCTCCGCGTCAGCAAGGGCTACGAAGCAGTGTCTCCCGAGCAGGAGGAGACCCCCAGCCTGGAGCTCGGGCGCGACCACAGCTTTATCGCCACCATCGCCAGGTCGGCCGCCCCGGCCATTTACCTGGAGAGAATAACAAACTAAACAAACGAACGCGAAAGCCAACTCCTCTGGGGGGGACCTCGGCGGGGTGGGGTGGGGAGGGCTTCATCTTACAGGAGAATGGGTGTCCACAATCGTGGAAGCAAGCTGGCTCATCCTTTCTGTTAAATAAACACTTAGGACATAGAGGAAAGGAAAAACAAAACTGCCGAGAAAGGGCCACGGATGCATCTGCAGCATAACCAGGAGAACTACAGAACTTTCTTTGCTTCAAAACATAAAACAAAAATGCTCCTGGATGTAAATAGTCAAAGTGTCGAGTTCTTATAAAAATAGATTTCACCCTAGCTACATATAGGTTTGTTTGTATATTTGCTTTTTCTACACTGCATGGTTCCTGGGCTGGAGAACCACAGGGGGGGAGGGTGGGGGGTGGGAACCTGGGGTGTGTGTGTGGGGGGGCGGGGAGTTGGGGAAACAAGACAGTTTTCCTTGTTAGGTGTGTGTAACTCTCAGACTTGATTTCAATTGCTTTCTTTCATTTTCCCTCTAAAATGCTGTTTGTTCCTATTTGGTTTGTTTTATTTTCACTTTTTTTTTTTCTTGGTCAAGTGATTCTGTTTCCAATTCTAAACATGGGCATTAAAGCTTATGTTGTACCAAAAGAAAATTTGCTTTACTACAGAACACAAAGAAACAAAGTTGACCACAGAGTCTGTCAAAACCACTGGGAAGAAAATCCAGTAAAATCTGGGTAAATGGTCCTTCAGGACACATGATGCACACAGTATGAAGAGTTTTGACTTTTTTTCCCTACTGGAAGTCCTCACGTGAGTTTTCACTGTGTAAGAATTCTGAATGGGATCTGTATAGACCTCCAGTTGGAAAGACCAGCAGAAATCTCATCTGAACAGGGGCATATGAAGAAAAATGGTCACGTGGTCAATGAATGAAACTGCCAAGTTGACAAATTTCTACATACAAGATAATGTATAACATTGCTTTTTAAATTAATTATCAATTAACTTTTGTGTAGTTTTTATCAATAAAAGAAAATGTTGGAACAATAAATATATTATTTTGTGGTTGGTATACCACAGCCCACTTCATGTTGAGTGCTTTATCTCTTTTTTGTGAAATCCTTGTAGCCTACATCAGTTGGTATCTACCAAATGCCTTCTGTGTGTTCAGTGATTAGGTGGGGAGACCCTACAAGGTGTCGAAAAGAAGAATAAGATGTGGCATATGCACTAACTCGTTACAAAGATTTTTTTTTTTGAACATACGATATAACTAAAAAATTATGTAACAATATGAGGAAAAAGATAAGTATCCATGGAAGGGTTAGAGGTTATATGATCTTTTAGGAGAAAAAGAACTGTGTAGAAATTATTACAATCCAAAAGAAGCATAATGATCACCCATTTTTTTTTTAAAGATTTATTTATTTGACAGAGAGAGACATAGCAAGAGAGGTAACACAAGCAGGGGGAATGGGAGAGAGAGAAGCAGGCTTCTGCTGAACAGTGAGCCCGATGTGGGGCTCGATCCCAGGACCCCGGGATCATGACCTGAGCTGAAGGCAGATGCTTAATGACTAAGCCACACAGGCTCCCCTGATCACCCATTTTTTAAACAAAGGTGATAACTATGCAAATATCAGTTGAGTGATTTTCACCTGACTTCCTTAGTGCTGTGATGCTATATGTCAGCAATTCTTTCTGATTCACAATGGACATTATCCTGATCTAGCTAGTGGTCTGATTTGACTCGTCCTATATTTAAAACAAAATGAAATTACAAAATTTTTGTCATCTTTCATTAGGTCAGGTTTTGCATTCTGAAAAGCACTAATATACATTAGTACTAATGGGATTTCTGAAAAACTAAGTTGATAGCCGCCATTCATGTAATTATAAATTCTACTAAAGTAATAATTAAAGAGCCTTGTGAATACTTCCATATCAAAGAAAAACTAGCATGGAGTATAGGGCATATTTTTTTCCCACTTCTCAAATTGTTTTACTACCATTTTAAATTATGATTGAAGTTAAATTCTATCTTAATTGATAAAAATATTTGTCATATTAAAGAAAATTCAACCAAAGGAAGTTTTTCCACAGTGGAACTAAGGCTCTTGCTGTCAGATTCTGGTAACTTCCCTGTTAACATTTATAACCTGGATTATATCTAGGTATGTTCCCAAACCATTCAAGTAGAATGCATTGACTACGAGTTTCAAAGTTAAAGATAAGTCTTTGGCATTGTGATTTTCTCTTCAGGATTATTTAATAGATTGTAGCAGAACATTGTGGAGTGTCTGCCCGAATTATAAGGATTCTCTATTCCCTCCCAACTTCACTGTGTATCTGACATCACTCATGTATCCCGTCTACTACCCTACCCCATCTCGGAATTTATTGGAGGTCATACCTGAAAAATTTTCATCAAAGTTGGCTGAAATCAACTGTTCTCTGTTCGTTTCTGTTTCTAAAAGAGTCCTAAATCTATAAAAGTCTTCCTGTTATTTAAAACTGTCATATTTGGCCAACAGTTGCATCAAGTATAACATGAATTAGGTAAGTGAATTGCTAGTCAAATGGATAGCATTAAGAAGATGCTACACCGTCTGAGTGTGAAGACTTTCACTTACATATGCTAGAAAAAATTTACACTGAGCTTTGAAAATCTTTTGATGGACAGAAGCAAAACAAACCAATGAAAATCAGAAAAAAAAAATTGCTTGAGTAGGCTTAGAAAAGTCCCTAGTTGAAAAATTCAGGCTTTATATTATGTGAGAGGTCATGTCAGTTTTCAGAGAAAACAACATTAAAAAAAGATAGTGATATTTCCAGAGAGGATTTAGAACCAAATATTAGATTATTATGCCTTAAAGTGCAAAAGTCAATCATGTCTGTGCTGAAAACCTGTTATAACCAAGAAGGATACAAAGCTTAAGCTAGTCACCATTCCGGTTATTATCTGGGCCCCTTAACCAGAGGCTGCAAATTTGTCTATGTAGGTCACTTCTATCACCATTTCTGGTTTATTCAAGTGCTTTGCTATGCAAAATGCCCCAGAATCTGTCTTCTCCCTCAACATTGAAGAGTTTAAATTGTTACCCTATTAGAAGGTGCCAAAAGGTGAGGCCAAAAGCACACATGGTATCCTCCTAATGTGAAATACATCACACATCAACAGGCCTTTTGAAATTTTGGTTACTCTGGGTCTAGCTAATATTAAGATTTTTCACTGCCTTCTAAAAGTCAGGAACTATTTTGACTCTACTCATTTTTCATTTTGAAATATTAAAGACACCTCTCAAAGAAAGTTTTGCTTTATGTGAAGATTGTCCTAATTAGTAATTTAATTTTATACTATCATTTTTATTGAACTTCCAAAAGATTAGCAGGTTGAGGAGTACCATAGAGGAAGTACATTAAAACAATGTCTAAAAAGAACGGGGAATGTGATACATGCAGATCAGAAGAATCAATTATTCAGAAATTCTGATTAACTTTTTTCATAAATATTTCTAGTAATGCTGAGTTTAAAATAATAAGTTTTTACTTATTGTAACATGCAATAGGGAAATACCTAGACTCAGAAGCTTGACTGATATATGTATAAGTGTATTTTATACACACACACACACACACACACACACACATTAAATTTTCACTGGCCTGCCTACTATACTTTTATCAGTAGCTCGAGTGCAGATTTGGCAGATCTACACTCCAATGTGATCCATGCCATGGAACTGACAAAGGGGAGAAGCCAACTGTAAACCTTTACATTTTGTGAGTAATCAGTGCATGTGGATTAAATTTGGGAATTTTGGTCTACCGATAGTTTGACATTACTCAGTGTAATAAGACTGCCAAAGAAAAATGCATCACAGAAATGTCCCAAATAGGGGCAGCAAGCCTCTGTCTTTGACTTGGGTCCTGATCTAGTTGGGCTCTCTGCTCAGAGGGGAGCCTGCTTCCCACTCTCTCTGCCTGCTTGTGATCTCTCTCTCTGTTAAATAAATAAATAAAATCTAGAAAGAAAGAAAGAAAGAAAGAAAGAGAGAGAGAGAGAGAGAAAGAAAGGAAAGAAAGAAAGAAAGAAAGAAAGAAAGAAAGAAAGAAAGAAAGAAAGAAAGAAAGAAAGAAAGAAAGGAAATGTCCCAAACAAGAAATGCTATTGTTTGAAATCTAAGTTTAACTGGTCAAACCACACCTGGAATTTAGTATCAATGTCACATCTTCGAGGGGACACCTACAAGCATAGCAACCAGGATATTTAAAGTTATGCAATGCATAGCATGTGTCCTTGCTTAATGAAGAATTGAAAGAAGGACCATTCACTTAGTAAAGGTAATAAAGCATTACAGATTATCAAGCAGGGAGGAGAAGCAAAGAGAAGCAGATCCACTCTGCTCTATAGGCCCAAAGACAGCCACACAGTATTGCTAGCAACTGACTTTTTAATTGAGGAATCCAAGACTCTTGTGGTAGTCCTTGTCTCCACCTCTGCACCTTCCTAATTCTCTGAAGCCACATGGATTCTCATGCAGGCATATTTGCCATACCTCATGTTATATAACCTTTAATTGCTTTTAAATCAGAAGTTCATGTCCAGTCCAAGTTCAGAAACTCAGTTATCTATCAGTGAATCTAAGTTTTAATTTCACTCAGTCCAAGTACAGACCTGTAGTGACCCAGCCTCAGCCCATTGTTACGTAACACAATTCTAGTTGTCTCCTAGTTGTTCCTTGGAATTCAGAGTTCCTTTTGCCTTGATACATCTTTAGGATCTTGGTCTTCTGAGGCTGAGCACAGTGTTTCTCTTGCTTCTATTACCAGGCACCTGATTTCTGTCTCTGAATCCCTGTCATTTGTTCTCAAGCCTCCTCTAAATGACTTCTGTCACTCAAACACCCAAGATACCTGGTAGGCCAGCCTTAGCTTCTACCTGTAGTCCTTCCTGGTAGGAAAAACCTGGTAGGGTCTCTAGCCTCTTGATATGTTACTCCGCCAGCTAACTACTCAACTTCTCCTCCTCTGTTGTGGGAGTTTGCACTATTCCAGAGGTACAATTCAGTTTCAAAAAAAGTGCTCATTCTATTTGATTGAGATCTAAGTCTCCATTCTAATTCTAATATGCAAGATCAGTGGTTCTCAGGTTCTCAAATGTCAGCATGTAAAACAATTACCTGAAAGTCTTTTTAAAAGAGATTGGTAGGCCCCGATGCAGTAGGTCTGGGGTGAAGTCTGAGAATATTCCCTTCTAAAGAGTCACCAGGTCATGCTGAGCTGCTGGTTGTGAACCACATTTTGAGGACCATTGCCATAAAGCAGAGAGACTATATCTCTATAGGTTGATGACCCAGACTGTATAATTGATTAAAAACAAGTTGAGGCATTATACAAGCATGCAATATGAGGAGGCTGGGACTTTATATGAAAAGCATTTTCTTTTTTTCTTTTTAAGATTTTATTTATTTATTTATTTGACAGGGAGGAGAGAGATCACAAGTAGGCAGACAAGCAGGCAAAGAGAGAGGGGGAAGCAGGATCCCTGCTGAGCAGGGAGCCCAAAGCAGGGCTCGATGCAGGGCTCGATTCCAGGACCCTGAGATCATGACCTGAACTCAAGGCAGAGACTTTAACCCTTTGAGCCACCCAAGCACCCCATGAAACGCATTTTCTAAAATGGGCTGTGGAACACTGACAGAAGATCTGTGAAAGCAAAGAAGTAAAAAATGAACAGTAGCAATAACCGCAATAATAAAAGAAGTTTCCATGATCATATTAAATTCAAAAAATGTTACATATAACAAAGGCTTCTTTTGGAAATTCACAAGACATTTTAACATTTAAAGGATATCAGAAATACTGTGGTCAAGAAACCCACTTTGTTTAACCCTGGATTTCCTAAATGTATTCAAACACAATACCCTTCCTCAATTTTCTAAGAAAATTCTGGAGAACAAATGTTCTCTAGACTTGGGAAATGTTGATTTAAAGAATGCTCTTACTTTGTCCATCAACAAAAACATGCACCTGAGCAAATAACTATCTCCATGTTTAAAAATGACATAATGTACTCTTGTTTCTGAGATGCACAGTGGCTTTTTTAAATCAATGACCTAATATATATAAACCTCTCCAAGAAAGCAAATGTCAGATTAACTGAATTAAATGAGAGTAATTAAAATGGTAAGAACCTGGCATCATGAACGGAAAATAGATCTCTTCATATATGACCCTCCCTTTCCCTTGGAGATTAGGCCCACTGTTTCTACTGTATGTGACATTGTAAAATCATAATAAATCACCAAAGAGTACATAGAAATGTGGGCAGTCTTTATTATCTGAATTGGCAAGTTCCTGATCAGTCACTGGCCTTAGGTGATATCATTCATTCATCTGTGCTTTGGCCAGAGGCTCCCCTCAGATGGGGAATGAGAATGCAAGTGGTTAAGGGGAGGTGTGAGAACCAAACGTGGACTTTGGCTCATCCTCTCCAAGTCATTTCCTTACAAGAGCCAGGTAATTAATTAAAATGTTTTAAAATGGATTTTAGATTTCCAATATGCATCACTGTTTGTTTTTCAAAACGATATAAGAATAAAAATGCATAAAAATAAGGTCAGACATGAGCTCAGATTTTGTATGCATTAAGAGACCTACCCTTATAGAAATAGAAATAATGGACAAACTATATGCTCACTTCCCTGGAATCAAAATTTTTATATCATTCAAATTCTTGAGCTTAATTGTACCACATTAGGGAGACTTTCACTTGATTTTAGAGAACGGAGGGAAGATGATGGACCATGACTGAGGTGGTACTTAGTCTGGAGACTATTATTCTGCTCAGGCTGCCATAACAAAAGGAGAAACTTATTTTCTCACAGCTCTGGAGGCTGGAAAGTCTAAGAGCAAGATTCCAGCAGTTTGGTTTCTGGTGAGACCTCTCTTCCTGGGTTTGTAGATGGCCACTTTCTCACTGTATCTTCACACAGCAGAAAGAGAAAGTAGACTCTAGTGTCTCCTCTTGTAAAGACACTAATCCTATTAGATCAGGACCATTTATGACTTCATTTAGCCTTAATTACCTCCTTCTAGACCCTAGAAATACCATTGCATTAGGAGTTATGGGTTCAGCATGTGAATTTGGGGGAGCACACTTCATTTCATAGCAGACAGGAAACCAAACAACCAACCAACCCAAAACAAAACAAAACCAACTGCAGGATACTTACTAGAATAATCCACATCTTTTCATATAGAAAAAATACATAGAAAGAAAAGCCAGCTTATTCTAGCTGGGGAATGCTTGAGGGAAAGGTAGGTTAGTTGGGATTCTGGATGGGCCTGAACTCTAAATATATTTATAAGGAGAGATTATATGGTTTATTTTGTTTGAGTCACATGGAGTATTAAAATCCCTCCTAATAAGGTCATTGAGGAAGTTAATTAACTAAGTTTTATACAGCATTTTAGTGTTTTTAAGGAGATCTATTACTTAGAAGAAAACATTTCCCAAACTGGTTTTACGTTAGTCCCATGATGTGCTTTGCATAAAAGGGTTCCAAGGTCAAGTAACCCTAAGGGAAAGCTGTATTTTTTTATCCAACCTCTCACATAGTCTCAGTGCTCATTAATGTATTAAAAGCTTTCTGAATTCCTGTAGTAAAGAAGCTATTTGAATTCAGCATTTTCCAATATTATTGGATTGTGGAACATTCTCCACTGAAATACCAGCTACTGAGAACCTATAGGGCTAGTTTTCCACAGAATACATTTAGGAACATATTATATGTTTAATGAAGGTCTATCTGATGTAGAGTTCTCCTAGGGGGGAGAAATAGGAACATTCAGTGTGGGTATAGATTTCTTTTTTTTTTTTTTAATTTTTTTTTTTATTTATTTTGACAGAGAGAAACACAGAGAGAGAGGGAACACAAGCAGAGGGAATGGTAGCGGGAGAAGCAGGCCCTCTGCCGAGCAGAGAGCCCAATGCGGGGCTCGATCCCAGGACCCTGGGATCTGACCTGGGCCGAAGGCAGACGCTTAACGACTGAGCCACCCAGGCGCCCCTAGATTTCTAATACCTACAAATGTAACTTTTTGGAATATCTTCCACTCAAAGAAGTATTTAATTTTTCATCAAAAGTAAATATTTAGAGCCTTTGATCAGATCATATTATGCAAAGCAATTCATAGAGCACCAATTTCTACATAAGCAGAGTATCTTAGTTTTCAATATTTTATCATAGTTTGAACAAACCTGAGATACTGTGTCTACTTACATTGTAAAATTTCCCTAGAGTATGATGAGTCTATAGAGTATTGAGATCTTGGAAATCATAACAGAATTGTGGAATAAACCAGAGGACTTTAAAATAAAGAAGAGATTCAGGTAGGAATCTTCAAGAAACTTTCAAGGATTTCAAGAAACTTCAAGAAACTTTCCTGTCTTCACTGATTGAAATGATTGGAGCATAATTGGGAGTGTGCTTGCTCTTTTTTCCAGATGCTAAAAAGATCAGGATGGGTAGTATAGGATGGCAGCTTTTATTTAAATGCATGTATTCATTCAGTAAGTATTTATTATATGCCAGCATTATTATATGCAATGCTATAAGTAAGAACCAGGTATAACTGAAACACAAGTTAGAGTGACATAATATTGCACCAAATTGGTAAGATGGGAAGAGTATTTCAAAGGAGTTCAACAGTCAACCCAAAGTAAGAAGGACATGAATAGTTCAAGAAACCAGATTACAGTGAGCAAGGGAAGAAGTAGTACACAGTGAGTTGGAGAGGTAACCAGAGACCAGATCTGACAATGTGGAGGCAGCTATGGTAAGGAATTTGGGTTCTAACTTAAGGAGTTTAGAATTCACACTACCAGCAACAGGGGACTCACAGATGAATGTTAGTAAGAGTAGTAAACATCATTTGGCTTTGGTTTGAGACCACTTAGGAGTATACTTCAATATAGCACCTAAGAGAGAAGGTAGGACTTACCTAAGAAGTGCCAATGACAATTAACAGCAGAAATCATTAAAAGGATAGCATAAGATTTATAAACTGCTTATCCATACCACATGCTATTTCAGTAATTTTATACTTAATAACCCACAACAATTCTTTGAGCTAAGTATATTTACTGTTGTTAGAAGCATTTTACAGAGGAAGATGCAAGAAGAGGTTAAGTTATTAAGGCATAGAATCACGATTCAGAGCCTGGACGTCTCCTCGAGGAAGAGGATCTCCTGGCCCCTATGTTCTATGGCATCTTGAGACTTCACATGGGAGTCATTTAGGAAAAGAAGCAGTAGGATTATGCAATTGGAAGCAGGCAAGGATTGAGGAAATAGAAGAAACTAAAGATAGTGTCCATATTTCTGATTTCAGCAGAGAACATGTTGATATTACCTGGGACAGTGCCATAGGAGGGATGACCTTGTTAGTGGCAGAAAATGATGGATTCTGTTATGTATATGTCAGCTTTTAAGAACTTAAGAATCATATGGTGCCATTCAGGAAAGAGTGAGATGGGGAGAGGTTAAATTAAGAATAATGATGGAGCTATACATATTATAATTTAATGTTGAATCCACAGGAATTTGAGAAATTAATCATGAATAATATGTATAGATTAAGAATTGAAGAGGGACCAGATCAGAGCTCTGATAACAGCAAAAGTGCCATCAAAGGAAAATCAAAAGGATGATCCAGAAAAATATCAGGGTAATAAGGTTTATAGATTTCATTGAAGCCAAGGAAAGACAGAATTTTCCAATTCTGACAAATAATCAAAGAGCCTGTCTTAGCAAGTAGTGAAAACTTGTTACCGGAAGTCTCAGTGTGGATCCTTGGTGTCCAACTGCAAAATTAGAGTACAAAATGGTCTAGTGTGGACTGGATGACAACTTGGTTCCTTCTTCCTCTAAGATTTTATGATTCTCTACATTTCCCATTAGAGGTAAAATGATATAAGCTCCCAGAACCCCAAACTGTGTGATTTTCAAAACTCAAGATGAAAAACACATCTTGCAGTTCATCTTTTCAGTTTTGATTTCTACCGATTTCTAATTTGGCATGCAGTTAGGGTAGGTGGGTTAGATATAATAAAACACATATTATTTGTTAAGCTTTCCAGTCTCCAAATTAAATATTGAATGACTAGGGAATTTCTATTGTATTTATTTTTAATTGCCTATAAACTACTCAAGTGTTTTCAAACTTGCCAAGATTCTGGAGCCTGACGTATAGTAGGTAACCAACAAATATTTCTTAGAAAATGAATGAATAAGGGGTGCCTGGGTGGCTCAGTTATATAAGCATCTGATTCTTGGTTCTGGCTCAGGTCATGATCTCAGGGTCCTGGGATAGAGGGAGCAGGAGCATCACTCTGTGCTCAGCAAAAATTCTGTGGGAGATTCTCTCTCCTTCATCCCCTCCTCCCATCACATGCAGACAGGCACTCACTCTGCCTCCCTCTCCAATAAATAAATAAATTAAATAAATAAATCCATCGTATAATTCTCATGTTTGAAATTAGTGTGATGATACTATTTCTGAATATACCTCTTATTAATTTTCTAGCCACAGAATACATTCCAATATTTATTCCATGAAAGGTGTTTACTCCAAGGACAATCCAAGACCGTGCTTAACAGAAAGAGAATGATTGTTTGAGTAGCCTTGTAATTTTTACCTTTTAAGAATGTGTATCTGTGTAACAAGTTCTAAAGAAATCTATTCAGGTCATAAAAATTAAAGTGTTCAATTTCTCATTAACATTCACCCACCCCACACACATACACACACTTTAAAACATTGACAAAGAGTAAGATGAGCTGTGTTGTTTATATAATAAGGGTGAAACAAACTAGATTAGGTCCAGAAAAACTATCAGAAAGGTGAACTCTATTTTTGATATTTGACTGCTAATAGCTTTGAAGTTCTACCCTCCCCTCTTCCCTTCTGCCCCACACCTGGGCAAGCTGATGAGAAAGTCTGAGTGCTCCCTTCCTTGGAGCCAATGAGAAATTCAAACTATGCAAGCCCCAGCCCATACAGAGAAACTCACATCCCAGCCTCACCCTGTGACTACCATAAATTCCATGCTAGTCTCCTTTCTCTGCTCTCTCAAGACCATTTTTTTTTTAAAGATTTTTATTCATTTGAGAGAGAGCGAGAGAGAGCAGAAGCAGGGGGAGGGGTGGAGGGAGAGGGAGATGCAGACCCTGGCTGAGCAGGGAGCCTGATATGGTGCTCCCTTCCAGGACCCTGGGATCATGACCTGAGTGAAAGGTAGATGCTTAACTGACTGAGTCATCCAGGTGCCCCTCTCAAGACCATTTTGAATCTGCTTGGGAGCCTGCCCTTTGGATCCTCATATACATGAGTAATGAACATTTTCTACCCTCTTGGTGCCTGTGAGGTACCATAAGTTTTAACATCCAAACCCAAGCAAAAACCCAAACAGAATGAATATTGTTTGTAGGTTATGAAGATTTCTGGACCTTTCCTAGGACCCAGAAATTATGACTAATATTTAATACAAAGTCTTGTAACAATAGCACTTAGTAACAGTTGTGCTTTTTTATACAGTGTTTTACATAATATTTTTCTCCCTTCATGAGGATGATTCTCATCTGTCTCCTTCCTTTATTCCTCATTGGTAAACTTATATGTATGAACTAATATATTTAAATCTTTTTCTTGGCAGGTAGACAAATTAATGGACATATACATGGACCAGGGAAGCTTGCCTTAGCGAATTTGCAACACTCTATCAACTAACCAACAAAATATTCTACTCTGTGTAGAAATATATCACATGTTGACTAGCACTTTATGCATAAAGTAATTTTCCTTTTCAAGTACATATTTTTTAAAGCCCTTGATGACTTACCCAGCTCTCATACATTCCCCATAACACTGTGATAGAGATGATGTTATGTGTTCACCATATCATTTTCCTCTCTTGCAGAGCACTGAAAGACTACTGTGGTTAGATTTGATACAATGATTGGGTTCTTGTCAGTATAAAAGTGTGTGGAAGTTATCTGTTACTTGGAGCCTGAGGCAATTAAGAAAAGGCGGGAACTCTTCATTTTCTTTCTTTCCTGTCCATAAAGCTGGTGGAAAGATCCTGACTTCCTGAGTTACCATTAAGGCAAAGGTTCCAAATAGAGCTGGCAAAACACACCCAACAATGCTGGTAACTTGACTATTGTGCAAAGCCACTAAAATTTCAAAGATTCTGTGACTACTACAAAGCTTAGCTTACTATGGCTAATACCAATACCTGAATGTCCATAAACAATAATTACTATATCAGGTAAAGAGCTCTCTATGACCCTGAAATGTTTTTAGCCTATTACTTTAGTATCAAATGAGACAAATCCTAAATATTTGCATCCACCAATGTACTATTTTTCAATGTTCTTTAAAAATTCTTTTTTTTCCCCCTACCCTCAAAAATCTCTTGATTTTGAGGGTAGAAAATCTCTCATCCATCCTGTGGTCATACTTTTCTGTAATTTTCCGGTTGTCTTTTTTTTTAAGCTCTTTGTCTTTTTCGATCTATCTTTCATGTTACCTTTTTGAAGAATACCTTGCCTTGCCCTTCCGCATCGTTCAACTGTCTTCCAATTATATTTTTGGGAATTCTAGACCTGTCAAGTGTTACCTGGGGCGGATGAGTGTGCGATGCATTTATGAGATACGGACTATGCTTCTGAGGCACCAAATGCATCTTCTCAACCATACAGCTAGTAATTGGTGAATATGAGAAATGTTGGAAGCTTTCATGAAAAAAGAAAAAATATTTAAAAACAGTATATATGATGATCTGAATGTACCAAACTCATAAATTTGGCTTTTGAGAAAATTTTTAAACTTAATATTAATACACTCCCCCCGACTCTTTGTAAGCACATTTAAGTACATAGATCTGTGTATTCGCATTAGACAAAAAAAAAAAAAAAATCTACCTTCTTAATATGAGTACATCAAAGGAAGCAGGACATAGGTACCCTTGCCATGGCACTTGAAATTGTCCCCAGAGCAATCACAGAACTTGTTTAATAATGTACCCTTGAAAGTAAGATAAATTACTTTGCCTGGAGTATGTCTTTAATTTGTATGTGTCTATTCTCAAGATCTTATTACTTATTTCAAAGAGCAAGGTAAATTGCCTGCATGTATGCTAATGAACTAGCTATTTGAAATCATAACTTCTTTACAATCAATGTTGCTGGATCCCTCAGGATTTGAAGTACTCTTACTGGCTAAGTGTGGCATTATCTTACTCTCTGTGTAGAAATTTGGGAATTATTGACTAGCTATTGCATGGATGAAGTAATCTTCCTTTTCAAGTACATTTTCTTTGTGAAAATATATTGTCCAGCTTGTATAACCCTTCAATTTCAATTCCTTTTTAACAGAGAGCAGTACAAATACATAAAAAATTGAAACATCAACCCAAATACTAATGTGATTTCTTAAAGGTGTGGACAAGCAAATAGAAAAATATAATGCTTTGTTTAGTTATATGAGGCAACTACTTAAATCATCTTTAATTTGGTTCTAAAGAGTTGCTTTCCAAAGCTAAAATTATAGATGCTTAGTAAATTGTGTTTGTTGAAACACATACATTTGGGTATTGCAAATATGGAAGCAATTTTTAAAGATATGACTTCTCCTATATATTTTTAGATTGAATTGCAAATCTGTGATAGTTTTTCTGTTGATCAAGGTTTTTAGGTAGAGAATCAAAAGTAACAAATAATGCTGCATAAAAATATAGAATTAATAAAAATCTAAGACAATAATAAAAGAGATCTATAAACTGGTTTCTGATTAAGTACCAAATAAACAATACAAATAAATAGCAGGAGCTTAGAGGAAGAAAAGAGGGCATTTAAATTGAGATTCTGAGTGCTCAGATAGATTTGCCTTGAATGCTCTCTTTTCTTCCTCTAAACTCCTGCTATTTATTTGTATTGTTTATTTGGTACTTAATCAGATACCAGTTTATAGACCTCTTTTATTATTGTCTTAGATTTTTATTAATTCTATATTTTTATGCAGCATTATTTGTTACTTTTGATTCTCTACCTAAAGTTTAAACCCTTAGAGAACAGGATCTCTATACCATATAAAACCTGTCACATAGCAAAATGTCCCTAAAAACTGTTTCATGAAATATACAGCTAGTAACCAACCCCCTTTTTATATAGTTCTATAAGCCTATATATAGATGCTTACACCTAAGAATGTATGGAGAACCCAGAATGTGCATACCCATAAGCCCATGTACATAATGATCATGATTAGGTTGTGATGTCAAGAATATTAGCTAAAATCTTAGCATTTGTAGGACCAAGGCAAGCAATGATGGCAGCATTTAAAAATAGCTACCTGTTGTTTTAATGATGCAAATAATATCTAAATATTTAAGCATCAAGTCACTGGGTGGTTATAAAAATTTTTGTTAATGAAGAAGCAGGCCAAGATGGCTAAGAGATAGGAGTTAATCCAGGAGGACCTGGCCACAATGGGAAGCAGCCTATCTCATCTCACATTGTTTGCTTCCCAGAGTCTAGTAACAGGGGGATTCAGTAACCCACAATGGTCCATCAGCTGTCAGTTGGCTGGTGAAATGACAAAAGTCTTAATGAGAGAAAGATAATTTTCCATGGTACCCGTGACAAAGTTATGCTTTTTCTGCTACAAAGTTCATGGTAATTGACTGGATGATTAGCATTTAGAAAGGACAGTCTTGCAAATTTTTATATTTGAGACTTAAATAAATTTTATTGATTGCCTTCTAAGTACCAGAAAAGACTTGGAAATCCTATTTTTTGCTTACTAAGATCTTTCTTCTTCCCTCTCTAGAAATGACTAGAACTTTATCTTTCACCAAATACATGGATTTTAACTATGGCTGTGTGGAGTAAAAATCTGTAGAAATGGCTGAGTCTTACAGAGGGGCCACAAATAACAGTTGAACAACAGGGATTTAAGTTCCCCATCAATAATGACTCTTATGAAGATTCCACCAATACTCAAAACAGAATGCCCTACAGATAACCACCTTGGTCAGGATCACTGCTTTTGCAGATGTGGGATTATTCCCATCACAACAATTACAAACAAGCAAGAAGCAGACACCTGGGAAGCTGGTTGGGACTACTAATGTAGAGAGGACACCCTACTCCTTGGTTTCCCCTCTATACAGTCAGCTTAAAATTTGGGATGGGAAAATAGTGTGTGCTGGGGGGGAGAGGTTAAAGTTACACTTACATGCACAAATGAACTTTTTTTAATGGACTGAACTTTCTTTTAATAACCATAGGTATAATTACACAATTGGGTCAAAATATCACTAAATGGGTCAATTGCTCAAGAGGAAAAGTGCTTTCAATTGTTAGAAGTTTGGGAAAATAAAATCATTTCAGGTTTAAATTGCAAAGATAAAACATACACATACTGTATCTGGTCCTGGACCTTCTAGCCAATTTCATTAAATTATGTCTTCACTGGTATCAAAAAAACAGCCTACACGAGTCGTTGTAGCTTTATTGTATGATATATGTGTTCATTCTCTTCATCATTAATATTTTTTCTAAATACATTTCAGGCCAGAGGTTCTCAAAGTGTGGTTCCCATATCGGCAGCATTAACATCACCTGGAAGTGCATTGGAAATGCAAATTCTGGGGTGCCACCTACCAAACCAGCTGAAATAGAAATTCTGGGAATGAAGCCTAGCAACCTGTGTTTTGACAAGTCTTCCAGGTGATTCTGATGCATTCTTAAGTATGAGAATCACTGTTCTCATCTGTTTTTCTGCTTATTTTGGCTATTTTCGACTTGTTTATTCATTCACCTTCATGTTAATGATAAAGCCATTTTGTGTTATCTTAGGAAAGACTAGGTTATGTTGCATTAACAAAAAAATCCTCAAATCTCAGTGGCTTAACACGGCCAATTTTCTTTCTTGTTCATGCTATGTGGTCTTTGAGAGCTGGCAGAAGGGTCTGCTAATCATTAGGTACTAAGAGATCCAGAATGCTGGATCACCCACCATTGCCTGTTGTTTTGCAGAGCTAAAACCCAACAACTCCAGTAACTCCCTAGAAGGGAAGGAAATCAAGAGAGTCATAAATGTGAAGCAGCAACTCTCCATGTGGGTAGAGCTCTGGGAGAAAATAATGTGCCTGCCTTTCGACTTGGAGTATAGCTCACAGCAACCTTCTGTTCAACATGTATAAGTGTCTACAGAAACCCAATATAGTATTATGCTTCCAAGTCTTGTTTATCACAGATTCATCAGAGTAGCATCATGACTCTCAAAAAGAAGTGTTACGGCAGATTTACTGCTTTTGGCCCTGAAATTCACATGTAGCCATACATTCAGTTTTGCAGCATGTACATTTGAAGACATGCTACTAGAAGAATTAGTTACTAGTGGGCTTTAGATCATCCCTGCCAATAACAGATAAAATGGACAAGATCTAGCCACCCACTGAGGTTTTAGCAGCCTCAGATCCATTTGGCATCAGCTTCTAATATGACGTAGAACTCACTGATCCAGAATAAAAGGATATAGTATCATATGTAACACTTTGAACATTATCTGATACCTTCTGTTAGTGATTAAGAAATCCAGATATACACACCACACACACGCACCCACAAATATTCTAAATATTCCACTGTGTTATCTGGTCCAAATTCACCAAATGTCAGGTGCAGTCATCTTTTGGGTCTCTTTTCTGGACAAATATTAAGGGAAAATGGCATTTTAGAGACTGGGTTAAGATAGGAAGACTCATAAAACAGAAGACTCTAAAATATAGTTGTATACTCATCCCACTCAGGAAAAAAGACTGTCCAGTAAGACATACACCTATAAAGGTGAACATGGTCTCAGGTAAGGAAATGGATCATGGCATAGATGCTCAAACATGTTTCTTGCCTTCTATACAAACTATGATTTTCTCCAAGGCTATAAAAATTATGTTAGATATAAGACATTGGATCTTAATGTAATTCAGAAGGAAACAAAGAGATGCAGACACTGGGGCAAAGGGATGGGTGTCTGAATTGCATATGAAAATCAATTTTCTTTTTCTTTTTTTTTTAATTTTATTTATTTGAGAGTGAGAGAGCAAGAGAGAAAGAGAGAGAGAGCACTAGTGGGGTGAGGGGCAGAGGGAGAAGCAGACTCCTTGCTGAGTAGGGAGCTCAATGCAGAGCTCAAGCCCAGGACCCTGGGATCATGACCTGAGCAGAAGGAAGACTCAACCGACTGAGCTGCCCAGGTGTCCCTGACAATCAGTTTTCTGACCAACTCCAGTTCTTACAATATAATTGCCTTGTTTAGAGACAATGGAGAGGATGCCTGACGGTTTGTTTGAAACCTTTTACACCATTCCATCCTCAACCCTCAAGATCAACAATTCCACTTATTAGTGAAGAATCCATCTGACATTTCTCAAGATGGTACCAGGGAGGGAGACAAAGCATAAGAGACTCTTAATCTCAGGAAACAAACTGAGGGTGGCTGGGGGGTAGTGGTGTAGGGATAGGGTGCCTGGGTGATGGACATTGGGGAGGGTATGTGCTATGGTGAGTGCTATGAATTGTGTAAGATTAATGATTCACAGACCTGTACTCCTGGGGCAAATAGTACATTATATGTTAATTAAAAAAAAAAGATGACAGTCAGTGGTTTGTGTGTGTTCTATGAGGTTATATGTGCTAGGGTGAAAGGTTGGCTGAATGAGGCTGACAAACACAGTGGATTTCACCACTCCTGGAGCTTATTTAATATTGTATATATTCTTTAGAGAAGAGACTTACTGAAGGCAAAGCGTTAGTAACATATAAGTAGAGTGCATTGAATTTATTGCTCCCCATGGTCTTAATTAAGAATTGTGCTAAAGGGACAATCTGATGTTTAGCTAGATGATAGTGGAAGAATGCTGTCTCCCTTTTGCAGGAATCCTCTTCTGCAGATAGTAATGTTTTGAGAGCACAGATGTCTGGAAACCAATCTGTTATAAACCAATTTATAGATACTGAGTTATTAAGATCAATTGTGGTAGAAGGGATAAATATGTCAAATCTGCAGCCACACTCTCTGGGTTCAGAGCTTGAGTACATCCCTTAATAGGCCTTTATGGCTTTACCAAGCAGGACATTTAAGTGCCCTCAGCCTTTCAAAGCTTTTGGTGGGGTTGTTATCTAAAGCACTGAGAACAGTGCCTATTACATAATAACTGCTTATTATTAACGTTATTGTCTTCCACACCAGAATTACATGTACAGATCCATGGTGAGCACATTGTTTCCTGGCATTGGTGAACTGAGCAAAAGTTGATAGGGGGATAAAGTTACAGTGGATGGGATGACAGAATGAATTACCATGGGACTTACTGGGAATTTCATTTTTTGTCTCCCTATAAGTTCTTACTGATTAAATACCCAATTATATAGAGTCATAGTTGTCCATTTGAAATGATTTTGCCCCCTATCTAACCAAGGGACATTTGATAATGTCTGTGGACATTTTTGATGGTCATAAATGATGTATGTGGAGGGTTATTGCTGGCATCCAGTGGGTAGAGGTCAATGAAGTTGCTAAACATTTTATAAACAAGATAGCCTTTCATAACAAAGAATTCTTCAGCCCAAAATATCAGTACTACTGCTACTGAGAAACTCTGATATATGGTGCTTTGATTTGATCAAACACCTAAGGATTAGTGAGGTCAGTATATAAATGAATTAAAACTGAAACCAATACTGGGAAGCTCTGCTCTGGGACAGAGATTGAATCAGTGGTAATCCACTCAAGGTGGCCACAGAGGTCTGGCGACTCCTATAGCAAAAAAGCTAAAGGAAGCCATGATTTCCCAGAGATAAGTGAATTAGTTCTCAGGGGTCTACTATCAGTAAAGGCACTCATAGATCATTGTTTTCCAAACTTGAGCTTTTGACTCACTGTCTATGACCCACTAATGAAACCACTTGTCACATTTTAAAAAAAAATAATGAAATAGAACAGAAAAAAGAGTAGAAGATATTAAAAGTGATGTCATTATGATGGAAACTGTATTATGAGACTTTAAAAAAGTACATGTATAAAATTGATCACAATGAAAAATATATTTCTTAATATAGATCACAGATAAAACTGTTCAAAAAACACTTTTAAGATTTGCGAGTTTCATCAGCATAACCAGTTTATGATTTAATATTGTTCCTCAAAGACCTAGTCTTCATAGCCTGCAAGTAAAATTAAATTTGGTGCTATCTGCAAATTTGTTTAAGACTATATATTTATACTTAGAAAGAACAGAAAGACTACAAGAATGTGGGATATCCACCCAAGTAACAAAGGTACATATTTCTGATGGCAACACCTATATTCTGTACTGCTCAAAAGTTCTATAATGGGGGGAGGAGCAAGATGGAAGAGAAGTAGAAGGCTGAAATAGTATCAGATCCCAGAATTTTAGCTACATAGTTACCAAACCACTCTAAACACCTACAAACTCCACAGGACATAGAAGAATAGAACAGCAATTCTAGGAACAGAAAATCGACCACTTTCCAGAAGGTAGGACTTGTGGAAAAAGTGAATCCAAAGCGACAAGAAGAGAGACGGCGGGGGAGGGGCTGGCTCCCGGCAGCCACAGAGCAGTGGACCACAGAATTGGAACTTTTAGCGTCTGCTCTGCTGAGGGACATCACTCCAGAAGTTAAGCAGGGGGGTTAGCACTTGCGAGGACAGTGTGGTTTCAGGACCCACAGGGTCACAGAGGGACCAGGGATGTCTGAGGGTGGCAGAGCCCCCAGGTATCGGATCAGGGAAGCCAACAGCAGAGACGAAGCCATGCAGTGGGCTATCAGCTCGGGCTTACCTCACACTGAGATCTGAGGCACAGTCAGGCTACTGATC
>CM053610.1:77616440-77652551 GCA_028646535.1 Procyon lotor | reverse complement strand
TTGTAGTCTCCAGCCTGATCACATTCCTTCCTCTTTTAATCTTTTGTTTCTTTTTTCTCTTTTTTCAACCACCCTCTTATCAATCCCTTTTTTTAGACTCTTTTTTTAATTTCATCTTTACACTCATATTCCATCCCTTCATAGTGTTTACTCCTATTTTTGTATATTTATAAAATTTTTCTTTCTTTAAAATTTTGGGTAGTTTCTTCTAACAGACCCAAACCACCCAAAATCAGGTGGGGCTCTGTTCTAGCCACAAGTCTAATATATATATTATATTATATAAAAAATATATATATTTTTTTCTTTTTCTCTTTTTTATTTTATTTATTTTTTCAATTTTTCTCCCCCCCTTTTTCCTCAACCCCTGGTTTTGACTCTCTTTTGATTTTTCTGGGATCATTGCTACCCTTTTAGTATTTTGTTTTCATATTCTTCTATTCTTATCTCGATAAAATGACAAGGTGGAAAAACTCACCACAAAAAAGAGAATAAGAGGCAGTACTGATGGCTAGGGACCTAATCAAAACAGACATTAGTAATATGTCAGAAATAGAATTCAAAATGATGATTATCCAGGTGCTAGCTGGGCTCAAAAAAAACATGGAAGATATTAGAGAATCCCTCTCTGGAGAAATAATATCCCTTTCTGGAGAAACAAAAGAACTACAATCTAACCAAGCTGAAATCAAAAAAGTTATTAATGAGGTACAATCAAAATTGGAGGGTCTTACTGCGAGGTTAAATGAAGCAAGAGAGAGGATTAGTGATGTAGAGGATCAAATGATGGGGAATAAAGAAACAGAAAAAGAAAAACAACTACTAGACCACGAGGGGAAAATTCCAGGGATAAGTGATACCATAAGACGCAACAATATTAGAATAATTGGGATACCAAAAGAAGAAGAAAGAGAGAGAGAGGCAGAAGCTATATTGGAACAAATTATTGTAGAGAATTTCCCTAATTTGGCGAACAGAACAAGCACCTAAATCCAGGAGGCACAGAGAACCCCCCCTCAAAATCAATAAAAATAGGTCTACATCCTGTCATCTAAGAGTAAAACTTACAACTCTTAGTGACAAAGAGAAAATCCTGAAAGCTCAGGACAAGAAGTCTGTAACATACAAAGGCATAAATATTAGATTAGCAGCAGACCTCTCCACAGAGACCTGGCAGGCCAGAAAGGACTGGCATGAAATATTCAGAGAAATAAACAAGAAAAATATGCTGCCAAGAATACTATATCCAGCTAGGCTGTCATTGAAAATAGATGGAGAGATAAAAAGCTTCCAGGATGAACAAAAACTATAAGAATTTGCAAACACCAATCCAGCCCTATAGGAAATATTGAAGGAGTCCTCTAAGTAATGAGAGAGCCTAAAAGAAACATAGACCAAAAAGGAATAGAGACAATATGCAGTTAACAATCACCTTATAGGCAATACAGCGGCACTAAATTCATCTGTCAGTAGATACTCTGAATGTAAATGGGCTAAATGCACCAATCAAAAGACAGAGTATCAGAATGGATTAAAAAAAACAAGACCCATCGATGTGCTGTCTACAAGAAACTCATCTTAGACCCAAAGATACCTCCAGATTTAAAGTGAGGAGGTGGAAAACAATTTACCATGCTAATGGACATCAAAAGAAAGCTGGAGTGGCAATCCTTATATCAGATAAATTAGATTTTAAGCCAAAGACTATAATAAGAGATGAGGAAGGACACTATATCATACTTAAAGGGACTGTCCAACAAGAAGATCTAACAATTGTAAATATCTATGCCCCTAACATGGGAGCAGCCAATTATATAAACCAATTAATAACAAAATCAAAGAAACACAGCCACAGTAAAACAAGAATAGTAGGGGACTTTAATACCCTCCTCACCGAAATGGACAGATCATCTAAGCAAAAGATCCACAAGGAAATAAAGACTCTAAATGACACAGCGGACCAGATGGACATCACAGACATATTCAGAACATTCCATCCCAAAGCAACAGAATACACATTCTTCTCAAGTGCACATAGATCATTCTCCAGATAGATCAAATCCTGGGTCACAAATCAGGTCTCAATCGGTACCAAAGATTGGGATCATTCCCTGCATAATTTCAGACCACAATGCCATGGAACTACTCAATCACAAGAGGAAAGTTGGAAAGAACTTAAATACATGGAGGCTAAAGAGCATCCTACTAAAGAATGAATGGGTCAACCAGGAAATTAAAGAAGAATTTAAAAAATTCAGGGAAACAAATGAAAATGAAAACATAACTGTTCAAAATCTTTGGGACACAGCAAAGGTGGTCCTGAGAAGAAAGTATATAGCAATACAAGCCTTTCTCAAGAAACAAGAAAGACCTCAAATACACAACCTAACCCTACACCTTAAGGAGCTAGAAAGAGAGCAGCAAAGAAAGCCTAAACGCAGCAGGAGAAGAGAAATAATAAAGATCAGAGCAGTAATCAATGAAATAGAAACCAAAGACCAGTAGAACAAATCAACAAAAGTAGGAGCTGGTTCTTTGAAAGAATTAATAAGATTGATAACCCCCTGGCCAGACTTATGAAAAGAGAGAGAGAGAAAGGACTCAAATTAACAAAACCATGAATGAAAGAGGAGAAATCACAACCAACACCCAAGAAATACAAACAATTATAAGAACATATTATGAGCAAATATATTCCCGCAAATTAGACAATCTGGAAGAAATGGATGCTTTCCTAGAGATACATAAACTACCAAAACTGAACCAGGAAGAAATAGAAAACCTGAACAGACCCATAACCATTAATGAGATTGAAGCAGTCCTCAAAAATCTCCCAAAAAGCAAGAGCTCAGGTCCAGATGGCTTCCCAGGGGAATTCTACCAAACATTTAAAGAATTAATACCTATTCTTCAGAAATTGTTCCAGAAAATAGAAATGGAAGGGAAACTTCCAAACTCATTTTATGAGGCCAGCATTACCTTGATCCCAAAACCAGACAAAGACCCCATCACAAAGGAGAATTATAGACCAATATCCTTGATGAACACAGATGTAAAAATTCTCACCAAAATACTAGCCAATAAGATCCAACAGTACATTAAAAGGATTATTCACCACCACAAGTGGGATTTATTCCTGGGCTGCAAGGTTGGTTTAACATCTGCAAATCAATCAATGTGATACAATACATTAATAAAAGAAAGAATAAGAACCATATGATACTCTCAACTGATGATGAAAAAGCATTTAACAAAGTACAGCATCATTTTTGCTGAAAACTCTTCACAGGGTAGGTATAGAGGGTACATTTCTCAACATCATCAAAGCCATCTATGAAAAATCCACGGTGAATATCATTCTCAATGGGGAAAAACTGAGAGCTTTTTCCCTGAGATCATGAACATGGCAGGGATGTCCACTATCTCCACTGCTATTCAACATAGTACTAGAAGTCCTAGTCTCAGCAATCAGACAACAAAAAGAAATAAAAAGTATCCAAATTGGCTAAGAAGAATTCAAACTCTCACTCTTTGCAGATGATATGATACTTTATGTGGAAAACCCAAAAGACTCCACTCCAAGACTGCTAGAACTCATATAGGAATTCAGTCAAGTGTCAGGATATAAAATCAATGCACAGAAATCAGTTGCATTTCTATACATCAACAGCAAGACAGAAGAAAGAGAAATTAAGGAGTCGATACTACTTACAATTGCACCCCAAACCAAAAGATATCTAGGAATAAACCTAACCAAAGAGGCAAAGAATGTGTACTCAGAAAACTACAAAGTGCTCACGAAAGAAATTGAGGAAGACACAAAGAAATGGAAAAATGTTCCATGCTCATGGATTGGAAGAACAAATATTGTGAAAATGTCTATGGTATCTAAAGCAATTTATACATTTAATGCAATCTCTATCAAAATACCATCAATTTACTTCAAAGAAATGGAACAAATAATCCTAAAATTTATAGGGAACCAAAAAAGACCACACATAGCCAGAGGAATGTTGAAAAAGAAAACCAAAGTTGGTGGCATCACAATTCCAGACTTCAAGCTCTACTACAAAGCTGTAATCATCAAGACAGTGTGGTATTGGCACAAAAACAGACACATAGATCAATGGAATAGAATAGAGAGCCCAGTAATGGACCCCCAACTCTATGGTCAACTGATCTTTGACAAGGCAGGAAAGAATATCCAATGGAAAAAAGACATTCTTTCAACAAATAGTGTTGGGAAAACTGGACAGCTGCATGCAGAATAATGAAACTGGACCATTTCCTTACACAACACACAAAAATAGACTCAAAATGGATGAAAGACCTCAATGTGAGACAGGACTCCATCAAAATTCTTGAGGAGAACACAGGCAGCAACCTCTTCGACCTCAGCCACAGCAACTTCTTCCTAGAAACATCACCAAAGACAGGGGAAGCAAGGGCAAAAATGGACTACTGGGACCTCATCAAGATCAAAAGCTTTTGTTAAGCAAAGGAAACAGTCAATAAAACCAAAAGACAACTGACAGAATGGGAGAAGATATTCACAAATGACATATCAGATAAAGGGCTAATATCCAAAATCTATACAGAACTTATCAAACTCAACACCCAAAGAACAAATAATCCAAGAAGTGGGCAGAAGACATGAACAGACATTTCTGCAAAGAGGACATCCAAATGGCCAAGAGACATATGAAAAAGTAGTCAACATCACTCGGCATCAGAGAAATACAAATCAAAACCACAGTGAGATACCACCTCACACCAGTCAGAATGGCTAAAATTAGCAAGTCAGGAAATGACAGATGTTGGTGAGAATGTGGAAAAAGTGGAACCCTCCTATGCTATTTTTGGGAATGCAAGCAGGTACAGCCACTCTGGAAAACAGTATGGAGTTTCCTCAAAAAGTTGAAAACTGAGCTACCCTACCACCCAGTAATTGCACTACTGGGTATTTATTTACCCTAAAGATACAAATGTAGTGATTCAAAGGGGCACGTGCACCCGAATGTTTATAGCATCAATGTACACAATAGCCAAACTATGGAAAGAACCTAGATGTCCTTCAACAGATGAATGGATAAAGAAGAAGTAGTATATGTATACAATGGAATACTATGCGGTTGTCAAGAGAAACAAAATCTTGCCATTTGGAAGGACGTGAATGGAACTAGAGGGTATTATGCTAAGCAAAATAAGTCAATCAGAGAAAGACAATTATCATATGATCACTTATATGAACAAATTGAAAGGCAAGGTGGGGGGGTCATCGGGGGTGGGGGAGGGAAATGAAACAAGATGGGATCCGGAAGGAGATAAACCATAAGAGACTCCTAAACTTATGAATCAAACTGAGGGTGGCTGGGAGTTAGGGGGAGTAGGGATAGGGTGGCTGGTTATGGACATTGGGAAGGGTATGTACTATGGTAAGTGCTGTGAAATGTGTAAGCCTGATGATTCACAGACATGTACCCCAGGGCAAATAATACATTATATGTTAATAAAAAAAAAGAGTTCTATAATGAATTTATGTTTTTTTCTCTAATCAGAAAATACACACACACTTACAGACACATGAGAAATTTTTCTATAATTTAATAAAGCTGTTTCTTATGGAAGATTGACAAGCGACATGGGTCTTAGTGGGTTCAAGAGTGAATGTTGTAAAAGGAAATAAAGTTGTTTGAAAGTGAAGAAGCTAGCACTAGGAGAGAAAAACTAGAGAAATTTGGGAGTTTTAACTTTAAAAGAACTCTCTAAGTTTATAGACTAAATCCAGAATAAGATCAAGTTTATGAAGACAACTCCAGAAGAAATTTCCAGAGGTGAATTTTGAAACCAGGACTTTTCTTGATAATGTACTTTCTTTGAAAATTGATGTTCACTTAATTTTATAAATTATTCATTAATGTTAAAACTTAGCAATCTCATCACTAATAATCACGTCATCTAAATACTTATAGGAATAAATATATGTGGGATTATAAAAATGAGAACAAACAAAAAAAAATTCCACAAAGCCTTATTGCTATTCTTCCCAGTCACTGAAAACTACTGTAGATCACTTTGGAACTCAGTACCTTTAAATGAATTTCCAGGAATTCAAATATTTATGGTAAATAAAAGTTCATAAGTATGTGGTAATCTATAAATCACAAATTATTTATGGGCCATTATATGAGATAAATTGTTTGCAAATATTTATAAACTATTCACAAGGCACGCTAACCTTTTGAAATGATTTATTGTGTAACAGAATACATAAAATTATGATGGGTAACAAATAAATCCCTTGTAAAATATTTACAGTGTATCAGTTGTACTAATATTAATTAGTCTATTCATTACTTCAAGTAATTGGTAAGTGATTTACAAATTAGTTGGTAGCCAGTCAGATGAGGCTTTATGGCTTCATACATAAACATCTGAAGAGACTATTAGGGGAAACCCTTTGTGGATCTTCTTCCTTCATTTCCATGTTGCACGCTGAGCACTATTATAAATTTTGGCTGTAAAAGGATCATTAATTTGTGGGAATTAGTTATCTGGTCACCATTAGGTTAATGGGTCAAGAGTAAGAAATCATATGATTTCCAGTAAGGGAGTGTGTAGCCCAAATCACAGTGGCTTGTATCACAAATTTACTTTATAATTTAATTGCTTATTTTAGCGGGGTTTGGAGATCATGAGTGTGGAGAGGGGCAGAAGGAGAGGGAGAGAATCTTAAGCTGACTCCCCACTGAGTGCGGAGCCCGATATGGGGCTTGATTGCACAATCCTGAGATCATGACCTGAACCAAAATCAAGAGTCCCAGGTTTAACTAACTGCGCCACTCAGGCACTCCCGCAGATTTATTTTTAACTCATTCTATAAGTTCAGTGTAGCTTTGCTGGTATTTTCCTTCTTTGAGAGATAATCCCATGGTTCTCTCACATTTGTGCATGTCTTATGAGCAGAGGCACTGCTGGACTTGGCTCTGGACTATCTTTTTCGAGTAGTTTGTATAGTGAGTGACCAGCCTTGGGAGAGAGAGATAGTGTCTCCCTCTGAAAGAAAGCACTTGTCAACTGTCCAGTTTAATAAAGTTAACTTTTTCCTTCACGGCAAAATCATGCAGGTTTGTTTCAATCCATTATAAAGCTTTGAGTTCCCTAACTCAGTGTTCCCATCCATGTACTCTTGTACTTGACCTCCTCCATGTCATTCCCATGGGAATTGGGAGATAAGATGAACTGACATGAAACATGATGTTCATGCTGCTTGCCTGTAGTGTGAGGAATGATTTCTTTTTTTTCTCCAACTCAAGAGTTTTGTGCCTTTCACTCTAAAACAGTGGGGCGAAGACTATTAATTTGCAAGTAGGGCAAGATCTCAGTTGCTTCACAAATGTTTATTGTTTCATGTTATTTTTACTCTAGAAACCAGGTTGATGGAGCAACCTCCCTCTGTAATATTACCAGAGAACATAATAACTAATGAAATTACTCTCAAGTCTTTTGCCTGGAAGGAGAAACATCATTTATTTTACATTTTATTGCCTATAGCAGGGTTTCTTGAGGTTGACACTACTGACATCTTGAACTAGATAATTCTCTGTTGTGGAGAGCAGTGCTGTGAATTGTAGAATGTAATAATAGTATTCCTGACTTCTATCCTATCAATACCAATAGCAATCCCTCCCTGAGTTGTGATGACCAAAAATGTCTCCAGCTACAGATAAATGTCCACTGGTGGCAAAATTGCTCCTGTTTGAGAACCATTGGCTTAATGCAAGTCATGTGGTAAGACCTGATTTCAACAATGTGAGAATGTATAATCTTCCCCTTAGAAAAGGCATTGCATTGAGAAGCACCCATTATGGATGAGCAGTAATTCAGTTATCACAAGGGGCCATTTACGTTATCAATTATATGAGTTAGTAAAGGATGCTTAACCCTATCTCATGGTGGCTAACCCAACAAATATGGGAAAGTTTTTAGTTAATGGAAAAAGTATACTACTTCCCTTGACATTTTTACCTGGAGTTCCCATAAAGGTTGCACACACTGCTAACTTTTTTCATTGGTGAAATAAAATTACAAAGATTCTGTACCATTCTCATGTTTTTATTCAGTACTAAAGGCCACAAAATTTAACTCAAACATCTTTTGGTTTACTTCAGCTTCCTATAGGACAGGTATATACACACCTTAGTGAAAATGAACAAACATGCAATACCATTAGTTTCAAATAAATGGAAGAATTTAAGGAATTAAAGCCATTTCCCACTATGAAATATAAAAGTACAAAGTTACAAGGGAAGACTTAGGGAGAAAAGTCTCTGGAAATCAAATATACATATAATGCACAGGTATATTTACCCTAAAACTAAATGGAGATACATTTACCAAGAAGTAAACTAGACCTTCACTTCAAGTTTCTACATTTTCATGGATCTTTTCTAGAGACAACTTCTAACAATGTGCCCACATGGCCATTGTGTTCTGTAACTATTACAAAAGAATGATATTTTAACTGTAATTGATTAAATCACTATATTGTTCCATGACAACTTCCTATCCATTATCCCCCTCTCCTTCTAGTGTCTCTGGAGGAGCCATGGATGATCTGGATCTGTCATGAGGTCTTAACATACAGATAAGTAAATTGTACTCAGGATGCACAAGTGAATTGGGGTGGAAAAGTACATTTTTATGTTCACCAACTTAGCATTTCCCTAACCTATGAATTGAAGCATTAAACTACAGTAAATTGGCAATATCTGTGATTATTTTTCCCTGACATTACATATATATTTTATATCACTATGGCATTGTAATAGCTAATTCAGAATATCAATTATTTATCACCATTTGAAACCACAGGGGTAGGTCTTTTTAACATAATAATAAAGACACAGTA
This sequence comes from Procyon lotor, assembly GCA_028646535.1. Taxonomy (NCBI): domain Eukaryota; kingdom Metazoa; phylum Chordata; class Mammalia; order Carnivora; family Procyonidae; genus Procyon; species Procyon lotor. The sequence continues at coordinate 77,643,640 of CM053610.1, read as the reverse complement.
TGTCAATATTTTTCCACATTATTATTTTGCATATGCATTTCAATAAACTTGACTTATTTTATAATATTATATGTTATTTTATATACTTATTCTGAAAAGCCCATAGGCTTCAGATGGCCAAAGAAGTCTGTGGTACCAAAAAGATTAAGAGTACTTAGACAAAGAAGAAATTTTGTAGTGAATACAAAAAATTTGGGTTGTGATGGATATATTTGTGTGTTTCACAGTCACATAAGTGATAGCTCTCTGCCCAAGAGTAGGAATGGCTTCTAGGAATACTCCTGCTACCCATTCTGCTGACTCAGAGATGAAGGCATAGGGCCAGCAGTCAAATCACAAAGTGAACACATCTTCTAGCACTTGGCCTTAGATAAGTGTGGATTGTGGATATGGAGGCAGATGCTAGTCTGTGAGAATTCTTCTAATCATCAGATTTGTAAAACTGTGTTGCTCAGAATTGAGGTCTCATGGAGCTCAGTTTAAAAAGAAGTTTGATTCTGTCTATCTATAATTATAGATATACTTTTATTTATTTCATATGGGAATTAACCAAGTAAAATTAATTGCAATCATTCTATCTACAGAATACAATTCTGTAGCAATAACACAAATAGTCAATGTGGGGATGCATGTGTTTATATGCGAATGGTGTTAGAGTCTATCTCTCATGCATTTTTACCTGGCAAAGGCTAGAGTTCCACCCACATAGCAAAAGAGCTGAAGAAATAAGTGTTGCTGTGAGAAATCTCTATGCCCATTCAACAATAAGTCAATACAGTCAATGGACATAATATAAGAGTAATTTGATCGTGCAATTATGTAGCTCAGTACAACAGAGTGCCAATTTCAAAATGCATTTATACTAATCCTGTGCATGTATTAGTTTTAACTAATATTAATTATTATTTCCAGATTTATTAATCATACCAGAATTCATATACCTGTGAAAAAGGAGAACGTGAAAGCTAGACATGTGAACTGAAAGAAAGAAAGAAGGTTGGCAGAAATCATAATACAGGAAAGCAATGACATATTCTGTAGTCACTGAAAAGAATAGCATAGTTGTATATGAATAGATAGAGATTATATATAGTCATAGGCTAAGCAAAATACATCAAGGGCAAAAAACTATAAAATATTGCTATAACTTGAGAAAAACCATGTACAAATGTATGTAAGTTTCTTATGATTATGAAGTAACAATGTCACCTCTGAGAACAGTAAATGGATACCTGGGAGACAGGGGAGAGACAGAGATTTATTTAGCTTTTCACCAATGTGTACCTTTGGAATTTTGCAATAATCTGGAAGGATTAGCTATTTAATAAATATATGTGTAAGTAAATTTTTATTAAAATATAATTCTGAAAAAAGGGGTCAAAACATAAAATGAATCTATATGGTAATTATGAGACAATCCATCCAAAAATAACTGTTAACGGATTAGTGAAACCATATCAGGCAAACCATATTACCAAATCAATATTAACGGGCAAGTTAGTAATCCAGGTGAAGAAATTAGATAAGGAGGATTATATTATTTTGATTAAAACTTCACAGTGAAGCTGTTTTGTCATAAGCATTTATACAATTAGACATATAGCATTCAAAAGCAAGAAGTTATTGCCCAAACACCAATTTTCGTGGAAAACTTTGACTTAGCTCTCTTAGACTTGACAAATTCAAAAGAGAAAAAATAAATTTGAAAAACCAAATTCCAAAGGATGGAATATTATCTTTAATAATAATGTTGTTTTAATAGTTTCATATGAAATGCTATATCCTACAGAGAATATATACAGTTTTTAAATGTCTGTGAATATTTTTAAATAGTGAGGTAACAAAGAATATCTTACGGAGATCATATTATCTGACTTTCACTAGATGATTCCAAAAAGTAATAATGAAATGAACTGAAATAAACTACTTGGAAACCAAAAGCACTATTCTTAATAACTTTTGATTCAAAGAGAAAACAAAACAGCAATCCCAGGCTTTAAAGAAAAAAGGAAGATGACAAGATCATATATCAAAACACATGCGATGCAACTCAGGGGAAAATCAGATGAAAAATACTAGCAAGAAGCACTAACTAATAAATTCCACATTTAATGAAATAAGTAATAAGGAAAAAACAAGATCTAGATTCCAAAAGACTATAACTAAAAATATAGAGGAAAAAAGCTTTAAAAATAGAAAGAGTAATAATAACACAATGAATACATTGAAAAACATAAAAATTTAAGAGTCAACGAAGAAATTCTGGCACTGGTTATTTGAAAAGATCAAAATAATGGATAGTATTCTGAAGGGGCTAGTCAGAAAACACCAATAAATAGGATGAATAATTAGGAATGCTATGTAACCTCAGAGAGCTGCAGCTTGACATAATGTGAGAACTGGATTGTTTTTGTCTTAAGATTGGAGGGGCGCCTGGGTGGCTCAGTGGGTTAAAGCCTCTGCCTTCGGCTCAGGTCATGATCTCAGGGTCCTGGGATTGAGCCCCACATCAGGCTCTCTGCTCAGCAGGGAGCCTGCTTCCCCCTCTCTCTCTGCCTGCCTCTCTGCCTGCTTGTGATCTCTCTTTCTGTGTCAAATAAATAAATAAAATCTTAAAAAAAAATAGATTGGAGAAGCTAGAAAAATGTTGAGGGAAAGAAGCACAGGATAAAAATTTATTAAAGAAATACAAGAGGGAGAAAAAAAAAAAGAAATACAAGAGGGGAAATCGATAGGTCAAGTTCTCCAAGAAAACACAAGCATAGGTTGAGAAATAGGCTAAAAAGGAGGGACAAGGCTTTTATTATAAATGAAAGAAAAAGTAGGTGGTTGCAGATTCAGGTAATGTGGTAGGTGACATGGTAAGAAGCTGAGGGAATTAAGAGTTAAGAGAGTTTCTCTTTCCTTTATAAAGAAGGTAACATGTCATCTGCTGAGAGTAGAGAAATCCAGAGTGGGAGGTTTGAGAATAAAGGTGGAGGTTATAAGTAGCTACTGTGAAGAGATTAGTTTGGATAGAGGGCTCTCTAGAGAAACGCCACCTAATTGCTGGGCGGTGACAAGAGAAGCAAAAGATAGCAAGCCTGTGCAATGTGCTAGGCAGACACCCCACTGGGCCACTGTCTTTGCCAGCTGTACCTGGTAAGTGCCCCAGAGAGCAGGAACTCTGCGGAGGCAGAGGACAAGTCTGCTGAATTCCTCTAAAGCCTGTTGCCTGGTGAAGGCCCTTTGGTTCGCACCAGGATAACTAGGAAACACTGTTTGGCCTCCGACTTGATTTAGTGCAAGTGATTAGGGGTCCTTCCAATGATACTGACAAGAGACTATCAGGGCTAGATGAGAGGATTAAATTTATAAAATACCTAGGAATATACCCCACAATAAACACAATAAACGTATGAGACTTGCATAAATGCCGGCTACACATATCGTGCAGTACAAGAGACTTCAATAAAAGAAACATTGGAGGTTACTGAATTTGAAAATCCCAGAAACAGACTTGACAGAATACTGTAAGTATGTGTAAGTCATTATGCAAATGTATTATGTATATACATGTGTATATATAATTCAGTTTTCTGTAAAGCTGTCTTTTTCAAACTGGAGAAGTACATCGGTCATTCAACTACTTATACTGGGAAAATTATGTCAACAACAACAAAGTAAGGTTAGAGTTTCTCCTTTACAACATGCATCAAAATAAAACCAAAGACAAATGTGAAACTTTAAATGATTTAATAAATGTAAAAATATACACATTAAGTGCACGAGAATAATATAAACAATTAATATTAGGAAAACTCTAAGGTTAGGTACCATAAAATGACCTGTTAAATAAATAAAATATAACACTCCATAAAAGGAATATCTCAAAATTTAAAATAGTCCTTTAAAAGAACGTGCAACAGGGCGCCTGGGTGGCTCAGAGAGTTAAAGCCTCTACCTTAGGCTCAGGTCATGATCTCAGAGTCCTGAGATCAGATCGAGCCCCGCATTAGGCTCTCTGCTCAGCAGGGAGCCTGCTTCCTCGCTCTCTGCCTGCTTGTGATCTCTGTCAAATAGATAAATAAAATTAAAAAAAAAAAGAACGTGCAACATAAAGAAATAATTGCAAGTGTATAATAACTTTAATATGCAAAGAGTCCTAAAAGGGTAAGTTAGTGATTTTATTTATGTAACATTATTGAGCTGCAAAATTATAGGGACAGAGAACAGATTAGTGGTGTCTAGGGGAAAGGGATATTAAGGAGAAACGGGTGGGTGTGATAATAAAGGGATAGCTTGAGAGAAATCTTTGTGGTGATAAAATGGTTCTGTACCTTGATTGTAACAGTAGGTACACAGAATGATAAAAGTGCCCATAACTATAAACACACATTATACCCAATGTCAATTTCCTGGTTTTGTTACTAGTTATTGTTATGTATGATGTAAATACTTGGAAAACAAAGTGAAGTTTACACAAGAACTCTGTTATTTTTGCAACTTCTCATGAATCTATAATTACCTCAAAATAAAAACTTTATAAAGTAAATTACATAGAAAAATATAAGAACAATGATGATTTTTTAAACAACCATTGCACACACACATTCGCATATAAATATACAAACAAGAAATAAAAACGTCCAATAAACACATGTATTATCCAACTGTCATCAAATCAAGTCTAAAGCAAACAGCAAAGGTAATCTTGTTTTTTCCTAATTTATTACGTTGTCAAAGAAAAAATACCCTTTGGGGTGAGAGAGTGGAAATTCTTACTCTACTCTTAGAAGTCTAAATTCTGAGAAGTTAAACATTCAATATAAAAATGTCTAAAATTGTATAGCCTTCATTCTAGTGATTCCTTTTTGTCATTTTTCATAAAAAAATAATAAAGGCATCTTCATACATGTAATCTCAAGGTTATAATTTAAAGTGTAATTTGTAAGTTTAAAACTACAAAAACTCAAAAGTACATTAATACAGAATTGGTGAAATGAATACTAAATACCCATTAGAGTGATGATGTATAATATGTATATGTGTGTGTTTTTATATATCTGAAAATACATATATCAAAACTTATTTTATGATAGAAGTATTAGTAATTTATATTCCTTCATTATATCAATAATCTTGTTTCCAGACATAAATAATATATGTACTATTTTTATAATTAGAAAAATAATTTATTTTGGCTTAAAATATATAAAATAGACTAGAAAGACAAATAGCCAACATCAAGTGGTTACCGAAAGCTCCTACTTTCGGAGCGCCTGGGTGGCTCAGTGGGTTAAAGCCTCTACCTTCGGCTCAGGTCATGATTTCAGGGTCCTGGGATCAAGCCCCAAATCGGGCTCTCTGCTCAGCAGGGAGCCTGCTTCCCTCTCTCTCTCTCTGCCGCCTCTCTGCCTACTTGTGATCTCTCTCTCTTTCCGTCAAATTAATAAATAAAATCTTAAAAAAAAAAAAAAGGAAGTAGAGAAATCTGCCTCTTCTTGAAAGCTCCTACTTTTAAAATGCGTTCACGGCTCCCTCCTTCCAGGAGTTACAATAACTTGACTTCATGTACCTCAATATAATATATTATTAGCAATTTCATACTGATCAATGCATGAATGTGATATTGGACATTGTCATCTATTTTCATCTTAAGTATGTGCTCCAAAGATTTGCTAGCTTTTTACTTATGCAATTTAGCCGAAATGCTATGTCTTTTGAGAAAGAAAGAGAAACCTTTCCTTCCTTTTCCTATTCTTGTCTGAAACAACATCGTCAATCTAGTTAATGGTGAATAAGAATATTAGAGACATGTGTGACAATTGATGTGGAAAAATTAGGTTCCCACGGGCAATTACCTATCAAGAGCAGGTTGACTGATTGCCAGAGTTAAAACACATGCAAACTGTCAGCCATCATACAGGGCAAATATCCCAGAACCCTGGTGCAGCGTCTGGTAGAAATTCCGTTTTCAGTGCTGGGAACCTGCCCTCGATGCCACACATTCATAATCTTCTCCCATCAAGCCAGGTCTACACATTCAGAGACGTCCATCATTCCAGCAGTCAAATATGTGTCCTGTCAGGTACATTCAATGGCTTTCATGATAAGTTGGACGAGAAGTGACATGCTACACATGATTGAGTAGGAGGGCATATCATATACAATTCCTGCTGTCACACTTTGTCATTCTATTTCTATATCTAGGTAAGATACTTAACCTTGACACTTCCTAAGTTCAAATATTATGCCAATTAATAGACAAGACAAATCTGGAAAGTATTTTTATAAGTTCCACTTAAAATGTGGCTACAATGATAAGGTGGGTAAGTCAAATATTAATAAAATTAACTTGATTTTCAATTTGGAAAACAAAGTGTATCAAGATTCAATAACAACACGTTAAAAATGGGAAGCACAGTGGCATTCAACTCCAAATTTTTCCTGAATTACCACAGGCATCCTAAGAATTGACCACTGTGCTGATGTGTTTAGCGATATTACCTCCTTTACTGTGCAAATAGGTTCCTCGTTCCACAAATGAAATATCTACAAATCACAAATCAACATCATATTCAAAAAGCATTCACTGAAATGTGACTGTGAGTCAAATCCTGGGCTAGAGAAAACAACCTATTCATCTGTGGCAGATAATACATTCTAAAATTAACCAAGTACTGGCAATGATGAGCAGGTGGGCAGACATTTCCTTCCCCTGAGATTTTTCCTGAACTTTCTATCAATGGAATCTGGTCGATATGGTCTCACTAACTTCTCCGGCTAAACCATCTTTTTCCCTCTAGCTCAGGGACATGGGAAAGAAGAAAGCACATACTTGCCCTCCCTCTGTAGCTCTTTTACAATTGTTTTATAATCTTCCATTTAAAAAAGAAAAAAAGAAAAAGGAAAAAAGAAGAGTGGGAAAATAATTTAATCTTCTTTTGAGACCATTTAGTTATTATCCTGGCAGTTATTATCTATAAAATCCCACATTTGAGATCTTCTTTGAGATCATGTCTATGCTTTAAACCTACACATTTGTCTATATTTTTTAATATGGTCATCTTCTGTCGAACACCTGGGGGCATTATCACTATGTGATCATGTTGATCCAATTTCATGTATTGAGACAGACAATTTTGAACTGGAGTCCCCCGCATGGAATGTTAATTTATAGTTCATTCTTAAACCTAGTGTGAGCCCCTGCAGATCCTCAACCTAAATGCAGGGGCATTCTCCAGGACCACATTCCCACGTATATGAACTCAAAATTTGAATTCCTGTCTCCCTTGCCACATGAGTTTCTCAATGGTGTTTATAAGCTGCCAACTCTCAACCATTTCCCCTGACATTAACAAATGTTCCCAAAGTGAAGAGCTGCCCTAAGGGGATCAATTCCCTAAGCCTCTGTCTACCACTACTAGATCTTGGCTCAACAATTCCCCAACTTGTTGGTTTCTTGATGCCCTCATGTACATCTTTAAAAAATATTTTATAGCCTATAGTTGTCCTCATCAGAAAGTTTGGTCCAAATTACCTGTTCTGCCATTGTCTTATTCAATAAGCTTCTGGAGTGAGTACTCTTTTTTCCTCCACTTTCTCATGAACAAACTGAGTCATAGAGAGGATTAGCATCTTCTCCTATGTCAGAGTTCACAAACGGCTGGCAGAATTGAGCCTGGAAATGAAGACTTCATGTCAGGCTTAAAAATCTTAAGTGGGAAAAAAAAAAATCTTAAGTGGGTGCAAAGTGACTTGGAGATTGGTAGATTATAGTTTCTTTAAGGAGAGTTAATGCTGGGGTGCCTGGGTGGCTCAGTCCTTAAGCGTCTGCCTTCGGCTCAGGTCATGATCCCAGGGTCCTGGGATCAAGCCCCGCATCGGGCTCTCTGCGCAGCAGGCAGCCTGCTTCACCCGCTACCATTCCCTCTGCTTGTGTTCCCTCTCTCGCTGTGTTTCTCTCTGTCAAATAAATAAAATCTTTAAAAAAAAAAAAAGAAGGTTAATGTTTCATGGTCCAGAACCTTCAGAAGAACGTATTTTACAGATTCCTTACAGAGAATTTGTGGAGGGAAAATCAGTACAGTAGTGGGAGCCTAGACCACACCCAAGAGGTTATATGGTTTTGTTATTTAAAGTACCTGTAGTGGAATCTTGTCTCCTACACTGAAGGAGTAAACAAAGAAAATAGTCCATTTACAAGAAGTCTCTAAAAGTACTTTTCTTCAAGTATAGTTTTATTCTTACAAACAATATTTCGTGGTCAAAACTTTTGTATGTGTGTGGGTACAAAAGAAAAAATTACATTTATTTTATAAAGTATTCTCCTAAAGTATTATACATAAAGGAAAGTTGGGCTGTCTGTAGGAAAACAATATGATTTTAGAAAATTACAGAGAGGTCAATATTGTGCTTAACTTTAAAATGGTTTGCAAAAACTAGCACAGGAAGTTAATATTGCAAGGTATGAACAGCCTTAAAAAGTGCATATGGACACAATGATACAGAAGCTCAGTATTAAAGCCTCAGGTGATGATGTGCTTTCAGACTTGTTCACAAGAGTATGAGAGCACTGCTTCAGTCCTAAGAGCAGAACTCAAACCACTAAGAGAAACAGGGCCCTTACATATGCAGGACAGTCAACTCTCCATTCCCCAGAGTAATGAAAGGGAGCAGAGACATAGCATTTTTAAAAGGTAAAGAATTCTAAAATTCATTTTGAGAAGTGCCCTTATACTTATGTTTGGATGGAAATATGGAAAGAAGAGAGAAAGATGGGATAAGAAAGAAATGAAGGGATAACTGAGGAGTAGGGAAGGGGAGAGCAGTAAAAGTAGGGATGGAGAAACAGAATAAGTTAAAAATAGGTGTGACAGGAGCCCACAGAGGAGGAATAATGGTGGACAGAGTAAGTGGACAAAGGGGAAATTGGGATAACATGTGTTTCATTTGTCCAAATTAAAAGTTTGAAACAAGATCATAGATAAAGATGAGAGAAAAATTCTACAGAGGGAGGGAGATACAAGGATACCTTCAAGTCTCTGAGGTACAAGAGAATCCCAAAGACACGTGAGGTCAGTGATCAGACTCTGGATGTAAGAGGATAAGAAAGTTTTTTCAAGGTCATTTGTAATATTCATCATACAATTGGATGTAGAAGGGTATCGGGCAGCTGAAATGGATGTGCCTAAGGCCAGATCTTCATGTCTTTTTAAACAACTGAGGAGTACTTAAAAACAGAAACCTGAAGGGGATAGTTTAAATTTCCATGATTTACAGAATAACTGTATAGAAAATATCAGAGATGGGGTGCTGAGGTTGTACCGAATGAGCCTGAAAGATTTTATTTTTAGTTCTAAGTTTCCCTATTTTTGTGACTATGGCTATACCGTTTCTTTATCTTATAAATATTAACTTGGTAGGGTCAAATAAGCAATTATATAGCAAGCAATTAAATAAGTTTTTAACAGCTGGATCAAAATACTGTACTCTTTGGGTTGTCAGACTTTGCTCAAGTAGTCATCCCCAAAGAAGCTAAAAGGAAAAAAACTTAAAAAAAGAAGGCTGGTAGTTTGAATCCATGCTGCCTGACTGCTATGTTAAAATAATGCTGAAAACAGTATTATTTTAATTGAAAGGTAAGTACTGGTCCATAATATACTCTACTCTCCACTCTACCAGTGTTAGCAAATAATGCTTTAACTGTCGGTGTCTCAGCCCATTAGCTTCTCCATCTGGTTATCTTATTATATTGGCTCAATAAATTAGTCAATGTTCTTATAACCTCCAGGAAACCCAGAACAGGTCATGTCTTTTGCTAGATTGACTGGAAATTGCTGTCATTAGGTGGTATGCCTGCATCCTCTCCAAGAGTTAATGGGCACGACTGTAAAACGCGTCTGGGCCTGTGGCCTGGTTGTTTTTCTGTCTCTCTGCGTGGACCCTGGAGCAATGCAAAGATATATGACCCCAGTTTTTGCAGGTTTATTCCTGAAAATACTCCATTAGCCTCAACAGTTCGAACTTTATCTTAACGCCGAGTTGCACTTGTCTGTTAATATAAAACCTTGACTGTCTTGGTTCTGGGTTGTTGTGCTACATGTAAATGCCTACCAGAGAGCTTTTAAAAGTTTTTATCATTAGGTCCTGCCATGTGGCTGCAGGTGATGTCATTTGGAACCAGATTACTAATAGCACTTAAAATGTCCTGTGGCTTCTCCATTTCTGAACGTCGATTAAATGTTTGCCAATAACTATGATAATTATGATTTTCCATAATAATGCTTCCTTTACTTTTAATATCGCCATCCTATGCACTAATAACATAAAAGCGGAAAAATCTAAAATCCCAGGATACCTTATAAAAGGTATCACTCTCTCTGAGAGAGACACGCTATTATAGAGACAAAAATTTGGAGAAATCAGACTTGAAACTTAAGATTAAAATGTGTACTTGGAAGACTGTATTGTGATAATCTCTATAAAATACCTAGCTCAGTGGTTGAAACACACAGAGGCAAAATAAGGTAAAGGACCGCGGAGGGGGAGTTGGGGGTGATGGGCGTGTATGGTTGGATAAGATACAATTAGGTGGTGAGAAGTCCCTGTGGACTAAGGGGTTTGGGACTATTGCTTTAATTTGGGGAAGTGAAAGGATTAAATCAGTGCCTTGGGAAGAATGAGCTGGCAATCTAAAGGGAATAGAGGTTTTTTTTTCCTTTTTTGGAATTCAGAAAATGTAACGTTACATTTGTTATACAAAACAGTGGGAAATGGAACTGTATAAACTTAAAACATAATTCACCTTCAAAACAAATAATAAAGTACTGAGACTGGTGTCCTTACTTGAGTATCAATCATGTTTGAAATTACAATGTAATTTTTATTTCTCAAATTGGTGTCTAACACAACAGGGAACCCTGAGAATGGAAAAATATATATAAGGTCTAACTTCTCTTCTAATGCACCATTTCTCCCCCATAATATCACAGTTTTTACCTGTAGTGGTGAAAAGCTTATTATTTAACAAAATATCAAATCTTAGTGTGGATATATCTATTGGGATTAGAGGAAACCTCTCTGGAATGTTACCCACCCACCCACTGACTAATTCTGTTTCTTTGGCACAGAATTTGCATCTATTTCAACTGTATTCTATAACAGAGAGGCTTTCCTGTGTTTGAATGGATATAACTATATAGATTTTATTGATAGGCATATACTTACGGAAATGTTTATGAGTAATATACACATCACTTTTTTACAATATGAACAGAAATAGTAGGAAAAAGGACACATAGTAGAACAGGTCAACCTGTTTAAAACCTGCCTGGTTTCAAGGCCTGGAACTTTGAGAAAGGAACCAGTGTGCTTTGTTTTATCAAATTGTGTCAAGTAGTTTTACTTCTCCGAGGCTGCCTCCTCCCGTGTGTAGGAGACGGCAGCAGCAGGCGAATGCACCAAAACAGTGTGGGATAAGCCCAGGGTCAGTCAAACTCACAAACAGTGCCTGTAGGGAAAGGAAAAAAAAAATCACCTCAACTCAAGGAGCATTCATTTGCTCCTAGCTGTAGCTAGGACTGCGCTTTAGGTAGGACTTTCTGATTTTGCTGCATTGGGACATTTCCTTTGAGTTTTGTTTTTTTGGTGTGTTTTGTTTTGATCCTTAATACTAATCAGCTCTGTTGTGCGTCCTCGAATCATCTCATTCCATGTACCTAGGACTGTGCCGCTGGGCCCCTGAGGAGGGACTGGTGGAATGGAAGCCTCCAGTGAGGAGCTGAATGTCCTGCCAACACCCATTGCCACGATGCTCTGAAGGTGAGTGTAGAGCCCAAGCAGGATCCATGAGGACAAACCGAAGCTCTCTGACGTGAATGGGGTTGGCCTACAGTCTCTATCTGTCCTTCAGAACTTGTCCATGTATCCTCTTGTTCTCCAGTCTTGCCGGCTCTGGAGATTTTCCTGAACTCAGCTCAACATCCCTCACTGAAGGTGGGCACGGCAGTGAGTAGGGCTTCTGGTCTCAGAATGCACGTACCTCCCTTCTTCCACAGGAGTCCATCATTTCTCATTCGTGGGCAGAAATGTACTCCTATGTGGTGATAGCAGCGATTTTTACACTGGTAATGATAGGTTGATTAATTTTGCTTTTGTTGTGCATAATAAACTAGTAGTAATGATAGTGAGAATAGCTATAAAACCTGAGTCTCTCATATGTGACCCTATCTGCTAGCACTTTCCTCAGATTTTTGTATTCACTTCTGGTTTAATCCCCAGAACAATGATAAGAGGTGAAGTCCATTACCCTTATGTTACAAAGGAGGGATTCCAAGGAAGAAATGAACTCTCCTAATCTCAATGATTAAGGGAAGGAGGCAGTCGAATTGCATGTTGATTCAAAGGCCAGGTAACACTCTTAAGCTCTGTGTTTGAGTGCCCTACACCCGTTTCTCATGGTGATTTTCCATTCGCCAGTCTTTTTTTGCTTTTATAAAAACATTCTGTGTGCTTAGTTTTATAGATTTATGCCAGATATTATATTGGCATAGAGATATAAATATGTTTATATCTATATAAAATGTATATCATATTTACATTAGAATAAATTTTTAAAAATTTCTCTCTTCATAGCTTCCTCCAATTTTCTGTTTCCTCTTTGAACCTCCAAACTTCATGTTAGAAGTTTTCCTCGTACGCTATTGATGCTTGGTTGTTTTGTGTCTATCTAGAAAGCTCACTGAAGTGCTGTAAGTATGGAGTTTCTCTGAAAGATCATCTCTCAGGGCTGTTTTGTTAAAGCCTATGTGCTAGCAGGATCCTTAGTTCTTTCTTCTGGGGCTAATCAGATTCCTCAGGAGGACCTAAGATCCTGCCAGGAGGACGCTGACCTGCCAGGGATCTGAGAGCTGGGAAAGGACTGATCGGCTCACCATTTGATGTATATTCAAGTAATTGCTTTCTTCTGTTGTGTACATATACCTACTGCCAACTGGGCCTTGCATACTGGTGCTGTTTCCCCTCTTCTTCCAGGATGGGAGATGGGCAATCTGGCAGCTGCACAACGTTAGGCTGGCAATCTTACTTATCTTTTATTTGGAATAGCCAAATATTTATTTACAGTATTTACAGTAGCCAACTTCCATGACCTGCCGTCACATCTTCCCTTACTTGCAGTTCTGTTCCAGGTTGGGATCCTTCTGTTTTTAGTCCTATCTTCACTCTGACTTCTAGAGGACCAACGTGTTGCTAACGATTTCTGAGGCTTTTTGGTGATTTCCAGCTTTCTGCACTTTGGGTCTTATGCCAAGTCAGGTACCACTCATCCTTCCATGCTTAGCTTCTAAAATATTGTTGTTAATTCCTTTCCTTTTCCTATATGAGATTATGCCTTAAAAACCCTTTATTTATATCTATGGTGATTCAGGAGGGATTCAAAGTTAATATATGTGTTTCATCTATCACTTTTACCAACAAGTATAAGAGATTTTTTTGGTAATTCTGGAATAATTTTCATAAAGCTCCTATTCCATAATAGAATACTAATAGTATTAAACATAACAGGCCATAATATTATAATTAATTATATTTTCAGCTTCAGTTGTAATATAATTATCTCCCCAACCAAACACAGTCTTGCCTGGCTCAGCAGATTAGGAAAATATGCAATGAACTGGGATCTGGGGGGCTAAATCCTACCTGAATAACTGGTAATAACATTTCAATCAGCTGACACAGCACTTTTCCTTGAGATGTATCCTACATGTCTCTAAAAGCATCTTGCTTTGATGAGGCCGAGATACTTGCTTTGAGGCTGGGAAAGTTTCTTCTAGAATTGAAACTGCTATTGCAACTAACTGCATTTCTTATAGACACGATCTCCCATGGAGTGGAAAAAATAGAAGCTAGAATCTGGTCTGGGCAGGAAGGTTTCATTTTGGGATTTGAAGCAGACTCAGACTACAAGGCAACTAAACCCATTCTGGTCCAGTCCTACATGGAGAGAAAGCCTGGATAGAGCTGGGGCTTTATTTCCAGGAACAGGGAAGCGTGACCCGCAGAACTTCAGTGGAACAATCTAGCTCAGTGGGTCCAAGCAGTGGGCAACATTGTGTTTAGAAATCAGTTTTCTTTTCCTCTTGGGATGAGTGCCTGTCATGGTAACTATGTAAATAAAAGGGTATGCTGCAGGAGAAAAATAAGATTGTAATAATATGGCCTCCCGTCTTTGTAGTAGCTGATTTCCAAAGCCAAGGAGGGGCATGGTTTTTAGAAGAGTACTTGATGAAAGGTCACAGCTTAAGGAAGAACCGTCAGAAACAGCCCTAGGATACAAAAGTCCGAGGACTTTTCTAAGTTCTCAAGAATACTGGAGCAGGGAGTTTGCCTATTCATATTCTGGAGATCTCTGACAACAAAAGAATTAAGACTGTTTCCTTTATACAGAGTCCACATCAATCTAGCACTGAAATGCCAGAAAGACAGAAGCCAAAGGGGAAATAAAAGCTTTTAAATAAGAGAGATGAACAGAATAATGAATGATGGATCCTCAAGAGAGCAGTTAGGAAACTAGTCTGAGATTTGATATTTTAGAATTCCGGTGAGCACCAGGCTGATGCATTGGTATTTGTATGTGATATGTGTTGTGATGATTCACTGGAACATTAGAAATGTGGAGGACATGAGCAATTTTGTGTTAGAAAGATCACTCATTACTGAAGGTTCCACTGGGCACGGCCCAAACAAGACTGAGCACAGGCAGGGGAATTAGCAAGATAAAAACAATTGAGAGTGGAGGGTTAATTTGGACAACATTTTAATTTACTTGTGGAAACAAAAGATTTGCTTGATTAAGGAGAAGACAATTTGGAGTATTTTCTAGTGTATTTATTATAATATTTGGGACATCGTGTCATCTGACTTTTATTGGTTGATAAGCTTAGATAATTTAGCCCAGCATCCTTTGAGATGGCAGAAAGAGGTCTGATTTCTTATCATTGCATATAATTTGGGATATTATGTCTTAAGTTACATTAATTGAAGACAGAATAGCATGGTGTTTATGAGTACACACTCCAATTGTTAAAACCTAGGCTTGAATCCCAACTCAAGGGAAATCAACGGATTTAAAATATCTGTGCCTCAGTGTTCTGATCTGTAAAGTGGGAATAACAATTGAAGTGATCCTATAGGGTTTTTATAAAAGTTATTAGAAATAATACGCTTTTAAAATAGTAACTCATTTAATCACATGCTAGAGAGTTTTCCAAAGTATTTGTGCACAAGAATCACTTCTGGAACTTACTTATAAAAATTTGCGGATGATTAAAAAAAAAAAGAAAAAACTTGCTGATGAACCTAATGGTTTTAATGAGGTGTTTTTAAGGCCACATTGATCCCTGTGTTCTGTTAGTAAGCTTGGTTTGAAAGGAAAGGAGTTTCATTAATACCATTGTAATGGTAAGAAGCCAATGGCCTAAGGAGAATCTACCTCATTTACCGGTGCCAGATGTAGCTAAAAACAGAGCAAAAACAAAAAATTGGATGCCCGGTTAAATTTACACTTTGGATAAACCATAAATAAGTATCTCTGGTGCAATATTTGAGATAAATTTGAGACTACTAAAATATTTTTCATTGTTTAGATGAAATTCATATTTACCTGAGAATTCTATACTTTATCAGACAATCCCACCCTCATGTATGAAAAGAGAACACCTTTGGAAGAGGGTCTGATGTGTCTGTTGAGTAAAGGAGCTGCCATTAGCATTAGGGTCAAAGCAGTTACTGATTTTCTCTGCTTAATACTTGATGAGTCATTTAATTAAAGTGTATTTGAAACCCAGCATCCATGTTGGTCCCGACCCTGAGAAAGATGACCCTACCACAGTCAGAGGCTTCTTTCTGTAAACCATCTCAGCAAAGACCAGGTTGCACTGCCCAGAACAGCCACATGAACAAACACCGCATTTAATTAACTGGTGGGTTCACCCTCAGTCTTACCTAACACAGGAGCCATACTTGGCATGAACGTTAAGTCCTCAGCTGTCTTCAGCTTTCCAATTTTAGAACTTCACCCACTCTTTGTAAGGAAGGATGCTATCTGAATTTTCTGGGGATTGTTTTCTGAATCTTCACTTTGGGAAGCTTGTGGAATTATTCCCTCTCTGCTCCTCCTCCAACTCTGGGCACTCCTAATCTTGTGCCGGCCCCAGGCTAACAAAATTAGGAGCTCGAGAACTAGAATGTGCACCACGCACCCTCTATGCCCAGCACGGATGGGATGATTTTGCAGACTTGCCTCATTTGATCTTACAAAAAGACTAGTAGATGAAAAACTTCAGATTTAGAAATGATCATTTCCTTCGTGAGCACACAGCCATTGCACATCAAAGGTTGAATGTGGTCTCAGGTTTGTCTGAATCTAAAAGGTAATGTACACTGTGGTAATATATTGTTCTTCGATGACAAAGAGAAGAGCTATTTTATTCAGCTGCTGCTTTGGTGCTCTAAGGATATTCCACACACATTTAATGGATGTCATTTGTAGGTGGAACAAGGTATTAGGCTCTGTGAACACAAGATGAATATGACTTGGTGGTGTCCACCCTCTTGCCTAGCACACAGTTGGCATGTACTAGGTGCTCAAGAAGTATTGGTAGACTGAACAAGTAAATGCATTTCAGTAAGTTAACACTTAATGGATTCGATATTATTAAAATATTATATTAGACTTATAAAATGCATGTATATGATCAGATGATCATTATTGCAGATATTATTATAATAAAATTAATAGAGATGCTCACTTAACATAATGAGCCTTTCTTTTTTGATGATATTTGACCTTGTGATGCCATTTTCCAAAGCAGGGTGATAAATTTTCAGGACTAAGAGTAGTTCTGGAATGAAAGAGGACAGGTATGCAAACTGTTCCGCTGGCCATGCTATTGGGTCAGAAGAAGCAGAAGAATCTGAAATTAGAAAAGAATTATGCAGCAGTCAGGCTGTAGAGAAAGGAGTGGAGAAAGGAACCGATGGAAGAAGCATAATGGGACACACTCTTCTAGAAGTGACACCTGTGCCCAGGAGGAAAGGGGGGCAGTTTCCAATGAGGTGGAAACAGAGCTGTGAAGAGTCTTCTCTTTGAAAATCTGAAGGGCAAAAGCACGCATACAGTTCCTATTTAGAAGCAAAATTGTGAAGAGACAAAAGAGAAAACATTTACTAGAACATCTGCTGTGCAAACCACTTCGAGAAAATAAGCAGGAGAGGCAGAAAACACACATCTGCCCAACATCGGGCACCTGCAGTGAGGATGTGGGGGGAGAGCAGTGAAGACACGGCATAGTAAGGAAGGGTTTGGAAGCCACCTGTGTCCTTCAGGTTTTCCCTAAGCTTTGGAGAGAGGCATTAAAGAAGGGTAATCATCCAGGGAGGCTTTGAGATAGGGTGACACTCCTCCCAATTTGGCTACCAAATGGAAAGGTGCCTGTGTAGAAAATGTAATCACAACAAATAGTGTGATGATTAGTGAACTGGAGAAATTCCAGATGCAGAAACCACCGCATTCAACAGGTGAACTGGAGATGCTCCCAGGACCTCTTTTGCTTAAGGGAGTAAGTCTGTCTGAAGGACTATAACAGGCTCAACCCCATCGGAGACCACCCAACATGGCTGAAGTCTTATGTTGCCTGGTTTTAGACAAATAATTCATATGGAATTTTAAACATCAGTGTTGTCCTACTGAACAATGCACCATTTTAAATATCAACAAATTTGGGGGGCCCTGTCAAGAACCAGGATTGATTTCCTGGGCAAGATATTATCTGTGACCAAAGACCCCGCCTTCTCCCACTGAGGGGACCAGAACGTTCCACAAACTCCAAGTTAACACTTGGTCTCAGAAAATGATCTAAAGTCCATTTATAATGGTCTAAACGACAGATTGATCAAGAGCCTTGTAAGCAGTTTTTTTGTTGTTTTGTTTTGTTTTTTGATAATTTTTTGTAAAACTTCATATTTGTCCACATCCTAATCCCTGGAACCTGTGAATGTTACTTATGCGACTATGTTACATGACAAAAAGGACTTTGCAGATGTGATTAATTTAAGGACCTGGCAATTGGGAGAGGACCCTGGATTATCCAGGTGGGCCCAATTCTCCATGTTGGTCCTCAAAATTAAAGAATCCTTCCCAGTTGTGCTCCGAGAAGGAAATGCAAGGATGAAGGCAGTCTCAGAGAGGGGCTACTGCTGCTGGCTTTGAGGCTGGAGGGAGGGGCCCTGAGCCAGGGAATGGAGGCAGCCTCTAGAAACTGGAAAAGGCAAGGAAAGAGAATCTTACCTAGGGTCTCCAGAAAGGAACCTAACCTTGACAGCACCGTGATTTTAATCCAGTGAGACCTGTGGTGGACCTCTGACCTACAGAATTGTAAGATACTAAGTTTGTGTCATTTAAGATGTTATATCTGTGGTAATTTGTTAGACCACAACAGACGGCTAATACAATGTTCTAGACAATTATTTAGGTAACATATTCAGATGCATAATAAGCACATCCAGGAGTCCTTTTTTAACGACCTCATAAGCTCATCTACTTCCTATATGGAAGTTTTGTACTTATATTAAAAAAAAAATAACAGCTTCCATACGACAATAAAATAATCTGTTAACTAGCAAATGAAAATGACCGCTTATCTAGCTAATCAGTGAAATATAATAAATTTCCTTCTAACTTATGAGACTGCAGAAGAAATTTCCTCACAGATGTGTCAAATGTAACTCTTAAATATTTCTGGGTCATTTCTGGAAAGATTTAATTCTATTAATTCTAACATAAATCATTTAAAAAAAAGCGAAAGAGTAAAAGCTTTGCATTGGTGTTTGAATTAGTTTTATGTACATGCCAAACACTAACAATTTCTGCCAAATGCAGTAGAGATGGGACAACTTATGAAGAGAACTCCCAGTGAACATGAAATGTTGCCATTACCAAAATGAATCATGATGCAGCAGAATTCAATAGAGATGCAGGGGGCTGATTTTTTACTCCTCATTTAGACAATCAAAGACTGGAGACCCATGTTGAGGGAAACCCACCTTTGCCCATTGGGCGTGAGGAAGTTGAAGCAGCTGGAACCTCACAATTCTTATATTTATGGCTAAAAGAAATGGGTGGGAGGCTTCCTGAGAATGTAGGTACGTTTTAATACCAGAAAAGATGGCCGTCACAATGACTGTTGTAAATACAGAAACTAAATCTCCCCGCAATGAGGAGGGCTTGTTGAGATGTCCTTCTCCACTCCCCACCACTCCCAAAGGGTGAACAGATTTGGCAACTAGACACCAGTCCCATCTTCACTTCCCTTCCTCCCAGGAGATTGCTAAGAGTAGAGTTTCTGAAGCCCAAGCTTCTATATGAGTATAGAGCTAACAAAACCCTTTTCAAATATGCTCAGCATCAGGAAATTTTCCACTGTGTGACCTCTTACTACATTATTTGAAGAAGCATAATAGCTAAACTAGACATGACTGTAGAAGAAAATCCCACGATCCCAAGGATAGAGAAATAGTGTTCTAATTAGAATTATGGTAAGGTTTAGATCTATTGACACTAAGATAAGTATTATATATGTATATATTATAAACATAAGTCTATTATCTGGTGTATATGTGTATATGAAGCTAACGCACACATTATTTATAATTTTTAGTTGCAACACAAATAGGGAGATGTGTATTTCCTGTTTGGTTTTACCATAGGAGGTTTTTTTTTTTTTTTAATTTATATATAAGTATTCAGATCCCTTACTTTGTTTAAAGTAATTCAACTTATACACAAATTTTTGTCATATGTCTGCAATGTAAAATGCAGTATAACCTTCTAATTAGAGGGGCACCAGGGTGGCTCAGTGGGTTAAAGCCTCTGCCGCAGCTCAGGTCATGATCTCAGGGTCCTGGGATCGAGTCCCTCATCGTGCTCTCTGCTCAGCAGGGAGCCTGTTTCCCCCCTCACTCTGTCTGCCTCTCTGCCAACTTGCGATCTCTCTCTGTCAAATAAATAAATAAAATCTTTTTAAAAAATTAAAAATATATAACACCTATGATATGAGAGAAAGGTGTGTGCATAGTGTAAAAAAATCAAACATTACAGGGAGTTGTAAAATATACATTTTTCTACCTGTCTCCTATTGCCTTTCCTCAGAGGCTGACACTGTTACAAGATTTTGTCTTTCAGTCTTCAAGAGGTTGCCATTATCTTAAATGATGTGATATTTTTATTTTCCTTATATCAATCAATTTATTTTTCTTTTGTCTGCTTTAAGTTTATTTTTATCAAAGTAATCATTTACATATTTTAAGTCAAATTATTTTCAAGTCTTATAATAAAAAACCAGCAGTATGCCGCCCTTCTTGTCCTCAGAATTGCTCACTTTAAAATCTTTAAAATATTTTATCTGGTTTTTCTGGCAATCTATTCCTGAATTTCTAGATAAAATGTGATTCTATGATGTTGTTGCTTGATATTTTAACTTTATTCATGAGGCATCATGTGCTTCCTCCTGTGGAAAATTATTTTACCTCCTACCCCACTCCCAGCTGTCAAACTGGTACCTCCATTTTCTTCCCTCCTTTTCGGTTTGCTCAGGTTATGTGAGTGTGCTAACTTTTTTCTGCACATCTCAGACTATGCTAAAAAAATCCTCACTATAGACCATCATTTTAAATGAACTAACTAATAGACCAATGTTAAAAATCAAGGATTGAAAGTTTGTACAAAAATACAGAACTTTTAGAAGTGATGAATATGTTTATGGCACAGATTATCATGATGATTTCATGGAGTTAATTTATCTGCAAACACATCAAGTTGTAGATATTAAGTATATACAACTTTCTGTATGAGAATCATACTTAAATAAAACGGTTTTGTTTTATTTTTTAACAGATTTTATTTATTTATTTGAGAGAGAGAGTGAGAGAGCACACACAAGCTGAGTGAGGGGCAGAAGGAGAGAGAGAAGCAGACTTCCTGCTGAGCAGGGAGCCTGATTCGAGGTAAGGCTCAATCCCAGTACCCTGAGATCATGATCTGAGGCTGAGGTCAGGCAATGAACCAACTGAGCCACCCAGGTGCTGCTAAAAAAATGATTAAAAAATAATAGTAATAAAACTCTAAAGTAAAATACAAAGGCATGTGCAAGCAAAGTCAAAGCAGTGGGTACAATATCAAAACAAAAAATAAAATTTAAATTTAAAATCAATATTTGAAATAAAAAACCCACATTATTTTATGAGATTTACATGAGCATGTGACAGCTAGAACTGTCATGAAGTTTATTTAAAAAGAAAAAACTTGCCTTCATGAACTACATAGGGAAAAATGGACAGAAATAGGAGAACTAAACACAGCTCTCTATATCCTTGACAGGACAAAAAAACATGATAAAAGTGCCATTACGTAAACATTGAAAGCTCTTCTCTATTCTTAGGCTATCCATTTACTAAAATAAATGGGGAAATAGATATTCCAGCCTAAAGACTCACAGAAAAAGTTATAACTTATAAATTTATAACAAAAGAGTTGTGACACCTATGTGAAGAAAATGTTAAAAGTTAACTATCATACTAAAAAAAAATCATCTTAAATAACATGATCCAACATCAAAAGTGCTACCTTTTTTTTAATTTATAAATTTAATGCAATTGCACTTACAATGCTCAAATGATTTATTCTAGCACTTGACAAAGTGATTCTTGAGAAATACCATAGTAAAGTTGGAAAAAGAGTGACAGAGTTTGCTTTTTTCTGCCGACTACTGTAATGCTGGTGTCAGACAGACAGAAAAGCAATGAAGGAGAGCACAAATCTTAAGGTATCAAAAAGGATTACATTCAAGTTTGACTCTAAAGAATTAATTATTCAATGGAAAAAATATTAGAGTTGTTACCTTGCTCTATGCCAATCTAGTTTAAAACAGTGAAATGTATGTAATAGAACTCTGAAAAGCCTAGAATAGAACATTGGAAGTATTTTTGTTTATAATCTTCATAGGGAAAGCCATTCTAAGGGTAATAGCAAAGAGAAACTATAAGGGAAAGGGCAGATTTTTAAAAAAATGTATTCTGAATGTCAAAATTCATCATAAATTACATTAAGACACAAATGACGAGCCGAGAATCATGGGATGGGGGCAGGGGGATGAATCCATCATAGAAAATATGCAGAAGTCCGAGTGGTAAATATGGCACACTGGCCACTCAAATCTGTCCAAACCCTGCAACTAACCTTAAGATCTTAAAAGCTTGGTGGGGGCTGGGAAGCTGAAGACAATGTTCAACAGCCTTCCATAGGGCTTGGGGTCCACGCTTCTGCAAAGAAGTGCAAAGTACTTCTTTTTGTACGTAGTACAAAAATGTAGAAGAGACCTGTGAGATGGACGACATGCTTTTGCTGTCTTGCTGCTTCTGCAGGCAATTTCATTTGTGTGGGTGATTAGTTTTGTGGCGGCAACAGTAGTGATGACACCATGGACACTCCATAGCTTTATAGATATTAAGATACAACGTTCAGGGTGTTTGCTTACACTCATATGCATATATGGATATATGCTTAAATATATGCATACATATATATATATATATTGGAATTTGAGCAGCACTGGGAAAGCAGCCTTCCTGACTCCCAAACTTTTCAGTTGGCCCATCAGCCTTCACGGTTGTCCAGTTTTGCAATATTGTTCTCAGAGTTATTGTGTTCTGTCGGGATCCTTAGCAGCAGAGACAAAATGGGGATTTTTCTGTGAGGGATTTGTGGATAGAATGCTCTTAGAGAAAGGGGAGCTGGGAAGCAGAATGGAGTATGGAGAGACTAAGTAAGAATATAGCCAGTATCTGAGGGGAGCTGTACCTTTGAAGGGAACTTTGGGGCATCAACCATACCACCTCGAGGCATGGAATCTGGCTTTTTATACCTCATGTCAATCAGTTATTGGCTGCTGGCTTCTTCCGGGGAAAAGAGTGACCTAACCTCCAGGGAAAGACAATTCCCATTTAGCCAGAGAAAATTCTGGGGAGGAGTGGAGAGCTATGAGCCAATTCTCACAGAAGCTGGGTCATGGTGCTTTGGCCTGGTGGTTTATGAGGAGCATCTACCCTATTGTGCATGTTCAGCCTGCAGTTTGTGTTTCCAAGTTTTCTAATTATTTTATAAGCATATAATACCCTGTATTATATTCCAATTACTTGAAAGAGTTGTAGTGGTTTCTGTTATGGGCTGCTAAATTCTAAGAAAGTCACGAATAAGGATTCACAGAATAAAAAATAGAAATTGCCAACAAAATTATTAATAGTTTTTTGGCTTCCCTAGTAACCAAATAGCATAAATTAGAGGAAACTTTTCTGGAAGAAAACGTGGTAATAAAAAATTTTAAAAGTGTGCATCTACATTCTTTTTGACCATGCAACTCTACTTGTAAGATTTTAAGGAAACTATTTCAATTACTTAGAAAATTTATTTGAGACATTGTATATATGAGAAAATTTATCACAGCAGTATTTAAATCAAAACATTAGAAATAACCCAAGCGAAATACTAACACTGTCTGGAATGCAGTAGAACATACATCGTTTGTGTTGTTAATTCAATTAAACGAGGAGGCTATTAGATTGGGATGGCTGTAAAGCCACGGTGGCCTATGTAAGCAAACCAAAACTGAAGCCTGTAAATTCACAGTCACAAAATCACAACACTAAAGACAACCAATCACAAACAACCAACGAGGCTTTAAGCTATAGCCAGTCAAATAATTTCCTTTTTTCATGTCCACACATCTCTATGTGTAAGTCTTTCCCCAACTCCTAGCAGCCAAGTGCTGCTAACCACTTCCGGTTTACCCTATTCAGATAGATAAATGCTCAAATAAACTCTTAAAATTTATAATATGCCTCAGTTTATCTCTTAACAGAATATATAATGTAGTAGGAACTCTATATCTATACCTATATTATATTACTCTACTACATGTGCATATAAACAGTATACAGCCATCAGAACTGATAAGAATCTACCGACAATGAAAGTTTCAAGAAATGTACATGGAGGGGCACCTGGGGGGCTCAGTTGGTTAAGTGTGATCTCAGGGCCCTGGGATCGAGCCCCGTGTAGGGCTCCTTGCTCATGGGGGGCTGCTTCTTCCATTCTTCCCTGCTCGTGCTCTCTTACTGTCTCTCTCTCTCTCAAAGAAATAAAGGAAATCTTGAAAAAAAGTGTACATGGAACAATAGCTCACAAAACCATAAGTATAAAATGATCTTATTTTTGCAAATATAGTTATGTGTATGTAGAAAAACTCCAGGAAGAACTAGCACCAAATGCTTATAGTCCTGATCAATAGGTGATGGAATCATGGACAACATTTATTTTCTTTCTTTTTCTTCCTTTTTTTTTAACTTATTTTTATATTCTATCCTGTTCTATAATGGGCACATATTACTTGTGTAATTTAAAAACATACTATATTTGAAAGTGAGGGCCATTTGTTTATTAGAAAAGTCCTGGTAGTTGCAGGAGTCAAGGTTTCTTTTGTTTGTTTGGTTGGGTTTTTTTTCATTTATTTAGGAGTCAAGGTTTCTAAATCAACCAAAATTTGATACAGGCTTTGAAATCTTTTTGGTTTCTCTTTTGCTCTCCCTTGGTTTTCTGAATCTGACACAAAAGACAGAAGAACAAATGACTTGTCAATATCTTCTTTTATGCTTCTTCAGATAGACTTCACACCTAAAGCTGCAGTGTTTATCTACTCAGTGGACCCAAAGAAACACTGACAGGAAAATACAGGGTTCTGAAAGGGTGTGATGATTCAGGGAATGGAAATCTTTATCGTCTATCAATAGATTTGGCAGTTCAGAGAGCTAGGAAGCCTTCAGGCTGTGATAGAAATTTGAGCTGTGTGTTCCCTCCTTGTATTATGTTTTACTTATTCTTTTTGAGTGAATGAAACAAAAGCTGAAAATTAACCACCCCTCTCCCAACCCCTACTTCATATTGTAATTTTAACCTTGTTCTCTGCATCAGCTATTTCCTGTAGTTGATTCAAAGCAGGAGCAAACTGTAGATTCATACTACATAAATTCATCGGCTCCAAACTTATGTAGCTATTCCAGAACATTCTGCAGGGTTGTCTTTTGTTATGACCTGCTGTAAAACCTGATGGTGTGTGTACTGTAAACATAGAAAGGTCTAGCTAACAAATGGGTCTCTAGTTGTTCTAAAAAACCCATTTCTACTTTAAGATATTTTACTTCTGTGTTGGAGCATGCACTTTATTTAGAAGTTCCTTTATTATTATTTTTAGGGTTTTAAAATTATTTTCTTCTCAAATGTCATAGAATGTCTTACCGCCCATCTGCTCAAGAGGCATAATTATGAAACTGACAGTCTTTTTTGACACCTCCCTGAAGTGGGAGGAATGAACACATTTTCATTCATTTTGGGAACTTAGATTTTGGCTTTCTTCTTTTCCTTGTAGGAATGAGCCTTTTGAACAGGCTCCACATTACATAAGTATTTTCAAGATGTGTAAGAAAGCAGGGACTCTTTGCAAGGCAATAGTCATGTTGACAGGTTTAACCACTGAAGCCACTGATGGAATTGGTAAATCATCATTTCATCCAACAACTACCTAATTCCAGCCAAACATTTAGGCTACTTTTATATAGCAAAGTTGTTTACACATGTGCCTTTTCAGAGCAATGTAGACAATATACATCACTGAAGTATTTGTTCAGCTCCAATAGTAAATAATATTTATAAACAACCTTATAAAACAATACACTAAACATTATGAGAAATATATTTGCTTAAAAAATATTGAACCATCAGGGCACCTGTATAGCTCAGTCAGTTGAGTGTCTGATTCTTGATTTTAACTCAGGTTGTGGTCTTGGGGTCCTGGGATTGAGCCTCACAAGTGTAGCACCTATATGCTCAGAGTGGAGTCTGTTTGTCCCTCTCCCTCTCCATATCCCCCAACCCCCTTCACTCTCTCTTTCTCAAATAGATAGATAGATAGATAGATAGATAGATAGATAGATGATAAAATCTTAAAAAACATATTGAGCCATCATTGATTCTAATCTATTTTTAAAGAACAATAAAAAAAGTTTTTTGATTGCAAGCACTATACTTTTAAGGATCTTCATCTCATTTATTAATTTTTTTTTTTAATTAAGACAGTTGAGATGTGTCAGCCACCAAAAGATCATTTTAGGATAGTCTGATATATGATCATAATAAGCTGATTTCATTCAGTATTTCCTTTATTTTTTTTTAAAGATTTTATTTATTTATTTGACAGGGAGAGAGACAGTTCATAAGTAGGCAGAGAGGCAGATGGGGGGGGGGGAGCAGGCTCCCTGCTGAGAAGAGAGCCTGAGATCATGACCTGAGCTGAAGGCAGAGATTTTAAC
Source organism: Procyon lotor (assembly GCA_028646535.1). Lineage (NCBI taxonomy): Eukaryota > Metazoa > Chordata > Mammalia > Carnivora > Procyonidae > Procyon > Procyon lotor. The sequence continues at coordinate 77,617,183 of CM053610.1, read as the reverse complement.
CCACTGAGCCATCCAGGTGCCCCCAGTATATCCTTTAGTTTGCCCATGACAAGGTGATAATTCAAAGAGGGACTTTCTAGCACAAGTGAATCAGAATTTGGGGGATTGAATATAATTTCAGAAATAGCTATTGTTGTAAGACTGGACAGATTTTAATTCTTGTCACAGAAGTTCTAACAAGGTATCTATTAGTAAAAATTTAAAAAATTAAAATTATATTGTAGGAGTACACCAAAAAATAAAATAAATAAAAAGACAGATAAAGATATGGGCATGAAGAATTATTTTGGCATTTTAAAATATTGCAATGATTCAAGAATGTGGCTTATTCTAAAACTACATGTCAGGTCAGGTCAATCAAACTGTTTAGAAACCTATGGTGTGGTGTAGGGCAAGGGATGAAGCATAAGTCTTCAGTTCAGTTTATAACATAATTAGGAAAACAAATACATTAAAACTGTAGAAATTTACATAAGAGTTAAAGACTGCAAACATTTGAAACGTTACTGATAACCTTTGCATTATCAGTAAAGGCTAAAAACTGATTTGATGGCATCATAGGAGGAATTTATAGTGAAAACCTAAGATTACATGCATAAGGCACCCTGCTCTTTTTATCTAAAGACCTCTTTTTTGGGGGGTGCCTGGGTTGCTCAGTGGGTTAAAGCTTCTGCTTTCAGCTCAGGTCATGATCTCAGGGTCCTGGGATCGAGTCCTGCATCGGGCTCTCTACTCAGCAGGGA
>CM053610.1:77573323-77616340 GCA_028646535.1 Procyon lotor | reverse complement strand
TTTAGCTGTCTGCCAACATTATAGCTTTGAATTACTGTGCCCATTGTTCAGACTAAGGACAATGGGAGGATGTTACTCACAGAGAGCTAGAATGTAGCAGAGTGTGGCAATTTGGCCCCCTCTATATGTTGTTCTTGATAAAGTATGGCTGATATAGAAGGATTAATAAGACATAGAATATTGTTTAGATATTAGGGATGATTTAAAAGTAAGAATAACACATGACCATAAATAAAGAAATGGTAATATTAATTCCAGTGTCAGTTTTGCTCATGTTTTTAGCATGCTTTTGGATTGGGGTAGGGGGAGGAGGCTGGTTTACAATGGAGCATCCAAACAAATGTATGCATTGGGCAGTTAAGATGTGGGTATGTATGCATGGAGGTATGTGACACATGCTTTCAGTATAGTTCTTTATACCAATAAGAACACACACAAAAATAGGTGTAGATTGATCTGCTCTGACACCAAGAGTTTTAGAATAAACTGTCTTCTTGAACTACTGAGATATTTTTAATTCCAAAATAATTCCTCATGTTCTCCTCTCTGTGTGAGCAAGCAGGAGATAAAAGACAATATGCGGTATAGCTTAAATCATCTCATAAATGTGGTTTGAGATCAAGGACATAGTAATCTCACTGTAGTACAATATGGCTGTATGAGTCAGAATTCAGTACAAATGAAAACTAGTTTTTTTAAACCTGAAGTTATTTAATCCTGGGAAGTAGAGGCTCACACATATCACTGGAAAAGCTGGCAGAGCAGAGTCTGGGCTGAAACTCAGAGAAGGACCCAGCACAGAAAATTCATAGAACTGGCCTACCCAAAGAAGTCCCAATTTGGCCACAATCCAGAATCTTGAAAATGGGGTAGCTGCTGACTCAGCTGTTTGAGCACTGATCCAGGGATAGGGACCTGCTGTGAGAACTATTGACCCCTGAGCCCTGTTATGGCTGCTTGATATGCAACAGCAAAATGGATGTTTCAAGGGTTATTGCCTGTCTCCCTGCTTAACTTAATTACAGATTCAACGCTCAGGCAAGTGTATCTAAATGTGGATCCTAAATAACATCTGGAACTCTGGCGCAAGGGAGTCTGGGAAATGTAATATTTTGTTGTCCAGCCTCTTCAGTAAAGGAAGGCACCCTTAAAGGAGTTTGGAACAGATGGCAAACAAGGCAATATAGCATATGCACTGCAACAGACAAGCACAATGCACCAGAGAATTCCTCTAATGCATGTTACTGAAGTAGAAGGGAGAAACTGGTGGGCAATTGGCAGCTGGCTCCAGGTATATAATCATCGAGGAGAGCAATGATTGCTAAGTTCTGAGCAGCCCTGGAAACCATTAGCATAATGAGAAAGATATAAGAATTGGGAATTTTATAAAACCCATAGTGTAAACTTGGAGCCTTCATCTCCATCCTTTCCAAGATTCCCTTAGTGAGTTGAGAGAGTGCCAGAAATAAGATCGTCTCAGACCAAGGCCAGGGCTTTTCTGGACCATAACTCTTTTCTCTTCTGTATAAGGAAAGAAGGTGAAGAACTCCATTAAAGAGATTGAGTGGATTGATCCTAGAACCACAATGATGAAGTTTATTTCAACTGATCTTTCCAAATCCAATTGTGCTGTATGTTCTCGATGCACTTGGAAAATGATCATTCCATATGATAAATTCATACTGCAAACCCTGTAATGTGCCAAATGAGCTTTTATGTGACACAGTAACTTTTAAAGCTTGCCAAAACTTTGAAATGTTGGAAAAGGTGTTGCTAGCTTTCAACATGTGCTAATTGGGTTTGCCTACCCAGATGGCATAGAAAAAGAAGAGGGGAAAAGGGAAAAAAAAAAAAGGTTCCAGTTCCTAAACTGTTCTAATCAAGAAAAAGAATAAGGATAACCCATACAAAAACAAATCATTTAACCTCCTTGTTTTCGTTGGTGGATATAATAGGGAGATTTTAATTTTATTTATCATGTTTTGAGGAATTTGTGTGTATTGTTACTATTTAAGGGGAAAATAGAATGAAAGCAGCATGAAATAAATAATTGAGCTCCCATAAAATTCTGAGCATGGTTTTCAAAATCTCTAACTTAAAGTGAACCATCTATATTTTACAATTATATAAATGGATCTGATGTAGCTGCTTAAACAGAGTTACTTCTATGTGAGAAAATTGGTAGGATTTTTCCTGTTTCTCTGTATGATTTCTGTTTTGAGTTTCATACGAATAATCACTCTTTTTTCTTTTGGGATTGGAGTTGATAGAGTGCTTGAAATCTACCAAACTGAGATATGGCTTCTTTGTCGCATATATATGCATAAGAATCAGTTTTCTAAGGAGAACATGCCATTTTTGGTTTTAAAGGTCTGTGCTTCTTGTTGTTCTTATTGACCCACTCTCATATGTTTAACTGTTTTATGTGAACAGTTTACATATTCTCAGATATTTTTAAGTAATTTATTGCATTCTGATTTTTCACAATTTTTTTTTGCCAAATCAGTCACTAAATCAATTAAGCTACTTCAATATCATTGACCCTTCTTTCTGATTTTATCTGATATTAGACTCTGTTAGTCTAGCAATCTGACCAAGAATCAATAACTAGGAGATCTGACATTCTTGGAAATACAGCGTATGATTGACTTGGAAAACAAACATGACACTTCGTTGAAGCCAGTGGCATCCACAATAAAAGTTTAACTCTGGAAATCAAGTGGTACTGATGGAAAAATTCATTTTGATGAGAAGTCAGAAATTCATTAGTAGCTATGTTTTTATATACGTGTGAATATAGAAATAGTTCTAATTTTAAGCATCTAATAAAATCAGCAGAAGAACACCACTTCCCCTATCCCTTCCTTGAACCTTTTTGAAATGGCCAAAGGAAAAAAGAAGAAGAGCCTGAATCACTTTTGGAATCCAGGTAAAAAATAATTATATTTAGAGTAAATCTGATATATGGGATAGCCTTGGGACAGAATAAAAACAAACGAGAGAGAATACGAAGCACAGACTCACAACTTTCCCTCTCAGAAAGAAATGTGCCACTGCAAGAAACCAGTAGAGAAGATTATTACAAAGCCACATGAATACTCAGTAATTTGAAAAGCCAAGAGCTAGAGATTTGCAAGGGACTGAATGTGTCCCCTCCCCCCACTCCCACCATTCTTATGTTGAAACCCTCATTCCTCATATGATGACATTTAGAGAGAGAGACTTTGGGAAGTAATTCGTTTTAGATGAGGTCATGAGGGTGGAGACATCATGATGGAATTTGTGCTTTTATAAGAAGGAGAAGAGGCACTAGAGGTTCTCTTTCTAATTTCTGCTCTATGAGGGGACAGAGAGAAGATGGCTATCTTCAAACCAGGAAGAGGACTATCAACACACACCACCTATCATGACACCTTAACTTGGATACCCTAACACCTAGAACTGTGAAAAATGTTTGCTTAAGCCACCCAGTTTATGCTATTTTTTTGCTAGCTGCCTGAACTGACAAAGACAAGGTCATACCATGTCCTAGCACAGAAAATGATTTTTGCCACCGTGGATTTAGATTTGGGGTTGCAGCTGTGTACCAGAGTGAAGGCCTTCATCATGACACTAGTTTTTTTCTGTTGCAACGGTCAGAAGAACCAAAGTTCTGAGTTCTAGTTCAAAAATATCTTCCAGATGGATGATAAAAATGCATGTAAAATAAATGAACACACACACACACACACACACACACACACACACACCAGAAATCAGGGAAGAAGAGAAAGCATAGACTATTAGAATAAAAGAGAAGCCACCATTTATTGTAATCCCTGATGATGAAGTTTCTTTTTCTTTTTTTTCTAATCACACCAAGCAAGATGAAATCCATAAAATAAAATATAGTTACATAAGTACATAGATAAACAGATAATTAAGTATATCAATAAGTAGTATCTGTTGCTTAAAAAGCCCAGGGACTATCTTAAAAAGAAAGTACAAATTGGAAAATTATAAGTTAATATACTTAACATAAAAAGCACTTATAAAACAATTAGAAATGCTCCCAGTTATCTTTATAACTGTAAAAAATTATTTAGAATTTTGAAGCCTTTACTTTATTTTCAGAAGATGTGAAAACTGTTTTTTTGTGTTTGTTATGAGGTAAGTTAAGTTATATAAAACTTGTTTCAGTATTGTCTGGCACATAGTAACCATCAAGTAATAGTTATTTTAAAAGATTATTTTATTTCCTGATCAATTATAATCTCTTTACCATGTTCCACAAAGTCTTATATGATCCAGCCCCTTCCTATCTCTCCAGCCCTTGGGGATACCACACAAGCTATGGTCTGCTCCTGGGAAATCTATCTATGGTTGGCTCCTAATCATCATTCGGGTCTCAGCTTAGTGGGGACTTTTCCAGCGAGGTCTTCCCCTGACTGCTACATCTAAAGAAGACCTCCCGACTCATCCGTGACCACTCTCTATCTTGGAAGTTGAAACTCACACTGTCTTTGCACCTTCTTATATTTGGCACAGTGTGGCAGGTAGAACTGTGACCCTTGCAAAGCTATGTTGAAGTCCTAAGCCCCAGTACCTGCGAACATAACCTTATTTGGAAATACGGTCTTTGCAGATATTAAGTTCAAATGAGTTCATACTGTTTAGGGTGGGCTCCCAGGTCAATAATGGATGTGTTTCTAAGAGAAAGGAGAGAAATATTCGAGAGGAGACATCGAGGATACACAGAAGAAAGATGGAGGCAGAGATTAGCATGATGAGGACCCAAGTTAAGAAACACCCAGGGCCACTGGGCCCTGGAAGAAGGCAAGGAAGTTGACTCCCCTAGAGCCGTAGAGAAAACAAGGCCCTGCTGACACATTGATTTCAAACATCTCACCTCAGAACTGTGAATAAATTTCTATTCTTTGAGACGCCCAGTTTGTGGTAATTTGTTACAGAAGCCCTAGGAAACTATTACACATGGGCTGAAGTTAATTTGTTTGTTTTTGAAGTTCTGTTTATCTGTCTCCCTTCAGGAGCATGTGTACCTGTGAGAGCCGGAGTTTGTCATAATCACCTCTGTGTTTCCAGCGGCTAGAATGATGCTGCCGGCAGCACAGTAGCCACTTAACAAATGAACGGATGCATGGATGGATGGATGGATGAATGAAATGTATACAATAAAGAGTAAAATATAATTTAGTCCAAATGGCCGATAACTATATTGGACAATTTCCACTTTAATAATCAGTAATAATAAAAAAGACCTTCCATTAAATAAAAATGAGATAAAATCTTTAATCTGATAAATTGATAAGTGTTTAAAAGTCTTGCTAATTGCCACTCTCAGCAATGATAAAGTCATAAACAATGTTTTCTCATTGCTGGTAGGCATTAAATTGATACAACATTTTAGAAAAAAGAATTTAAAACTACATATTCTTTGACTCCATTAATTTATTCTTAGGAAACAAATGATCATAGGGATTGATACCCCTTTTTTCTATAAGTATATTCCTGCTGGGATTGTTTATAATAATTCGAAAACTTGAAACAAAGTAAATGATAATAGAGTGTTGACTAAATGAATATTGATATATTATGAATTTTATATCCATCAATATAACTTTATATAAATATTTTAATAACTAGGGATGTGTTCCTATTTTATTAAATGAAAAATATTAATCTATAAACAAGTAATATACTACTGTCCCAATTTTGTGAACTTATAAGTATATTTGCATATTTTATATATACTTAGAGATTTAATATGTTAATGGTAGTTTTCTCTGGGTTGTGAGATTCAAGCAATTTTTATATTTTCCTTTGTGGTTTTTAATATCTTCCTACATTTTCTGCAATGAACAGTTATAACATTTACAGTCAGGAAATAGTTATAAAATGAGAAGAGTTGAAGAAATCCCTTTTTCATGGCTGAGCTATAACATGTCCTTGAAAAATGCTATTGTGCCCTTTAAAAATGATAGGCTTGAATTTTCCTGTTATTAATACATCTAACTGTAAAGACTTTCTATAGCTAATGATGTAGCACACAAAATAATTAGCTAATATACAAGTCAGAGTTCATTTACACTTCTCTTGGGAAGCCTAATAATGTGTTACTTTAACCTGTACCTTGATTATACCATAGTTTGATAAAATGTGGACTAGGAGACAATCCAGCTGTAAACACAGCAGTAGAAAGCTCTAACATATTTTCTGTTCCATAGAGTGGTAATGGCTTTAATGAAGGCTGAACAGTTGATCTAAAATTATTTTCCTTGGGAGAAAAAACATCCTAATTAGTGAATTTGTCACTATTTTTTACTGTTTTTTTTTAATTATGAAAAAAAATGGAGAAAAAACATCATGGGTTTAAGAATTTAGAATTTCATAGAGAAATCCAACATTCCTGACCCCATCTAAAGGCACCATGGTGTTTTGTGAAGATAGAAATGAGAAATGTACTTAGCAAAATCTGTGCTCTAAAATAACTGGAAAAAATGATGCCTTTGTCATTCCCTCCCACAGGTAAGAAGGAACTACAGGCTCAGGGAGAGTCTCCTGGGGGTGAAGTGTGGGGGCTGCCAGCCTGCACACCAGCTTTGCCTCTGCCAGGCGCTGGCTCTGCATTTTTGTGTTATTTCAACTCTGAAGGATCCTTTCCTCATCCTTAAAATAGCATAACAATATTATCTGAAAACTTTCTTTACTGCCTAATAAGTACTTTGAAAATTATAGTAACTATGCTTTCTCAGGAGCAAAGGGGGCATATCTCCATGTGAAACCCCAAAAGTTCTGTCTTTATTCTTGCTTAGAAACATACCCATCATTTTTGGAGCAGTTCATCTAACTGGGATCAATTTACACGGTGGTTTCCTGTTGGGACAGAGTCTGACTCCTCTGTTGATCTCAGGAGAAACCTGCACCTTATTGACCTACTTAGCTGTAATTATCAACCAAGAAACCCACACCTCTCAAGTCACAACAGAGAAAGTCAAAAAAAGGCCAAAGACCACGTCTTTTCCTATCATCTGAGAGCCAGTTCATCCTCAGTGATTCTTCAAGCTAGATTTATTTTTCCTTTGGGTTTTAGCTGTCTCTTGGGTTTGAGCCATTGGTTATCTAAACCAGACAAATCAATGATCTTTAAGCTCTTTTGCTGAAAACATTGGCACTTAGTGAGTTAGTGTGAAATGATCCTGCATTAACACAACATCGTGGAACAAAGTATTGCTTAGTCGTATTTGGAAGTTATTATTTTTTCCTCGTGCCACATTGTGATATATTCTTTGCACTAAATTATATTATACTTGTACTTAGTAGAGTAGTATGACATGCTGTTTTCCAAATTCGACTATGGTTCACTGGAAAATTTTGAAGGCTTTTAACTTCATGGAAATGTAACTCTTCTCTTTCCATCCCTCTCCTTTGACCTATTTCTTTTGGCAAGGCAAAAATTAATTATAATTGACAAAGCTTCCCTTATTATGGTTCAAGGGTGAGGTTCAGAGTTTTGAACCCCATAAGGACATTCCACATCCAAAGACTGCATCTAAGTACCTGGCACATATTTTCTACTCAATTACTATTTACTGATGGAACAAGTAAATGAATGAAATATTGAGTCTGTGACGATCATGTCTTATGCTTTGCATAAGACAATTCCAAAATTAATAGAATGATTATGGAAGAACAACCAGAATTCCACCTACTTGAGGATGCCTTTGCAGCTATGAAAGAGAAAAGACAGAAGTCATCTTCAGGGCTCTTGTTCAAGCTCTGGTGAAGGGACAAGGTAAGAGCTGATTTGGAATTACAACTATAGTACCTCCATCAATACCATGTTCTAGTCCCAGAGGGCACTCAGAAAATGTCCTTCCTGATTTTTTCTTTTACTTTGCTTTCTATCTCTTAGGCGTACCAAAATGAACAATGGAGAAACAAGTCTCACATATCCAATCTACACTTGCCAATAAGTCTTGTACCTTTGTGCTTCACCTAGACATTTCTCCCCACATCAGTTTACACATTAGAATTCATCTGCTTGTATTTCAAGGGTTACTCGAGTGTGAATAAGCTTCGGTTGGGGGACAGTGTTTTTCTATGAAAATAAACCAATTTTCAGAGCTACGCTGACTTAATTGTTATCATAGGACCCCAGAGGCAACATGAAACAGAAAGAAAGTGACCTAGAAAAATTTGTTTGCTTTTGTTGAATATTAACCATTTTCAAAAAGCATTTTGTTTTATTTTGAGCTGAGGAAGGCTCGCTTTTCTCTTGTCAGTGTTTAATATTTTATATAAATCAAATAAAATGTAGTGATTCCATAACTTTTTCTTAGAGAAAGCTCTTAAGTGAATCCATACTTACTGAGTTTAACCCTGAGCAGGTTGAACCAGTTTTGAGGAAAGTATTAGGAAAATGTGATATGACATCATCGATTTCAGAGTCACAAGAGCAGGATTAGAAGAGCATTTTAAATACACGCATTGTGCGTCATGCTATTTTAGGAAAATATAATAATGCATCATCCCAGTGAAGGATATATTGCTACTTCCTGTCTTATATCTTGAACTTTAATCACCTTTCAAAGGCCAGGGCTCCTTGCCTTCAGATATTTGCAGTCGGTTAAGCTGCTGAATTAGTCTGTGGTCAGAATGAAAAGATGAAAGAATTCAATTATATTTTGCACTGTGGGACATTATTGTTCTTTCCATCCTCCCTGTTAGCAGGAACATGCTTTGGCTTTTGTAAATTAGAGTGAAATTTTGAAATAACTGCAATTCCCTCCATGAGATGGACAGGTGAGAGGTGCTGAAGAATGCTCATATACGTACATGCACAAATCACATTACGTGATTGCAATACGCTTTCATGTAGAAAATACCTCATTTACACTCAACGTACATGGAAACACTTAAGAATATGGCAAAGTGTGAGTACGAGGGCTATTAAAAGATCAGTTCAATATCTTCTTGCTGAAAACTCACTGTGGTTTTGGCCTTGACATGACCTATAGAATTTTGTGTTGGCAGGAAACCAACTTTGAAATTTGTTCCATAGCAAATCATTGTGGCAGTGTATTTCCAGGAATTAAATCCTTTACATCGCATGGCAGTGTTGCCAGAGAGCATGTAGGGTCTCTTCTGATAGGAAACGTGAAGGAGGCTTTGGCTAGAAATTTGAAGCCATATGTTAATCCTGTCAAAAATGATATGGATCTGCTTACAAAAACCTTGCTCAGTGGCTTTGCCAGGAACCCTGTGGCTGTGTCCTGCCGGAAAGCCATTGCATGCATTATCACTGCCAGAAATTGATGCTGCCCTGGGATAATCTAACAGCACTAAAAACTCAACCTCTGGGTTTTGACTGCCAGACTTTAACTATTAACAGAGCTTGTGAGTGTATTACAGGGAAATAAGGCCTATTTGCCCTCTCTAGGGGTGAGGGTGGGCAATCCTGTTGGCTTCACATACTTGAAGTTAATTAGCTCTTTGGAAAGGATTCCTGGCCAGGATTATATTAGTTATTTGTTTCCTAATGTTAATGGACTTTATCTAATATTTTCCTAAGAACAGACTTGAATGATAGTTTTATATAGAGAGGGAAAATAGATAAAGGTAAAAATCAAGATATTTGTTTATAGTAAAGGAGTTGGTATGTTATAAAATAGTCTAAATATCAGCTTAGTGTTTGCTGTACAAAAGCTAGAATAACAAGAGTCTCCAGTCTTGATATTTGTGGCACAGAAACAGTTGGTGACAAATAATTCCCATATTCTGAAGTGTAGTCAGTATTACACATGGACGTTTTACTTTCAGATGAATAAACCCGAGTGGAAAACACTCCAACACTTATATATTTGGCATATTTGGGATTCAAATTTTAAAAAAAAATTCAATTTCAAATTAATGAGCATGTTTACCAAAGTTGTGTAAAACTCTACTACACAAAGTGTATAGTTCATGGGCTGATGCCAGTTTCTGAACAGTTTTTAATTGGTCCACAGACAGATAAGTACAGAAAATCAGGGAAAGTACTTAGAAAATTTACAGCAATTTGATATTGCTGAAAATTTTTTATTGTATTTTGTAAAATGTCAGTCTGAAATAGGTTGGAGATTGAAAACAAAATCTCTACACCACAGGTCATTTGAAGAGAGCCTTGGCTAGAGATGGCCCACTGGTCACCACTTCCTCACCTTCTCATAATTAGACCTTGCTAATCACAGACTAGATTTAACTATTACTTTATTGCTGTTCATGTAGGCTTTATCCATCATTTTTCTATTATTAGTAACTCTGTTCAACAAACTTTGTACATTAATGTTTGACTACCTTGAAATTTCTGTAGAGAAATGCTAATGGGTCAGTGAGTGACTCCAGTGTGAGTTATTTCTTACTTAGGTCCATTCCAGGGAACTCAAAGCAGATTATTTTGTAGAAACAGTGGAGGACTTCTGTATAAGCTCCGTTTCCTACTTGGTTGACCCCAGTTGAAGAACCAATACGTAATTTCTCTTATTACTAATAGATAAAAATTGATTCATGAAACTTCCTTTGACCCTTAGTTTCATCAAGGTAAAATGATGTCAGGTTCATGGTCATATGGTTTAATGAGAATCAGGTCCTGTAATTTCTGTATCACCCATTATCTTTACCACTCAAATTCTTAATAAATCTGGGTTTCAAATCCTACTGCTGGCCCCCACAGACCATATATATTTTGTTTTCAAAATTAGTTGTCCTTGAGGTTCGAGTACACCTCTGTCTTTTGCCCAATAACTACTTTTAGAGAACCTATCGTTAACTAGATCCCATGCTGGACCCTGGGACTACAGCATGAAAAATGGTAGAGAACATCTCCACTGTTGGGGCACTCTCTATGTTGCAAGGGAAAAGAAATATTAACAAATAACTACACATATTCTTGTATCAATGATGAAAGGAAAAAGATAAAGGAATTGAATTTTAGTATAAGTAATGGAATCTTGTAGTTATTTAATATGATGCCATATACCTATATTTCCAGAACATAATTGTTTGGAGAAAAGCGGGTTTGAAGATGGCTCTATTTTTGGTTTCATGTTTTACTATTAAGTCCTTGATTATTTTGAAATTAATTTTGATACATAAAGTAAGGTAAAAGCTGCTTTCTCCTTCCATAGAACTGGCCAATTATTTTCACACCATTAATGAAGAAACTTGAGTATTTAAAGCTAACTTAAACTAAATAGTTACATACTTGGGTTTATTTCTAAGGTTTAATTTCTTTATTTCTAAGGTTTATTTCTAAGGTTTCTAAGGTCTGTTTGATATACTTATCTATTTGTCCAATCAGTGATGAGTATCATATTATTTAAATTATTTTGAATGTTAATATAATTTTATATTCTTTAATATTAGCCTTCATGTAATCTTTCATTTCCTTTCCATTTTTTTCAAATTTAAACCTAAATTTTTTTCCCTGGAATGAATAAATTACACAAAATTATTTGAGAGACGATTACCATATTCTTTACATTGAATCTGGAGGGATTTTAGAACAATTTTAATTTATATTTATAAATTTAATTTAAATTCATAAAATTTGCATAATTAAGACTTTGACTTGAATAAAGTTAAAATCAACGAATTTAAGAATTACTTTCATATTTGTATTATTCAATTTTTCTATTCAACACTAAGTTCATACAATATCCTTATTTATTAAAATCAATGAAGTATTGTAGCCATATGTCTCACACATTTATTATGATTTTTCTTATGTTGTTTTACATTTCTTGTAATTGTACTTGGAATATTTATTTTCTATCAGGTATCTTTTGTGTAAATATCTGTTGTTGGGTACACGATCTTTTAAAATTATCTGTTGGCAAATGACAATGGTATGCCTGGTAAATATTGAAATGAGGAACTTTTCATATATTTCTGAGCTGTGGGAAAGTTTATATAGGAAGACTCTTTCTCTTCCTTCTCTTTCTTTTATCTTTGTCCAATATGAACATCTTTTCACTTAAAATTTGGTATCTGGTAATCTCCTTTTCTGCTCTTTTCCTCTGGCTTTAGATGTGTGGTTTCATATTTGATCTATTATTGTTCTTTCATTCCTAGAGCCATTTTATCTCACCACAAGGGGCCAGAGAAAAAATTCTGTTTCCCCTTTGAACATTGGAATTAAAAATTAGATAAACCATTATTAGCACAACCTCACAGCGTGGGACTGGATGAGAGGCACCATATTTAATAGATGAGTGCAAATTAGTTCAGGGCCTTAAGAACAGGTCTCCAAAATGTTGAAAATTTTGAGACACATTACTTCAGCCTTAAATTTAATTGTTTAATACAAGCTCCAGCCTCATCTACTACTGAGATATAGTAGTATAGCCAAAGAACCACACTGAATAGGCTTATATACCATCCCCAAATAGCTTTATGTTTATTTCCTCAAGTACATGGTGTATGACAGCCTTTTTCAAATGCAGTGTAAAGTTCTAGCAATTCCAAAATCTGTATAGTTGAAAATCAAGTGATTCAGGTTTGCTTTGTATTCCTACTTTTTGAAAATCAAGTGATTTTATTTTATCTTATACTATTTTATTTTATTTTATTTTATTTTATTACCTGGGGTCATTTCTATATGCTACAAATTGTTTATATTACCAAAGATACCATGGTGACCAAATGAAATATTGGCCTAGTTGAGTTTATATTTGGAGGGTAGATCATAAGTACATAAACACATACCTATTTTGGATAATAAAAATCTCAAATATAATAAAATAGGGCAATGAGGTTAGAGAGTGATCCTTGGGGTGTTGCTACTTTAGCTAAGATTGTCATACAAGGTCTCTCTGAAAAGGAGGCCCTTAAGGTGAATATTGAAAGGAAGACTGTCATGCCAAGAGTATCCCAGAGAGAGGACAGAGCAAATGCAAAGAACCAAAGGCTGATCTAAGCTTGGCCTCCTCTAGGGACTGGAAAAGAAACTTGTCTTTCTGGAGCACGGGGAAGAGGAGGAAATTGACAAGAGCTCACTGAGCTAACCTGGAACCTTGTCTATTGTGTAGGATAACACTGAACTTAAATATTCCCTCACAAAGATCATGCTCAATCAATTACAGTATCCTGCTGCCTACCTAGTAAATGGTTGATGATCAATAAACGTGATTTGAAATAATACGGTTTCTCAAAAGAAGACTATGTCTTTAATTATAGATATTGTTTCAAAATATAGAGGCAGAAAAAGTAAAACTGAAAGTTGCTTATGAGTGTTGTTTTCTTCTGTGCAGTAAATATCTCAGAAGCTGACTTTTTTCCCTCTTTTCTTTTCCCACAAATTCTAGAAAATGAAATATAATTAACTCTCAATAAGAGTTTTCCATTTGGCTAGGAGAAAATCCTGACAAGCAAAATTAAATTTCCTTTAAAAATTAATTGTTTCATGATGAAAAACCTAAACATTACAGGGTGTTCTTATTTCCAAGAATAATGAATCACATTTTTATTCTGTTAAAAGCTACTGAACAACTGTAGTGTTTTGAAATTTCAAGAACGTCATTTGCATTCAATTTATGACTTTCCTCTTTTTTACCCTACTCCCATTATGGATGTGTTTTTTTTGTTTTGTTTTGTTTTTCTTTACTTCTCATAGTCTGAGTCTTTTTATGTATTGGATAATTATCTCTTTCTCTCTCTTTTTTAAAGATTTTCTTTATTTGAGAGAGAGAGTGAGAGAGATCATGAGCAGAGGGATAGGGGGAGGGAGAAGGAGAAGTAGGCTCCCCACTGAGCAGGGAGTCTGATGTGGGACTCGATCTCAGGACCCCAAGATCATGACCTGAGCACTTACGCTTACTAAGGGAACGTTTCATCATAACTACCACCATTGCCCTCACCACCTCCATGACTACTACTGGTTTGTGGGACCGGCCCACATACCAGCTGCACCAGTAGTTAGTTATACAGGGAAAGGCTACCACACGGTTTGCTACCACCAGGCTTCCCTGGAGCCTCCCAGCTGGCTCCTGATGCCCTTCTGCTGACCTTCCTCAATATCCACCTTCATGAGGGCCAATGCCAGGCCCCCAAGATCCTGCTGTAGCCTCAAATCTGAATCTGTTCTGAAAGACTGGTGGCTCTGATGTGCTGATTACAAAATACTTTAAATATGTCCCTGCTTCTATGAATCAAACACATTGGTAAGCAATATGCTAAGCACTTTAACTATATATTATGGTAAGAAAAAAGTCAACATCCCTGTGTAGTTGGTGTTATCCCCATTTTACAGATGGGAAAACTGATGCTTAAAAGATATTAAGTGACTTGCCCAAGAACACATTGCTGGTACTGACTTGGCTAAAATTAACCCAGGACTCTGTTTTGAACACTTGCATTACCAACCAGGGTTTTTAATTTCTCTAGTATTAGAAGTTATGTGGGTTCCTGTGGTGCATGCATATATCCTTTTTCATCTGAGATAAAAGGAAGAGTCAAAATGTTTTCATCTGCCTGAAATCTACTGGCTGTGGGAGGGACTTTCTGGGGAAGGCTAATACCTATAAGGTAGATCATTTCATGATTAGCCCTCAAGGTCTACTGGTAAAATATTTGCTTGCATGCTGATCTCTGTTTAGAGATTTTAATGTTTACTGGAGAAATATTTCTACGAAGGACACACAATGTTTCCCCTAAATTAAAAGCCGAGTAACACTATGACCAGGCCATTTTGTTCTTTTCATGTCAGTTAATAAATATACTTAAAAAAAAGTGTTATGATGTTGTCCAGGTAAAAGATATTAAATATCAAGGGATAATTGGATTGCTGTTATGCTGCTATGCTGGGGTCAAAGAGGAGACAAATGACACCATTGAGATTTCCTAAGGTACATGTGTTTACTGCTAGATTCAAGAATAACAAGTAACATAAGACCACCGCAACCCTGGATAGAGGACCTATTAGAACTGAGATTCAGATCTGTTAGAACTGAGCTGTGAGCCATCCCACTGTAGGCAGATTGCTGACCATTTGAGGTGCTGAAGGAGAATAAAAGTAAGCTTCAGCTGTTACTAGAGAAAGGAAATATTATTTCCATTTCATAGCTAGTTTCAGAATTAAGTCACAGAATTAGTGTACCCTATGTATGTTTTCTTGCTTTCCATGTATGTGCACGGATTGTGAGTGTGTGTGTATGTGTGTGTGTGTTGAGGAGACAGAGAAAATATTTCAGTTTCCCTCATTTTACCCATTGTTGAATGTAATGGGTTTGGCTATTTTTATGACTTAGTAGTTTGCCTATATACAGACAGTATTCAGGCAGAAGTAAGGAAACATTACTGTCAATAGATCATGTGACATGGTACGTAACATGACCTTGAATGTCTCCTTACAAGGTGATGAGGTGAGCTGTTTTGCTTGCAATACATGACAGTCACAGCACAATAGGCAAGACCATCGTTTTGAAGTGTAAGAAATATACATATTAATATTGAACAACCAAATTTTGAGATTATAGGTAATATTAATCATTTTGACCAGCCCATTATTGGAATATCATCACATGTTTGGGAACTTTCCCTGTGTTTGTCTTGATAGGAACCGGGATCCCGTCTCTCCTATAGAAACTGAGAAGTCAGCCTCCCTTGAAGCAAAAGGGCAGATAAAGGATATGAGCCCTAACCTTTAAGCCCATATACTCTGACCTTGAAATGAGAGTCTGCAATTCATAGCAATGGAAATACTCTAAACTCCATTTTGGTGATGGTGGTGTTGGCAGCAATATCAGTTTTCCAGATGCAGCAGTACACATGGTGGTATCCTATATTCTGTACATCAGCATCAATGGGGCAAACTGGAACATCCAGCATTCCGTGATAATGGCAGTCGATAGACTTCATATTGTATGGTTGCCCTTGATTCCAATTATGTCCCAAGTATGATCTCAAGGATGCTTGGTCATTCTGTGGTGATTCAATATCCTTTCATTAAATTCCAATTTTTTCTATTGCTAGCAGTTAAAAACTCTGGATGATACGTTGGATTTTCCTATTGTAGTTGGTCATTTTAGTGTAGATGTGGCAAGATGATGTCATATGAAACACATTGGCTCTGATTTTCATCATGGGCAGGGAGCTCCTGTTATTTTCTCACTTTGAATTTTTATTGGAATTCCAAATACATCATTAATGAATTCTCTTAGAAATATGACAGTCTCCAGCTAAAGTTGAAAAGTCAATTCTGATAAAGTGAAACCAGTCCACTGTTTTTTTTTTCTAGTAATCCATGGATGTTTAAGGCTCTTTCCCCCTTAATTTGAATTCCCTAGTTTAGTCTCAAATAATATCCTGGTGAAAATAATTTTTCTTCTTGTATAGTTGAGACTTTCAGTTATAATGAAACTGATTTTTAGTGGGTGCAGTGGAAGTTTCCAATTAATGAGATTAAAGAATCTGAGCTCTCACCTCTGTCTCTTAACTAGATTTCACAATGATTTTTAAAGGTTAACTCATCACTGCTTCAGGGATCCATGTTTTAGGTCTATTGTCATCTCATTACTGAAGTAGATTTCATTATATGCAGACTCATTATGAGTTCCAAAATACTATGCTGTCTTCAATTCTTTCTCTAACATCTGGGGTGCTATAATTGTTCATTAAACAGCCACCTCTGAAAAGCTTGCACTTTATTAAGTAGCACATTAATCTGCTTGCTTGGGGCTCTGAAAAATTGTATGTTAATATCGGTTGACCTTGCTTTTTCTGTTGTATATTTTCAGCAATTTGCACCCATAATGATGACATGGTCATCAAATTCTGTTATTTTTTTCTTAATATCAGAGATCTGTTCACTGGAAAAATGTTTGCTATTCATCACTAGATTTTTTTTTTTCATTTTTCTAAAAAGAAATGTCGGCTTCTTATTTGGAGCACTAAGACATTTTTAATAGTGTCCAAAGAAAATTATTTTCAATGTCTTTCTCTAAGGATTTAGTGGCTGGCTTGTATCATAGTCTGAAGCAATATTTACCTGGAATAAGTCTGTTTTTTTAAACTGAATAGGAGGGGTGTGAATTATAAGGATAACCTAATTTAAAAACCATCCCATACCTTTTTAAAGACTTT
This sequence comes from Procyon lotor, assembly GCA_028646535.1. NCBI lineage: Eukaryota > Metazoa > Chordata > Mammalia > Carnivora > Procyonidae > Procyon > Procyon lotor. The sequence goes on along the minus strand of CM053610.1, from coordinate 77,599,222 downwards.
TGTTGTTGTTAGTTTTTATTACAAATTTACACATTTTTAAAAGAACTGTATCTTAGAAAAATGCAAAAAAGCAAATTGAAGAAAATAAAAATCATTCACAATTCCCTGAGTGATAGTGAGAAGTAACATTTTGTTCTCTCTCTAGCCTATTAGAATAAGTCTAGTCATAGACTTATTCATTCAACAAATGTTTTTTGAGTGCATACTAATTAATGCCAGGTTCAAGTCCTGGCCATACAGTAGTGAACAAAGCATATTTTTTTTAAAAAAAACTCTGTCCTTTATAGGATATATAATCTATTTGAGAAACAGATACACAAATACACACGCATAACATCCTAATACCTATTCTGTTAACAATATGCATGTTCACAATTTTAATGTCTCAAAATATTTAAAATGGGTTTCTAAAATTGAAGCGAAATATATGTAACTGAAAAATCAACCATTTCAGAGCATACAATTCAGTGGCATTTGATACATTCACAACTATGCAGTCACCACATGTATCTTGTTCCAGAGTGTTATTATCTCAAAGATAAACCTCCTATCAATCAAGTAGTCACTTCCTATTTCCCACCCCTTCGCCCAGGAAAACCCTTAGTCGTTTTCTGTCATGACATTTCTGAATATTCTTAATATTTCATATAATGTAATTACACAGTATGTTAATTTTGTGTCTGACTTCTTTTTCTTCCAACTAGCATAATGCTTTTCAGGTACATCTACATATTAACACATACCATTACTTCATTTTTTTCTGTGCTGAAAACATTCCTTGAATGTATATATTACATTTTGTTCATCTATTCAGTAAGGTAATGAACATTTGGGTTGTTCCTACTTTTTAAGAACAAATAATTATGTGCAAGTAAATATTTGAGTATTTATTCTATTTCTAGGGATATATATCTAGGAATAGGATTGCTGGGTCATATAGTAATTCTATATCGAACTTTTTGAGGAACTACCAAACTGTTTTGCTAGTGGCTGCACTGTTTTATACACCCATCAGCAATGTACAAAGGTTTTGATCTCTGAATACTTGTTAGTTTCAATTTTATTTATTTATTTATTTTTAATTTTTTAAATTAATTTATTTATTTGACAGAGAGAGATCACAAGTAGGCAGAGGGAGAGGGGGAAGCAGGCTCCCCACTGAGCAGAGAGCCCGATGCGGGGCTCGATCCCAGGACCTTGAGATCATGACCTGAGCTGAAGGCAGAGACTTTAACCCACTGAGCCATCCAGGCGCCCCTAGTTTCAATTTAAAAAAAAAATTGTAGTTATCCTAGTGAGTGTGAAGTGATATCTCATTGTGATTTGATTTGCATTCCCCTATTGACTGTTAATACTGAACATTTTTTCATGTGCTACAGACTATTGTAGATCTTCTTTGGAGAAGTGTCTGTTTAAGTCTTTTTCCCATTTTTTTGAGTTGTCTTTTCTATTGTTGAGTTATAAGGGCTCTTTTTGTATTCCAGATACTAGACCTTTATCAGATGTGTGCTTTGCAAATATTTCTTCCCATTCTGTAGGTTGTTTTTCCACTTTCTTGATGAAGTCATTTTATGCATAAAAATTTTAATTTTGATGAAGTCCAATTTACTTCTTTCTTTTATTGCCCAGGCTTTGGTGTCACATCTAAGAATCCATTGCCAAATCTAAGATTTACCCCTATGTTTCCTTCTAAGAGTTTCACAGTTTTAGCTCCTATATTTAGGTATTTGACTCATTTTGAGAGAATTTTTTGTATATAATGTAAAGTAAGAATCCAGCTTCATTCTTATTTATCTTGTAATTTATTTATTTATTTAGTTTATTCTTGTTGGAATTTGTTGAGCTTCTTTAATGTGTGGTTTACCAAATATGGGGAGTTTTTAGCCACTATTTCTTCAAATATTCTCTCTGTCCCATTCTTTCTCTCCTCTCTTTCTGGGATTCCATTATGTGTATGTTAGTATGATTAATTATGTTCTACAGGTCTCCTTAGTTCTGCTCATTTTTCTTTATTCTTTTTTTTCCCCTTCTCCTCAGACTAGATCTTTTCAATTGATGTGTCTTCAGGTTTGCTGACTCTTTCTTTTGTTTGCTTAAATCTATTAAAGCCACCTCATGAGTTTTTCATTTCAGTTACTGTAGTTTTTAGTTCCAGAATTTCTGTGTAGTTCCTTTTTAAAAAATGTTTTATAATTGTAAAATACATATAAAATTTACCATCTTAACCATTTTTTTTTTTTAAAGAAAGGCAGACTGCCACGTGCAGTGCCTCATTTGGATGTGTCTGGAGTCTTGGAAGCTTGACTACCCTACGTTCTCCTACAAATGGACCTTGAGAGCTTGTTTGGAGGTTCTAGCAGGGGAGCGCAGCTACTCATATACCCTTGACCAAAAATGGTCCTCTCCTCTATCGGGGAAGGTCATCCTCTTCAACCGAGCCTGCAGCTTCGGGAGGGATGCACATGGAGCAGTGAGGCAGGAAGGGGACACCTGCCTAGCCAGCCAGATCAGCCGAATCAACCCTGGCGATCAATGGGGTGACAGATGTTGCAGCCAGATTGCCCTCACATCCCCATCTTAACCATTTTCAAGTGTAGAGTTCCATGGTATTAAGCACATTCATGTTGTACAATAATCATCACCATCCATCTAGTTCACTCATCTTATTAAAATGAAACTCTATATCCATTAAAAAATAACTCCTCATGATCTCCTCATAGCCCCTCTCAACCACCATTCCATTAGTTGTCTCTATGATTATGGGTACTCTAAGTATAAGGGGAATCATGTGGTATTTGTCTTTTTTGTGATTTGCTTATTTCACTTAGCATAATGTCCTCAAGGTTCATCCATGGTGTAGCATCTCAGCATTTTCTTCCTTTTCCTGGCCAAATAATATTCTATTGTACATATATATCACATTTTGCTTATCCATTCACCCATCAGTGGATGTTTGAGTTGCTTCCACATTTTAGCTACTATGAATAATGCTACTATGAACATGTGTGTACAAATATCTACTCAAGACACTGCTTTTAATACTTTTGGGTATATACCCAGAATGTAATTGCTGGATCATATGTTAATTCTATTTTTAATTTTTGAAGAAACCGTCATACTGTTTTCTACAGTGGCTGTATCATCTTACATTCCTGCCTCAGTATCAAGGATTCCAATTTCTCCACATCCTTGCCAACACTTTCATTTTATTTTATTTTATTTTATTTTATTTTAGTATTTTATTTATTTTATTTTATCTTATTTTATTTTACCTATATTTTTAATAGTAGGAGGTAGTATTTCATTGTGGTTTCAATTTGCATTTCCCTTTGATTTACATTTCCCTAATGATTAGTAATAAGCATATTTTCATATGCTTATTGGACTTTTACCTTCTTTGCTCCTTTTTAAACTGGGTGGTTTTATTGCTGAGTTTTAGGAGTTCTCTCTATATTATGGGTAATATTCCCTTATCAGATATATAATTTGCTATATAATTTGCTAAATATAATTATCTATTTATTTTATTTTATTTTTTTATTAACATATAATGTATTATTTGCCCCAGGGTACATGTCTGTGAATCGTCAGGCTTACACATTTCACAGCACTTACCATAGCACATACCCTCTCCAATGTCTACAACCCAGCCACCCTATCCCTACCCCCACCCCACCTCCCAGCCACCCTTAGTTCGTTTCGTGAGTCTAGGAGTCTCTTATGGTTTGTCCCCTTCCCCATCCCCTCCTGTACCCTACGACCCAGCAATCGCACTATTGGGTATTTATGCTAAAGATAGAAACATCGTGATCTGAAGGGGCACGTGCACCCGAATGTTTATAGCATCAATGTCCACAATAGCCAAACTATAGAAAGACCCTAGATACCCATCAACAGATGAATGGATAAAGAAGATGTAGTATATATATATACAATGGAATACTATGCAGCCATCAAGAGAAATGAAATCTGGCCATTTGCAATGATGTGGATGGAACTAGAGGGTATTATGCTAAGCAAAATAAGCCAGTCAGAGAAAGACAAGTATCACATGATCTCTCTGATATGAAGAATTTGAGAGGCAAGGCAGGGGTTTGTGATGGGGGTGGGGGAGAGAAATGATATTATCTTTTGATGCACAAAATTTTTAAATTTCCATGAATTCCCAATTTGTCTATTTTTCCATTTGTTGCCTGTGCTTTTGGTGCCATATCCAAAAATCATTGCTAAATCCAGTATTATGTAGCTTTTTGCCTTAGTTTTCTTCCAACACTTTTATAGTTTTAGTTCTTAAATTTAGATCTTTGATTCATTTTAAATTTATTTTTGTATATGACATTAGGAGAGGATCCAACTTCATTCTTTTGCTTGTGGATATCCAGTTTTCCTATGACCATTTGTTAAAGAGACTATCCTTTTCTCCACTGAATGGTCTTCATGCCCTTGTTAAATATACCATTTGATCATATATGAATGAATTTATTTCTAGGCTTCCTATTCTATTGTTTTTCCATATGTTTGTCTTTATGCCAGTATGACATTGTTTTTATTACTGTAGCTTTGTAGTAAGTGTTGAAATCAGGAAATAATGAGTCTTCCAACTTTGTTCTTCCTTTTCAAGATTATTTTGGCTATTCAAGGTTCACTGAGGTTTCATATTAATTTTAGGGTGGGTTTTTCTATTTCTGCAATAAAATAGATCATTGGATTTATATAGGGATTGCACTGATTCTGTTAATCTCTTTGTATAGTATCAACTATTTTTTAAAAAGATTTTATTTATTTTAGAGAGAGGGAGTGAGCATGCATGGTGAAGAGGGACAGAGAGAGAGGAAGAGGGAGAAGCGGACCCCCCTCTGAGCAGGGAACCCCTCTCAGGGCTCAATCCCAGGACCCTGGAATCATGACCTGAGCTGAAGGAAAATGCTTAACCGACTGAGCCACCCAGGTGACCCTAGTATCAACATTTTAACAATATTAATCTTCCAATCCATGAACATGAAATGTGTTCCTATTTATTTATGTGTTCTTAAATTTCTTTCAGCAACGTTTTGCATTCAGCAATGTTTTTGCATTAGGGTCTTTTTAGGTCTTTTATGAGTACGTGCTTTGTCATAGAATATATATACTTTTAAAATTCTCTAGTATACATGGGTACTTTGGAACTTAAAAACAAAACAAAATAAAACCTCTCTCCCCAGCTTTTACTCCCAGGATTTAGATATTTTATTATTTGCCATAACTATAATCTTTAGCCACAGGCCACAACAAGTTGTTCATTTGCATTGCAATGGCTTTGTGGAATGTCTATCCCTTTCCCACACTGTGTGAGTTCTATGTTAGGCAAAATAAAGTCACACACTTTGTGTCAGCCTTCAGGTAGCTCCCAGACACATTGGAACACATAAACACAATTCTTTGAGAATAAGGCATATATACCCACTGTGGAATCACAGACAAGGATTCCATGCTGGAAAGTAGACTGCCATCTTCAAGACTGCTACCCCTAAGGAGGGGGATAGTATAAATAAATGCAAGCAAAACACCACAACTTTTTACTCTTTTTAAGTTACATTTTTCTTGATTCAGTGTCTTGATTGTTATAAGCCTTTGGCTATTTTCCACAGTTCTGACACAGTTGATTCTGACAGTTTTTGCTTGATTTTTCAGTGTTCCTGGGGATGGATGGACTTTTGGAGCTATCCACTGTGCCAATTTTGCTAATGTCTTCATCTAAAATATTATTTTTTTGTCACTACAGTTATCTTTTCAATGAATATTTGAACTACATGTACATAATAGGTGGTTAATTTCTCCTTATTTAGGTAGTTTGTAATTTCTTGAGAAAAGCAAGGAAGCTCTAACTTATCCAGATTGACATGTCTGGATCCAAATGTTTACTCTTCCACTTCTGCTTATGGGATAAGTTTCTTTAAAAATCTTTAGATCACAGTCTTATTTCTTGGAAAAGAGGGATGATCATTCAGACTTCCTTCCGTTTTTGTCAGTAATAAATAAAAAATGTATGCAAAGTGCATAATTCTATGCTTAGTGCTTTCTAAGTGTTCTAAAAATGGTATAGAAAATAATTGCCTCAATACTTCTTTGCTTATAGCTGTGATTATTTCCTTAGCATGAGTTTCTGGAAGAAAAACTGCTGAAATAAGTAACATGTACATTGTTTAGCATTTGAATTAATATCAACAAATTGTGCTTTAAAAGAAATTGTGCCACGTTACTCATCTGCTGTGAAAATATCTCATTTTTTGCTTTTTTACCAGCCCACCACTGGGCTCTGTTGTACTCACACTAGAGGAAGGACATAAAAAATAACAATTTCCACAGATTCATACTCTATTCACTTGGACTTACAATGCCATTTTAGACCACTTCTCTCTTACTTCTGCTTGGTTTAATAGTGACAACTCAATTTTGTTTAGTTGTTTCTACTCAAATGCAGAAAGTTACTAAAGCATGGATGTATGGGTAAAGAGCCTTTCCAGACTGTTATGGATATCATCTCAGAATAAACAGGCGGTTCTCTATTTCCTGATGGTTTTAGGACCTGTATTTCTGAGACATCGACATGTAGAAAAAGATATCACACATCCCTAGGAGTGGCAATATAGTTGAACATCAATCTGAGAGACTTTTTTAGTCAATATTTCATTATAAAAATGTTTAAACATACAACCTCAGGACACTTTTGATACTAAAAGGATATTGTCTCTGGAAAACTGTGACAGATGGTCACATTACAAACACTTGGTTATCTCCTTGGTTTACTCTTCAGTATAGCTCCATCAATCAAGAGTCTGGCATTTGGTTGGCAGTCACTCTCAATTCCTTTTTTTTTTTTTTTTGAGAAGAGGTATGTATTTTCATAATTATTTTTTATTTTTATTGGGAGGTAATATGACGCTACATGATATATTCAACTCTAAGTCATCTCTTTTCTGGCATATAGGACAATGTAGTGAGTTTCATCATGGTTCAACATACCTGTTCCCCCTTTGTGAGCATTTTTCTTTGTAGTGGTATACACTCTTTGGAGTATAATCTCAGCTTTCTTGGTCTCAAGCCTGAACACATAACTTAGTTTGGCCAACCAATTATTAATGAGTTTTAAGAGAAAATACTGAAACTCATTTTCCACAAATTCTTTCTGTATTAGATCTTACTATTTTCTACATGAGATTGGTAATATTCTAAATTAGGGCTCCTCTGTAAGCCTGAATACTGGAGTAAGACAACATGAAACAGAGTCAGAGACTTTAGCTAAAGATAAAACCTATTAATGATCTACAGCTCTAAACCGGGTACAATTCATAAAGACTGGCTCCTTGTCTGGACTTTACGACTTACACATAGGAAAACTTGGAGGATTTCTTGACCTCCATGGAAGGACACAGTTATTATCTCCAGTGGTTCCATTTAAATCGGGGATTTTAGTTTTGTCCCGAAGCCAAAGATAGAAGTTTGGTAAGAAACTGTCATTCTAGGTTTTGTAAATTTGAAGCACTAGAGAAAAATCTCTAAGAGTTAAAATGTTAAAGTGAATTAACTGTGGGATAAAATCATGTAGAATAACTATCTTAAATAAATTCTTAAAATTTAGAGGCAAAAGGATAGGAATTCTGTTTCAAAATATAATCATCAGCTTTACTTAAAATATTATCTAGTAGTAAAATTTATCCAGACTTTATCTTAAGAGACATGTATTATACTTGTAACTTGTTGGATTGGACATATCTACTCTAACCGCCCACTTTTTTTTTAAAGATTTTATTTATTTATTTATTTATTTACTTGGGAGAAAGAGGGAGAGAGAGAGAGAGAGAGAGCAAGCACAAGGGGGCAGAGGGAGCAGCAAACTCCCCCATTGAGCTGGAAGCCCTACATGGGGCTTGATCCCAGGACTCCGAGATCATGATCTGAGCTGAAGGCAGAAGTTTAACAAACTGAGCCACCAAGGCACCCCTCTATCCCCTCTCTTATAAGTATTTCCATATAGAGTGAAATAAACCTGCCCTATAGAATCTAACACTTACGGGGTTTGATGTTTTAAGACCTGAATACAGAATGAGTTACACAAACAAAACAAGCTGATTTCTGTGACTTCTGAAATTTCTTTTTTATTTACTATTTTTTTACTTTTTTTTACTTTTTTTTTTTTAATTCTCAAATTACCCCTTCCACAAGCTATTAGATAATGCCTGGAAATATTCCATTGGAAATTTTAATGAGGTTTTATGGAAGGGGAGTTAGCTACTCTTAGTTTGAATCCTGCATCTATCCCACTTAACCTTTTGGATTTTAGTTTTATTCTTTATAAAATGAAGTTATTTTAACTAAATTTTTCACATGTTGGTCTATCTAGCAAATTCCACAAACACATCAAACTCCTTTTCTCACTGAAAACTCCAATGTTTGATTTAATATCCATAGTAGTGTTATTGTTGAATGAGAAAAGACTTAAGGAGTCACGTAATCTAATATCTTAACTTAATAGATGAGGGTTTGCCTTGGCATGAGGGACTGCAAATTTGATAGAAGAGGAAGTTGCATGGCTCAGTCCTGGGCTAGAGGATGCTTTCCACTACCACTAGTGCATCTCTGTTCTTATTAGTTTATTTCTAATAAGCTGGAACACTGTTATGTTCTCCCTCTACTTTCTTGTCCCTGGCTGCCAGACCAGGCTTCTTTCATGAAAACAATGCCTTTCTGGAAGAAGAAGGAGCGGAAGGAAGACTTGTGAAATAGCAACCAACACTGGCAGGAGCAACTCTGCTGGCAGCCAGGGGCAGGGAGGGGGCTGGGAGCCTGTCACTGTTCACAGCTCCAGTGGATGGTACTGAGCATATGCAAGCCTTGCACTGTTCCTTATCACTTAGAGGACTGCTCACGGATTCAAGTAAACTCAAGCTGTCTCTTTCAGGTAGTGGGGGTGATATTTACATAACAAAGAGAAGTGCTGGGTGCATTTCTCAAGGTTTGGAGTAAGAGGTAAGGATGACTGGAAATGTATCACTTTTGCCTAAACTTCTGGAAAATTGGATTGGATATTATGAGACCAAGCTTGCTTGTACTCTTAGTTCTTAGAGATTTTATTTTTAATCCATCTAGTATAGCAATGTAGGATATAATTTATGAGAGACAGTGGGGTTTGGGGAAGGTGAGGAGAATGCAGTTAAAAACAAAGTTTTTCTTGAGCATGATTTGGTAGTTTAAAATCTACAAAACTTGCTTTGAAAGACTGTCCTATTACTGACAACAAATCATGTCTTAACCAGGCATTTCTGTTAGTAATAATTTGTCAGGCAAGTAGCTCAGAATTCCTTTAGAAGAGAGCAGCCCAGAGCCAAATCTCTCCTTCTGATCAGAGCTCTTTTATTAGAAATCTAAAGACTCATATATCTTGGAAGACCATCAGATGTGGTATTTTCCTGAAAATATATAATAGTCAGTGTTAGCTTTGACTTTAACAAAGGAAATATTTCCAGCAGTACCCAATAAGAATAGGATTATTATGAATTCTTTTTAACTGCATGGGATGTCTTATAATAGAGAGACTTTACTATTTTATGAATAGTTAAGTAATTTCATGGAGGAAAGTTTAAATGTTTTATTTAATCCAATGATATTTACTCAGCACTCTCCTTGTGCCAAGTGTCGTGTCAGGTTTATCTTTCCACGCAGTATGGTCTGACCTAGAATAGACAAAAATATGTAACAAAAACAATAGCTAGCAGTTACTGAGTGCTTGCAATGGGGCAGGCATCTTTCTCTTTATTTATATACTTGGCACGCATTAACTCATTTGCTCTTCTCAATAACCTAAAGAAGTACATATTATTATGACCCCCCTTTTACTCATGAGGAAACTTCAGTATAGATAATAAATATCTCTCTTAAGATCATTCAACAAGTAAATGTTAGAACCAGGACTCAAATCAATAGTCATATTGTAAAAAGAATGTTCAGGATATATTCTAGGATGTATTTAGACAATGACATCATTTTCTTCCTAGCACACTGGATCCTGTTTGTCCATCCTACCCACTGGCTGCAAGGGAGTGGCTGAGACTTCAGTTAGGCTGGAATATTTAATTTCAAGAACTTAGGGCTACCTTTGGTCTACTAATCCTTGGAGTCTATGATGTTATGACAAGCCCCCAGTTGTTTCCTTGTTCTTCTTTGCCTGGCCTTTATCCCATCTTTGAGCACTGATTTCCCTTGACATTTTGGATAAGCAAACTTCTCAACAGTTTTTTTTTCCTTTCTATATGGCCTTTTTCTAATTTTTTTTTCAATTTGAGTAGAGTTGACATGCAATATTACATTAGTTTCAGGTCTACAACATTGTGATTCAACTTTTCTAAATGTTAATGCCATGCTTACCACACGTGTAGCTACCATCTGTCACCATACAACAGTATGAAAATACCATTGATTATATTCCCTATGCCATATATAGCTATTTTGGGGGACAGGATTAAGGCTCACAAGGAAGATTAATCTCTGGCATCTTTAACCCTGAAAGCAGATGCAGGCATATTATTGTAAATGTTTAAAGGGTTAAAAATACATTATAACATGTAAAATGTATCAAGCATTTCTTCTATATTAAAGGCAGGATGAATTTTTTCTGAGAAACAATTCTAGAGCTTAGAACCCAATGTGTAAGGAATCCAATTAGAATTGTTAAAAATATTTCAATAGAAAAAAATTTAAAATACATGAAACTTACAAAAATGAAAACAAAGAACATAATTAACACATCTTTTAATATGTCATTCAAAATAATTAAAAACCCCAGGAGGAATTATAATGAGGTACTTCACAGTGAGAGCTCTGGAGTAAAGATGGTCTTGTTTTAAATTCAGATTTTATCTTTTTCTTTCTGTATGACCATGGACAAGCTTCTTCTTGCTATGGAGCTCATTTTCTTTATAAAATGGGTCTGTTGTAAAAAGTTTCACAGTTTGATGCTGGGAAGACTAAATAAGCTAATTCAGGTGAATTGCTCAAAACAGTACCTGGTAGCAACTAAATAGATGAATATAGAGAATTCTAGAGAATACACCAAGAATGATGGATGAAATCACTATAATTAAAGACCATGAACATATTGTAGCTTAAGGTGTTGAAACACCACAAGATATTTCTAGCATCACACTTGCCTGTTGTTTGCTGGGTATTTTCCACCCTAATTGGATCCTAGCCCTGTGCCTCTTCTCAGAAAATCCCTACACATTGAGCCAAAACTCCTGCTAATTTCTGACTTCCTATAGTGTTTACAAGGCGTGCTATCAAAATCTTAGTGCAAGTGATAAGCTTTAAACTTTAGTCTTATCACGGGTCTACCCGAAATGGATAGTTAATAGTTTTTAAATCATATTTCTACAGCCCCTCACAGCTTCTCATTGTCCAAGCAGTCCTCTAAGAAACCCATAATTATCCATATTTTAAATGTGACATGTAAGAGAAGCTCAGTCGAACTCAAACCCAGATTATTGGATTCCAAATCCTTTGCTTTTTAAACTTCAACTAGTCTATACAGTAAATGTTTTTAAAAATAAATATAATTTAAAATAGATGTTTTAGTCAACATGATAAAGCCTCAGAGAATGCTGTCAGAGCTCAGGTTGTCTGTATTCATCACAGAACTGATTAGAAACCTCAGCCCTAGTCAGCGTGGTCCTATCGGATTTGCCCAATATCTACACCTGACTCATTTAGTTAGTTTGGGTTTTTTTTTCTCCCTTCGTAAGTAGCCTGTTGAGGGTAATTTGGGTATAGTAGTGGTTATATCCTGCCAATGGAGTGGAGAAATACTGAGGTATCATGCACAATCAATCACACAAATATAACATATGTCCATATGTCCAGGGACCAGAAGAAATCACACCACACCTTGAGCATGACATACATTATCACTAAATATTTATTCTTGATTGATGAATTGCTTAAAATATGACCAGGTCACTGAGAAATCAGGCAGGGAGCCAGTCAGAATTTTAATGATATTGGCTTTTTGCCCACTCCAATCAGAATGCGTTCCCTTCTTTCCCTACTAAAATTTAAGGTTGTGAAACAACCTGTCATCTGGCTTTTTTGTTTTGTTTTGTTTTGCTTATATTGAATTTATAAATGAATTCAGTACTATTGACCCTCAGCAAATGATTTTTAAACTATAGTACACGTAAGAGTTACCTTCGAGAGCTTGTGAAAAACACAAATTTCCCACTAGCTCTCACATCAAAGATCTGTGCACTTTTAGTACAAGTGCATTGTCGGGTCCACACTATGAGAAGAGATGTCATGAAGAGATCTTTCTGGGGTGCCTGAGTGGCTCAGCTGGTAGGGCATCTGACTGTTGGTGTTGGCTCCGGTCATGATCTTACAGTCATAATATGAAAACTTGCATCTGGCTCTCCACTCAGCGTGGAGTCTGCTTGAGATTCTTTGGCCCTCTTTCTCTCTCCCCGCTCTGTTCTTCCCTTGACTCTCTCTCTCAAATAAATAAAAAAATTAAATCTTAAAAAAAAAAGAAATCTTTATGTTTACCTTTGGAAAGGGACAGAAGGTATTAACAAGACAGTATGTTTGTTCTAATAAAGTATACTGTCTTTTTTTTTTATAGCAACTTTAACAAATCTTATTACTATCCTTGTAAGATCTTTGATGATGACCAACACCATCAAGTGGTTTTATTAATCAATTGTGGTACCGCCTCTCTGATCAGTTGCCCTACAAAATAGTTTTTGGGTTCTTATCAGTGCTAATAATCAGGTTTGGTCATCCATCATTAATGTGGAATAAGTAAGGATTCAGGTCCTTAACACAATGAAAGAAGAAAATTTAATCATTAATTCTGTATATATCATAATTTATCATTCTATTTTTTATAAATATTAAATGCATCTTTTACATAAATCAAAAATAAAATCAAGAAAAAGAGGTATAGGGTATAGGAGAAAAAAGAAAGAAATTTTATAATTTATTATAATAATTATTCCAGAAGTTGATTTTAAGTAAAATATAGTGAAAATTCAATGATCTGATGAAATACTGAGATTTAGGATTTAAACATCAGATTGTGGGGAGGGTGCCTGTGTGGCTCAGAAAAGTTAAACATCTGCCTTCAGCTCAGGTCATGATCTTGGGGTCCTGGGATTGAGCCCTGCATAGGGCTCTTTGCTCAGTGGGGAAACTGCTTCTCCCTCTCCCTCTGTGCCCTCTCTCTCTGTCAAATAAATAAATAAAATCTTTCTAAATAAATAAATAAATAAATATCAGATTGGAATATAGCAGCCATTAATGAGTCGCAACATTATCACCAGATCAAATGTGAATTTGAATTCAGCTATCAAATTTGAATATAACAAAGCATCCTCTCTATCAGGATACTATTTTGCCTGTTCTGATATTAGTGACAGTTGATTGGATTTTCTCTGCAATTTTTCTTGAATTACTTGATTTGTTTCAAATCAAGGGTTAATATACATGTTTGTACTCTACTACAGTCCTTTAAGAGATATTTCTCTCTATCATATCAAAGGTGGCTGCATTCAGTTTTCTTATACCTCAGAAATATATTAAGTTCTCTCACCTATTAAAAGTTCTTAGTGGACACCTGGGAAGCTCAGTCCATCAAGTATCTAACTTTCTGACTCTTTGGTTTCAGCTCAGGTCATGATCTCAACGTTGTGAGATGAGCCCCTTTGCTTAAGGTTCTCTCTCTGCCCCTTCCCACTGCTTGCTCTTTCTCTCTCAAAAACAAAACAAAACAAAACATAAAACTCTCAGTTGTATATTGCGGATTGTGGTCTGTTTAACTCATCCAGGAATCACTCACCACTCATACAGGGCTAGACTATGTGTCTGCCTCACAATCCCTCTTCCTGGTGCCTGGTTATAGCTAATTGGTCAAGGTGTAGACTCTTGAATAATGCCAAGTCAATCAGGTTTTCTCTTCTATAAGTTGGAACTGGCACCAAATAATTTTACTTTGTCTATGCTGCCTCTTAAATGAAAATAGTACTCAGTTCCTTCTCTGAACTGAAGAGCAAAGAGTTTTGTAGAGAGAGAAGAACAAAGCAGATATGACTCCTAAACTTATATTTCCACTTGGACCTCTCCCCTGAACTACAGGTTTACACAGAGAGCTGTCTACCTATTATCCTGACTTAGAGGTCCAAAAATGTTTCTAACATAACATTCATAAGATTGAAATTCTAATCTTTCCTTTCAAAGTTTCTCCACCTGCATTTTCCCATTTCACTTAATGTAACTACATACTTTGTGCATCTCACACACAAAAACTGAGTTATCTTTTGCTTCTCTTTTATCTCAAGTTCCATGATTATCCGCAAATCCTTTGACTTTTTAAAATTCATTCGAAGTCAGATCACTTCTCACCATCTTTACTGCTTACTTCCCTGATCCAAGCTCCCGTTATCTGTCCAACAGATCTCTTTGTTTCCATCTTTCACTCTCTACAGGCTATTCCCATGAAAGCAGCCAAAATGATCCTTTCAAAATGTAAAATTCCTATAAGTTCTCCCATCAAGGACCCATGACACTTCCCCAGTTCATTCATAATAACTGTTCGAATCATGTCAACTCCCCAAAAAACCCTCTTAAGAACTTGCAAACCAAAAGTCTTAACTAATACACCCACATGCTCTGATGGTCTAACCTTGGCCTTGTAAGACTGAGTTTTCACTGGCTTTTGCTATTTACAGTGACTTTAGGCAAATCTTCAAACCCATCTACATCTTAGTTTACTTGTCTATAAAACGGAACTGACATCTGCTTTGCTACTTTCATAACATCTTTTTGAGCATCAAAATTAGGAATCCATGCAGGAGTGCTACACATATATAAACAATTATCACTGGGAAGTAAAGCAGATCTTGAACTTTCATATATAAATAATAGAAGGAGGACAACACTTAAGCAGTGCATCTCTTAGAGCAAAGAATGCATGTGAATTTACTTTTCTTCTTTATTAAACTATTACATTATCTTAAAACTATTCAAAATACAAGCAAATCAGAGGAGCAGTCTGAAAGATGGTCACAGTAGAGATTGGGGTATAACCAAATTAACATAAGAAATAATGTGTGCAACCAGAGTGCCAGTTTAATTTCCTACTAGAAAAAAACTACTGAATAATACGTAAAGAGCCTCCTAGTCAGTGTAAAAGGAAAGTTGATATAATCAGGAGGGTTTTCTTTTTCTATATAGAAACAAAATATGTTATAAGTCAATGTACAAATTCTGATACACTTTAAAGATTTTATATATTTATTTTAGAGAGACAGAGAAGGATTGAGCACAAGCAGGGGGAGAGGGAGATGGAGAGGGCTTCATGGGGAGAGGGCACTTGGGGGCACATGGGGGGCTTAACCGGGTGCTGGAGGGGATGGGGGCTTGATGCACAGGGGGCTTGATGGGGAGGAGGGGCTTGACGTGTGGCTGGAGGAAGTGCTCAATCCCATAGCCCTGAGATCATGACCTTAGCCAAAATCAAGTCAGAGGCTTAACTGACTAAGCCACCAAGGCGCCCCTCTGATATACTTTATAAGTTTTCTTCAGATGTCTAAATTTTAAAAACCAATAAACTGTAATTCTGTCCCCACCTCTAAATTTTGATTCAATAAAACTATTGAATGGGGTCAAATGGATGGCAATACAAATATTATAGAGCAGTACACTGAGGGAAAAATAAGTTGATTGACATATTTGTCAATTTCTATTTGCCCAATAAGATCACAAGGAAAAAGAAAACCACATGCATAAAATAAAGCAGGCATTGATATAAAATTTTTTCATTGCCCATTTTCCCACAACTTTCCATTCCACAACTCCATGTCTCTGCATCTCAGATCATCACTTTGTCCTGAGGCAGCATGGCTGACACTTATTGCCTCCTCCTATAAAGAAGTAGAATTCTTTGTGTTCTCTTTATAAGTTAATATCAATAGAGATTGATCTCTTCAGTAATTCAGAGAATCCTACCTTTCTTATTGATTCAATGCAAATAATCTTTTATGAAATGGAAGTTTGGAAAAAGAGTTTTCTCTTTAGGAGAGAACTTGGGAATCAGTCTTGGAATGCAGGTAGGCTCATCCCTACTAGACTCGGGGAACTCAATAATATCTCCTCTTCTTATCCTGTAGAGGAGACAGACTGAACAGAGGTACCATAACTAGTCACTAAAACCCAATGTCATAGGATCCTGAAGGGCACCTGGCCTCCCGGGCTATAAGCGGGTTGTGGATGATTGGGGAGGGGCTTCTGCTGTGACACAAGGAAAAGGCTGACTCAATTACATCTGGCATCCTTATTCTTAATCCCTAGAAGCCTTGATTCTGCATTCCAGTTTGGGGATCATCTTTCTCAGCCTCCACTCAGCATGTCAACATGGATTACTAAGAGGAAATAGTCAAGTGGATGTGCCTGGTTGGAATTGAGCACTTATGGAGGGCCCAGGCAAAAAAGTGTTGAGAAGCAGGCAGGTGGGAAAGGACCAGCCACACATCACAGAAAATATTTGTTTTATCAGTGACAGGCAGCAACTGAAAGCTTTAAGCCATATCTCATATTTACAAAAATACCCTAATGATTATGGAGGATGAATTAGGCTGCAAGAAGGAGAGAGTGGACAGAGCAGACCCATTGAGAAAGCTAGGACACTAATTCAGGTTGGAAATAATAAGGCTCTGAACTAGGGCAAGCAAGTGAAGATTTAGATGAGGGGAGATAATTGAAAAATATTTAACTAGATTTCATGATGTGAGAGGTTGGAAAGAAATAAATTGTTGTTGTGTTAAATAATAGAGTTTAGAAACTTTCTTGCTCTAGGGCTATAACACCAAAACCTAATTAAGGTCCTCCCTCTGGCACTTTGGAACTAATTTAGAAAATGTTTTCCTATATCTAACGCTTCCTCCTCCTCATCCCCACAGTTTCCTGACTACAGTGATTTCAATGCGGGGATACTCTAATGGAGACTTACTACCTACCCTCCAGGGATGTCAAATCTGGTCACCAGCCACCTAATTAGCACCTGTCCTATTGTTTTAAGACTTTCCAGCCCTATTCTAGGCTTGTGCACTTTCTACTGACTTCTCTTATTGTACATAAATTGATGATCTTGATTAATCACCTGGACTGCATCACACCTTGAAGACTCCTAATTTCAGTACTCTGAAATGTACCCCAATCCTGGTTTCTCCAATTGAAACCACTTTGGGCATTTAAAACTGCCTTAAATTTTCCATACCCTTTTTCCTACTTAGACTTTCACTGTTGCTCTCTGTCATCATCTTTGCCCTTAGTAGTTGCTTTGGGTTCTATGTAGGCTTAGTCCTTATTCTCTTCAGGTATTCCATATGGCTAGGAACCACTGGTTGATACTAATGCCTTGTTGGTCACAACCCATTTAAGACTTAAAAGGTACTTCTGGATAGGGTTCTCAATGTTAGTTAGGCATCAGAGTCACTTGAGGAATAAAATAGAAAAAGAATGAAAGACAATGAGAAAAAACCCAAAGCAATATGTACATGAGTGGATCAATTCTTGGATGTATAGTCTGCTCCCCTTGGCCTAGATAAGAACCAAATATCCTTAGTTTTATGAAAAGCTTGCCAAAAATTTTTGATATCAAGATTAAAATTTTTTTAACAGGTATAGTGCAACTTCTTACCTATGAATGGGAACAAGAGTCTCTTAGGTAGAGAAGGAAGTGGAGTTTAGAACTTCTCTCTCAGACTAATGTATTTTCTATTTCTAGCAAATTCCTTGTCTTAATATGTGATTTAAATAATGAGTAAGAATATGTATCTCATTGTAAAACCTAACCTTCTTTCATTCCGGTGGGTCAGGAAGCATTGGAACCATATGCCACCACCTATTGCTCAGCTAGACCAGATGACTATAATATTTAATAAAGCCTTATAAACATCAAATCTGGTTATAGTCAGAATAGCAGCAACTATTTATGTAATCAACCAAATGTGCACAGCTAAAGCCTTTAAGAGCAGCCCAGTAAATATTATAACATGGACTCAAGTGTTCAACTGCCAGTCTTTGCCCATAATTCTCTTTTTTCAGTGTTTAAGAACTTGAGCTGCTAACGAATGTCTGTTAAGTATTACTCCAACCTGTTTGAAAACATGTTACACTATTTATGATTATGGCCTGTGTTCACACCAGATGACAAGAATCTGTTTGCAACCTGTTATGTTAGTTTTGAGCCTTTTGGGGGATTATGGTAATAAATGCAATTGCAGGCTTACCTCCAGAGTCTGTGTAATTCCTCCTTTATGCTTGGGTTTGAACATACTGGTTGCCATCACATCCCAAGGAAATCTTTTCTTGTTTTGTATGCTAAGTTATTATTTAAGTCTACTTGACTCTGTGCAATACTTCCTCCCCATCAGTGAAAAAAAAAAAAAAACAACTCACCTAAAAAATCCCTCCTCCCTGCCAGCATTTATCACAATTTTTACCAAGTAGGCGAGCCATGCTGTGCTACGCATGAGTGCCCTTAGATGACTCAATGAGTAAATCTTCTTGATGGTGCCTTTGTCCTATATCTTGGTAGAGGTGTCATAACTCAAAATGTCCATCACTCCATGATTTTTTCCGAAGTTATGACCCAATGGGACTAGGCTGTCCTTTAGTAAATGCTGCCATAGTAGGAGTCCCTGTTCTGTACGATTGCTTTTCTCAAGGTGTTCTGGAAACTCCCTGTCAGCTACTTAATGCTGTGGAAAAAACTTGACATTACCTAGAAAAGATGTTAACTTGAGCACAGCTGTTCACCCTGACATAAATCCTACTTTTCATTACACAATTGAAATTCATGGAAATATGTAGACATATGTGTGCATACTTATACATGTATATGTGTGTATATGTGTATCTATATGTGCTTAGAAAGGTACATATATAGATAGATATAGACTGTGTTGATAGTATGGGCTTCTTACACAATGGAAACTCAGAAAGGGTATAACTGAGTGGATCAAAGCGGAGTAGTTTTGATGAGATCTAGTGTAGTGATATTGAAGAAATATGAAGGTTAACTTACAAATCCCTAACCAAGAAAACTGTATAGAATTATGAAAAATAATTAGAGGAAATCCTGGAAGAATACTACTCATATATTGCAATTTGGAATATTGCCCAACGAGACACAGAGGGAGTGTCTGTTGAACCAAGCTCATACCAAGTTGGCTGAGATAAAATATTATTTAGAAACAGATGACCTTAGGATTGCAAAAGACATGCTAAAGACTATCAGTAAATAAAAATGGCTCCAATGAGATGGTTGTCCCCGGTGTGGTTTTTAATTGAAGTCATAGGTCAAACTGCTATGTCAAAAATTGGAGAGACAGACAGGCAGATAAAGAGGATAATAATTAACAAGAGAGGATACCTTCACAGTAACCAGTACTGGGGTAGAAATACCTAAACTGTACAAATTGCTGGAGACTGCATGTGAACAAGTTTGAAAGTTTAGAACTCCAGGGAGAGGCCTGCCCAGTCCTAGGGGCCCCCCATACTTTAATTAGAGTTTTACCTGTGAGAGTCCTACCAGGTTCTCACAGTAAAGATCAGAGAAAAATCCCTTTCTGCTTCCAGTGTGGGGAAGGGAAAAATTACCAATTTGAAATTCAACTAGAGAATTCTATTCTCACCAAGACCTGCCCTTAAAAGAAGCTAGTTCATCAGAGTCTGAATGGCTAGAATTTTGTCCAAGCCTCACCATCCTAGAGGAAGGGGAATACCCACATGTAGCCTGCTCTAGTCTTGCATATAGAGGATGAAACATACCATCTCCAATCCCCACTAGCATTCCGTGTGAGGGAAGGAAAATATCACTTCCAGTTCCTGCTAGCCTTCCTGGCAAGACTAAAGGAGGGGAGAAGACACACAAACACTCATGAAAGTCATAGCCAAGGATACAGGCTTACTAAGGGATTGAAATGAATTATATGACAATATAATGCTTTCCTCCCCTCTTCTTGCCACTGCATCAGTAGTAGGGCTCCTGTGTAATAAGAAGGGTTTACAACTGAAA
Organism: Procyon lotor; assembly: GCA_028646535.1. Taxonomy (NCBI): domain Eukaryota; kingdom Metazoa; phylum Chordata; class Mammalia; order Carnivora; family Procyonidae; genus Procyon; species Procyon lotor. Next base: position 77,579,121 of record CM053610.1, on the reverse strand, counting down.
AAATTGCACTTCTAATTTTATTTAACAACAAAGTCTAGGGAACTCCAAAGACAACAGGGGATATAAAAGCAAGGACACTAGAGAAAATTTGAGCCTCTAACATGTAAATCACAGCAACAGTAAACACAGCCAAACTCAGCCAGATAAACATAAAATCTCACCGTAAAGTCCTATTTACCTTCAATCCTTTTACTTAGTTCAAGTCCAGCTTTCACCAAGAAATTTCAAGGCATATTGAAAGACAAAAAATTCAGTTTGAAGAGACAGGGCAAGCATCACAATCTGACACAGATATGGCCAAAATATTGGAATCATCAGACTACAAGTTTAAAGCAACTATGATTAATATGCTAGGCATTCTAATGGAAAAAATGGACAACATGCAAGAACACATGGGTAATGCAAGCAGACAGATGGAAACTCTACGAATTAATCAAGAGGAAATACAAGAAATCAAAACTACTGTAACAAAAACAAAGAATAACTTTGATGGGCTCATTAAGAGACTGGACACAACTGAACAAAATCCATGAGGTTGAGGCTATGTCAACAGAAACTTCAAAAACTAAAAAAGAGAAAAAGACTTAAAAAAAAAAAAAGCCTAGAGTATCCAAGAACTATAGGAAATCTCCAAGCCACAAATCCAGGACTCAGAAAACACTAAGTAGGATAAACACTAAAAACTCACACAAAAACCCAAACCAATAAAAAAAAATCTATAATATATATTATATTCAAACTGCATAAAATAAAAGACAAGGAAAATTTCAAAAAACTTTCAAAGAAAACTTTGAAAGAAGCTTAGAGAAAAAAAAATACCTCTAAAGGAGCATAGATAAGAATTACATCAGAGTTCTCTATAGAAATTATGCAAAGCCAAGAAGAGAATGGGTTGGTATACTGAAAATGTTGAAAAGAAAAAACCCAACAATCTAAAATTCTGTATCTAGTGAAATTACCCTTAACTAGGAAAGGAAAAATAAAAACTTCCTCAGAAAAACAGAAAATGAGGGAATTTGTCACTAGTGGACCTATATTGTAAGAAATGTTAAAATAAACTATTCCAAAAAGAAGGAAATGGCATAGGTCAGAAACTTGGATCTGCATAAAGAAGAGGAGAGTACTAGAAAAGTAATAACTGAAGATCAGATATTTTATTTTTCTTATCCTTAACTGATCTATCAACCACCTCTTTGGTTTAGTATATATAAGGAGAGGCCAACTATCATCTGGAGAAATAAAGGAGAATGTACTGTACTCTTTTGTAGCACAAAACAAGCCATAGGAGAGCTCTCTCAAATGAAGAATAAAGTCTTTGGAACCTAAAAACAAAACCAAGACCCATACCTAGGAAATATCTTGCCAAAAGAAACAGATAATACAACACCTGTGAAGGGAAAAAATAGCATAGTTTCTATTCACAATAAAATTCAATGAAACATATAGTTTATGAAGCAAAAGGTAAGATGTGGAATAAAACCGCTAAAGGACATAATAAGAAGAAAGCAGAAAGAGAAGAGGGATATGAAAGAACTGTGTGGAGTAAAGAAAGATTTCAAGTGAACTGAAACTAACAAAAGCAAACATTTTATTTGAAGCAGCAAATGGCAATGAACAAAGAAAAGAATGGAAACAAGGGCAGGGAGAACAAATTATGGACATTCTAGGAGAGGATAGAGGAAAAGGAGAAAAAGAGAGAAAAGACCGTCAAAATACAATAGACAAGGAGGGCAGATAATGGACATTGAATAGACTGATGATGGCAATTCTTAGGAGACAAGGGCAACAGGAACAGAAATAGACACATACTTAAATAAGTACTATCCATGGACTAATAGATAAATAAAAATAAATGACTCGTTAATGGTAACGTCAGGCACTAAATTACATAGCATACACTAAACCATTTCCAAATATGCCTATAAAAGAATGCATAAATAATTTTTGCATGACAATATGTTTATGTCAAAAAATAACAAATTAAGCCGAAGATCCCAGGTTATTTAAAAATAAAACAGGCCACAGGTAGAGATTGGGGTAATGAAATGAAGAAATTTTGTTTAGTCATTTATCAGAGGAGTTATTTGCTAAATGATATTTCATCTTTAATTTTAAAATTAGGAAAATATAAGACCCATAATATTTTCAAACTCTTAAAATTAGTTCCTGTTAGAATTCAAAACACATATAGTAGGAGAATAAAGCCTCCTTCAGTGGACAGAGTGGTTGTGGGAAAACAATAGGATCTACTGGGGATTTCTACTGCTGTAGAGAGGATGTTCTATATAAAGGGATTAAATCCAGTATGTAAAAACATCAATGGACTAAGAGAACACATCTGTAACCAGATTACTCCTGGGGTCTCCCTAATCAAGTAACTTGATTTCTTGATTAACAAGTAGAATAGCAAAAGAATAACAAAAGAAATAAAAGCAAGAGAATAACAAAAGAAATAAAATTTGAATAGCAAATGACAGAAAACATAGGGGGAATTACACACACACACACACACACACACACACACACACACACACATACACTCCTCGACTTTATTTTTAAGGCATCTCTATACCAACGTGGGGCTTGAACCTACAACCCCAAGAGTTGCCTGTTCCACCGACCCACCGAGCCAGCCAGTAGCACCCCTCCAACTTTTTAAAGGATATTATTTTTAAAAAGTATACATATTTTTAAAAACTGAATATGCGTGTGTATGCATGTGTAATAGAAATCTATAAAAACAAATACAAATACTCTGATTTACATTAATAATTTTGAAATAAATTATTTTGAAATAATTTTGAAATAAACCCCAAGTGAGTAATTAGTTGATTGATTAGTGTGCCTGAGTGTTACAAGTTTCCACTTGGAAGTAAAAGGAAAAATAAGCAAATGAAGATACCGTTTCCCGCATTCTCTAATAACACTTTGAAAGGCAATCTTTGAGCTTTTATTGGGTCTGAGAAACAATTAAATTGTGACCTTTTGATAGGATCATGTTTCTGTGTCCCATAAAATGTAATATAGTGTGAAAATCCAAACAGCCTTGGTTTGATGCCCAAGAGTCAGAAATTGACATGAATTTTGCAGATCTCTAGAAAATCTAAAATACGTGTTATTACATAAGTAACCTCAGAAACTAGATTAAAGATCAAATGTTAGTAAAATCAAAGTAACCTATTTGTACTTTATCAGATGTTCCCTAAACTATCCAATAGTTATTTTTTAAAGTAATGTAACTATTAGGCATGGAATGCATCATGGAAATCCTATAAACTGGCAACTTCTCCCACATCTTACCAAGCACAGCTTGATAAATAGAGAAAGACTGGGAAGTTGGCTAATAAAATCCCCATACTTTAAAATGAGTAGCCGACAAGAGAGCCAAGTAGCAAAAGCAATAACTATGTGAAATATTTTTTTCTGGCTCTGCTTTAGATGCTGTAGTTCACTGTTAAAGTAAAAATCTCTTTCTGGAGACTAGTTCAAGAAAGAAAGAAACCTGCGCTAAAGGGAATATTTAGTATTGGGACAAATGGTTTGCCTTTTGCTGGCAGTTTATATCTAGAAGTCTTCTAAAGGAAAGAAAATAGCTCAACCCATACTGTTCCAAAAGGTAGGCTAGTGTGTTCAGTGGTATTTTAACCTCTCCTGGGCCCACTGGAGATATCCCTGGATCTGAAGGTCAACTTGATGGCTTAGAAGGGAAATGATCTGGGGGTAATGATGGGTGATCAAATTTAAGTGATTTCTCTGCATGTAGAGTTCAATCTCAGTATATATTTTGGATCTAGTGCTAATTATCATGACTGCAAACATGAAACATTATATATGGTATATATATAAATATTATACGTAAATTCATGGTTTCTCCCATTAACTTCAGGATAATCTAACTTTGGGGACCATTCAACCTCTATTTCTGGCATCAGAAACTGAGACCATCATCATCTTATTGTTAGCTAATACTGACCATTAGTGATATTCCTTCAATTTTCACTCTCAGCCTTCTATGTTACAAATTATAAGAAACCTGGAGACAGGAAAATACTACAAAGGATGTCCTAACTAGACTATTATTAGTAGTAGACATGTTTGACGTTAGAAAACAATAGACAGCCTATAGATCATCTGTCTCCATCTTACTTCATTACAAACAAAACTCTACTAGACTCTACAAGGAAGAAGTAGAGAGGTAATTTCTAAACTGTGTTTAGACTTAGAGTTCTTAGTTATATGGGGCATCAAAGGATTTTTTAAATGAAATGAATATGTAAAAGTTAGTTGTGTAATATAAACTAAGTAAACTAATAAAAACAAACTAAAGTTTATTTTTATGACACACTGGGGTTTTTATCCCCATTGACTTCAATAACATCTAGCAGTTTCCAAAATTGGAGAGTTGAAGAGTTTTGTTGGATTATCCTGAAGTTAATGGGAGACGACATAAATGTGGGTATAGAAAGAGCTGGCAACAGGGTTGGATCAAAACGGAATCAGCCAGGTTGGCCATAGATGAGAAATCAGAAAAGTGATGCTAATCTTACTGATGTAAAATAGCACTGCTCACTCCAACCAGATTGATATATCCAATAATTTGTCTTTTAACTGTTATCTGGCTTATCTTTGTATATCAAAATTGAAATCAGGAAAAGGAGACCTACGACTTGTGGGCACAGTTGTCTGCACGGATGTTGTTTAATGAGCGTGGGCATGAAGATTTTCCTGAGTGCACAGCGTCCAAAGTTTAACCATAAAGCAAAGAAACTCTTGGGAACAATGCATGAGCTTGACATTCATGCTAGGAAACCTAAATCCCCGTCTGGTTTGAGAGCTTATTTTTAAGCTCTCTTGCATGTGTTTTACGCCGGCCACTTGAGTAAAGATTTGCTTGGAAACTGAGGGGGTACTAAGCTGGAATGAAGAGCAGCAGGACCAGCTGTGTAAAGGTAGAAGGAAGACTGACAGTTTTCCCTGTGCTACCAACCTCAGTAAAGCACACAGGTCATAAGAGATTGTTATTTTTAACCATATTTTAGCTGAACAGTCTTATTTGTCAAGGCAGATGTTGAGAGAGCAAGGGAAAAAAAAAGGGGGGGCTAACTTCATTTTGTGATATACCTGTCATATTGTATATAACCCCTATACAACCGGTTCCTGAGAAAGGTCACAGAATGTCAGAACATTGCCTAGCCGGTCCTTGAACTAGTTTGAGTTAGCCGATAAGAATGCGGAATCCCTAACTGTCACAGAATGCAAACCCCGCCTTTTGCCCGCCAATTCAGACCAGAGTAATAGGCTAGTTCAAATGGTTACTATAGGGTAAATTATGATTCAATTGGCCACCTGGTGTGGACCGACGATGACCATGCAACTTTCCGCGAGTGTTTCAACCTCATTGGCCACCTGTGTGTGGACCAACATGACTATGCAACACTCCGCGGGTGTTACAATCTCATTGGCCACCTGTGTGTGGACCAACATGACTATGCAACACTCCGCGGGTGTTACAATCTCATTGGCCACCTGTGTGTGGACTGACGATGACCATGCAACTTTCCGCATGTGTTACAACCTCATTGGCCACCTGCGTGTGGACCGACAATGACCATGCAACTTTCCACGTGTGTTTCAATCTCATTGGCCACCTGCGTGTGGACCGACAGTGACTATGCGTCTTTCTGTGTGGCCACTGGCCCCTATATAACTGTTACGCCCTTTGACCTCGGGGTCCAAGTCCCGACCCCGCTGTGTCGGATATACTTGGGCCCAAGCTCGAGCTTGCTAATAAATCCTCG
>CM053610.1:77556425-77573223 GCA_028646535.1 Procyon lotor | reverse complement strand
GCCCCTATATAACTGTTACGCCCTTTGACCTCGGGGTCCAAGTCCCGACCCCGCTGTGTCGGATATACTTGGGCCCAAGCTCGAGCTTGCTAATAAATCCTCGTGCGTTTGCATCGGTATCGGCTCCTCGGTGGTCTCTCGGATTCGAAATCGAGGGCATTACAATGTGATACAAGTGAAGACAAGCAGAGTAATAAGAGGTCAGTAATAGGACAGAGTTCCTAAAATAGAAGTTGAAAATAAAAAAAAAAAAAAGGAAATTAGGAGGTATCGTTGTTCATGTGGCCCTGTTTAAAATGCTGAGCTGTTGGGAAAAAAAATTAAGCAGGACTCATCCAAACAAATGCAGCCCAGAAACCTCACACAAAGAACAAGAAATACCCGACTTTAATTGGGGAAGTAGAAGGGCTCAACCAGAGAAGAAATCACTGAAGATAATATGTGAAGTGCTGAAGAGCTGAGAAATGGGAAGAGAATAAGAAGCCGAGAGACAGTAGGTGCAAAGGAAAAGCTGTGGAGACCCAAGAGAAGAGGGCTCATTCAGAAACGCAGAAATTTCAAAGTGGGCTGGAGTTTGGAAGCAGGAAGGTGATGTTTACAAGTGGCAAATGTAATGGGAAAATTACAAATGGGGTAGATTAGGGAGAACTTTGCATGTCACGCTAAACCACATAAAACTAGTTTCATAAACAAGAGCTATATGCAGGACTGTTTTAGTAGATAAATATGTGACAAGATTGGCATTGGTAACAAGGTGGAGTCTTGAACATGGTGTCTAAGGAGTGACTGTAAAAATTCAGATGAGAAATGATGAGGATTTGAGGTAAGGTACTGACAGGTAGGATTAATGTATCTTATTGACCCATAGTGAGCAAATATAAGATAAATGATGGGGACTCATGGATGGTAATTGTTATGGAAATGTAGAGGAAAAAATACAATATATTGGAGGAGGTGACCCATTGGGTGCAACTAAAGAAGGTGTCTAGCATTCCTCCATTCTTTTGTCTTCAGTAACCGCTGATGCAAAAAGCCAGGTTCTAGAGCACAAAAGGAAAAACGATGTGGAATTTGGTTTTGTTCACAAGTAAATTTGGATGTAAAACGATAAGTCTTATTTGGAAACAGATTTGAGGTTAACTAACATACAGCTGACTATGCCATAAACTAGCTTACCCTGGGATCACGTCTAAAAAGACATTTGGAAAAATAAATAAATAAATATGTAAAAAAATAAGACATTTGTGAAATTTTCTATTTACTTCATCATCTAATTGGAAACTGTTATATATTTGTGTACATAAAATATATAACATATCTAGGACATGTCTAGGTTTTAATTTTTTAAGTGTTGAAAAAAGAATCAGGGCAAACAGAGTTTTATTAATAGGTTTTTGTATCAGATCAGGAGTGAGAGAAGAAACATAAGATGTATTTTATATTTCTTTAAATCTTTGATATTGCCAGGGATAATGGTAATTGTGAAATCTCCAAGGGAGATGATATGCTGAAAATCAAATACATACATTACTTTAAATTTGCATTATCCCCATGTGGGAATTCCTGCATGCTTTAAAAGGGCCTGGTGCAAAGGAGTGTGGTCAGAGCTTGCCACTACCCTTAGGAGACTCCTAGGCAGGAAGCCTTCCAAATTTATTAATAGACAACTCTCTGCTATGCTTTAAATTTCTACCACCTCCTTAAGAAAGCTTTCCCAAATGCAAAGCAAAAGTGGGCTTCCTGTATCTCCTCTTCAGGACTTGAAACATCCTCAGCAGTAATGATCTCATGGGGATGCAGTTGTCTGATTACATGTCTGCTCCCCGCTTTTGCCTCAGAGCTTTTCTGTTGTTGGTGATGGTGACACTGTCTTATTGCTTTCAGCATTTCTAGCGCTAGACGTGCACTCCAGAGAGTGCCTAGCAATATATTAGGTTTTTAAAATTGTGTTCTATCAGTAAACGGGGACTGAACCCTGAAACAAATGAATAGCTAGAATCCTACCTAGTTTTGAGCCTCTGCTCATGAGGTCAAACTGGCCTGAATTCCCAGCTCTGGCTTTGCCAAAAGGACCCACCCCACTCTCTGAGCCTTAGTTTTCTCACCTCTCAAAGGCAAAATAATGTTTGCCTCAAAGGCTTACTTTGATGATTAATTGAAAACACATATTCAGAACACCTGTGGGTAAATAGCAATGCAATAAAATGTAATTCCCTTTTGTTTGCCTTTTCTTCTCTCTTCCAGATTCTCAACTTCAGTTCTATACAAAAACTCATGGTCCTAAAAATATGGGAGTTTTCGGGTGCAATAGTATGGTACTTGGAACTTGTTTTTTATCTGCCAATAGATTTACCTTTGTCCTTGTTGACACACGCATAATTTCCAGCCAGAATAAAAATAATAAAAATCAGCTGTAATGATTTCCATAATGATGATTTACCTGGATGGTTTATGGGAGAATGATTCTAATATTATAGGTAAATGGATAAATTATAGGAAGTAAAAATGACAGGGAAAACTGCTTTAAATGCAATATTCATAGATTGACTACAGAGTGCCTTATAAGGTTCCAAGGCTTTCAGAAAAGTCAAAATTAGTATGCAGTTACATGAGTCTTTGTTACAGGCCTACTACTGTGTTACTACTTTCATCGTTACATTCTTCTGTTTGTCTCATTTCTTAAGCAATGATTAGTCAAAATATCACATATTAAAAGGGTGACAGGAACATACACCTGCAGATAATTCCCTTATGGCCAGGTGGCCATGGAAGCTAATTTCTCGATTCTTCTATCAACTTCTTCCTGAGTGTACATCCTTGGGTATGTTCCCAATCTTTAGTTCTCACATGTATTAAATGGGTAAAATAATACTCTATAGGATTTTTGTTTCAAGTAAATAAGATTCTACATGTGAAAAGTACCGGCCACATAGGTAATGCTATTAATAATTAATAAATAATTAATGTTTTAACATTAATATTAAATATAAAATCATAAACATTACCAATAGAAATGATAAAAAAGCTACTACATGAAATATGCTTTAATTATATATATATATATATGCCTGTGTATATATTTCTGTGTGTATATATATATACATATATACATACATATGCCTGTGTATATATATTTATATATATTCTATAGATCAATACATGTAGATGTACATGTGTTTTATTTAAACATGGTTATTCCCTTCAGAGGACCATACCTAATGAGATGATTTTAGGGTGTTTTTGTGTGTGTGTATGTGTGAGTATATATAGACAATTCGCCTTTAGGTCTTATCTTCAAATCCTCTCTTTCATACTTGGCTCTGGGATGCTCACAGAGATCTGCAAATTATAATATTCCAATCCTTTTACCAACTGATGTCTTTTTAGCTCTATTATAGAAAGGCAATTAAGGATGAGCAGAGAACAGACGTGCTCTTAAGTTTACAGTTCATGTTAGCATCACTTTGGCTTTTAGATGACAGTAACAATGTTATCCTCCATGTTCTTTTGGTATTTCTGGCCCCAGTCTTTCTCAGACTGATTTTGCTTAGCATTATACTCTCTAGATCTATCCTTGTTATTGCAAATGGCAAGATTTCATTCTTTTCTTATGGCTGAATAATATTCCATTATATGTAGATGACCTGTCATCCTTATCCATTCATCTATTAATGGTACTTACGCTGCTCCCATAGTTTGGCTATTATAAATAATGCTGCAGTAAACATAGAGGTACATAGATCCCTTCAAATTAGTGTTTTGTATTCTTTGGGTAAATGCCTAGTAGTGCAATTGTTGGTTCATAGGGTAGTGTTCATTCAAACTTTTAACATCTATGTGCTAATTTCCTGTATAAAATCTCTTCTTGTTAAAATATGTAGGGTGGTTTGTGTTTTCCTTACTATCCTCTAAGTCATCATATAACCAGTATTGTAAAAACAAAATACAATTTTGTTCTCTTAAGTGTGACGCACTAATTATTTTTTCTTTAATTTTATATTTCCTTAGAAATTGGAGAATTATTTTGAAAAGTTTATGTAGCATTCTCCAAATTTTCTGTGATGATAGAAATATTCTAAACTTCACATATACTATTATGCAAACTGCTGTTATGATGACTACAAGTCACATGTGGCTGTTGACCACTTGAAATGTGGTTAGTGTGACTAAGGAACATAAATTTTAATTTTATTTAATTTAAACTTAAATAGCACTTGTGGCTAGTGGCAACAATATGGCACAGTAGAAGCTATGCAGTTGGTTAAGTGATTACATATCAAAGACTTGTAAGGGTATGTTCTATCAAGCAGACAAAATATCTTCAAAATATCTTCTAAAAGAGCACATTGCTTCTAAGATATTAGAGTCCTATGATATCTCACAGAATATAGAAAAGTTATATAAAACAGAGCATATTTCATGATAACCCAAGCTATTATTTAATATCTTAAAGAACACTTAGAAAGTTTTAGCTAAGAAAATGGACACAAATTAAGATTACATTATGATCTTCAACTGTCTATTTTTTTAACATAACCTTATACTGTTTGCTTTCTCAATCCCTTACATATTCTTTAAAAAGGTTTTGTTATGGGTTGCATATTATTTCTTTACATGGTGAGATAACTTATTTAACCATATGCTAAAGCTGGATGTTTAGGTATTTGCTGGTGACTCACTATTACAAATATGTTTTGATGTATTCTTTAAAGTGGAATTATTAGGTCAACAAAACAAATATTTTATTTTATTTTTTTAAAGATTTATTTATCTGAAAGAGAGAGAGAGAGAGACAGCGTGCATGTGTTGGGGAAGGGAGGGGCAGAGGGAGAGGAAGAGAAGCAGACTGAGCACAAAGCCAGGGCTTCATCTCAGGACCCATGAGATCAAGACCTGAGTGGAAATCTAGTTAGATGCTTAACTGACTAAGTCACCCAGCATGCCAGTAAGATAAATATTTTAAATATAAAAATTACCTACCACTAATTGTGAACAAAAAAAAACAAGAATATTTATATATGTAAAATATTTAGTAAAAATCCATCACTCAAAGAGAAATACTGTTTCAAGTTTTTGTATATCTTTTCAGTAAATTTTCTAAGCGTTCTCATGTATTTTGTCAAAAATCATGCTGAAGTTTACATACACTTCAGTGCCTGGCTTTTTCATGAATTGTTATATTATGAATATTTCTCACGTTAATATTCTTTTGCAGTGTAATTTTAAATTCTGCATGCTGTTTAACTCTGCGTATCAAAATTTACCTGATACTCTGTTGTTGAGCATTTTTGATTTTTTTCGATTTTATCAATCACATCTATTTATGTCTATCTTATCTCTCTAATAAACACTTTTAGGAACGTCTTTTTATTTATTTATATTTTTAAGGAACATATTTTTAGAAACACCTTTGCACACATCCTTTCTAACTTTCTTTTAATACATTTCTAGAGTATGAATTAGTAAGGTAGAAAGTATAAATATTTCCATACTATTTAAGGACCATCAGCAAATTGCTACAGAGTAGAGCCAAATTTGCTCTCCAGTCAGGAATGCCTATTTCCCTACTTTTTGCTTTAAACACTGAATAACCTTGGGTGTGTGTTTGCTACAATTGTGAATGAGATTGCATAGCTATTGTTTCTCTGATTATCCCTGGCATGTAGAACGTCTGTTGAACTTATGTTTTACCCAGACATCTAATTGACCTGTTACAACAATGGCAAGATCCAACCATCAGTTGCTTATTTCTGACAATGTGACATATACAACTTGGATATCTTTCAGATACAAACACTTAAAAATACTGAACGAGATTCTTAAAAATAGATAAATAAACCATGCATTGAAGAATGGAAGAGAAACAGGAAAATCTGCAGGTGCCAGAAATAAAGAACTGAAAATTACTATAATTGCATTAAAGTGGAATTACATCAGCCAAGTATTCACTCCAGCAATTTAAGGCCTGAGTTTTAATGCCAGTGCAGGTCAAACAAATGATGCCTTCATACTGAGTGAGTTGTAGGCTTGGAAATGAGGCCTGGTATTTGGTTGGGACTATTCAAAAGCCTGCATACACCCTTCATGAAAAGGAAATATTCAAAAAATTCACTTATCCACAGTTGGAGACTGTGAGACTGTTGAGAAAATATTTTGATGTTTCTGCAGGGTAAGTGTTTCTAAACAAAGAAACCTGAAATCTGGATTAAAAGACAGGCTTTGGAAATTAAAAGATGATTTAGATCTCTCTGGAGTAGAGATTTACCTCCCTAGAAGTATTTGTTTATATTTCAAAGGGAGATTATATCTGGAGCTATCATTAATATTACAAAGGATTTGTTGACAGTAAAAACAAAGCTTTCTTTCCCTTTCCAGGAGGAGAGGAGGGTCCTGTACCAGGCTGTTTTATAAAAGCTCCCAAATTCCCACTTCAAGTTCATGCTTCTATATGCATATCTTCAAAAGGAAGAATTGGAGAAAAGGAGAGCTCATGGTGTCATGTGTAATAACGATAATCTGCTTCAATCCAGAAATTCCATTCACTTTTTTTCAAAGATTTTATTTATTTATTTGAGAGAGAGAGAGCACAAGCCCGAGGGAGGAGCAGAGGGGGAGGGAGAAGCAGACTCCCCACTGAGCAAGGAGCCCAAAACTAGGCTTGATCCCAAGACCCTGAGATCATGACCTGAGTCAAAGGCAGACACTTAACTGACTGAGCCACCCAGGTGTCCACTTTTATAAACAAATAAGGTCTTTTTTATAAACAAATAAGGTGTTTATGAGACACCTTATTTATTTATAATTATGTATTTATAATACATCGTTATAAATTATGTATTTATAAACAAATAAGGTGCTCACTTTTATAAACAAATTAATAAATATTATAAGTATCAGAGATGATTTAAATGTGTGTCTTTTTGCTTGAACTTTGAGTATGGAAAAGTCTGCCCTGAGGATTTGAAACCAGTGTACAATTTAGTGTACAATTTACCGCGGTTTAGTCTTTCAGTATATGCTATTGAGTGATCCTGAACTTTCAACCTGAGAAATTAATATGGATAATGGCATTGAACATTTAGTGTGCTCTGTGCATTTTGTTCCTGGCAGAAGCCAATCAAAATCACTCTGGAAAGACACTAAGAAAGAAATAGAAGGCAAATATGAACTAACCATATGAAATTAAAAAATACGCAAGGCAAGAATAAACACAATAAACATTAATAGCGATAATAAATAATAACAATAATAGCATGAATTTCAGATAATGGGAAAAATATCACAAACAGAATATAGATTTTTTTTTTAGCAGTGATTAAGGACACAAATTATTGAATCACAGCTAAAAAAGAGAGTTGGATTTGAAAAAGTTAAACAAAATGTCTAAAAAGTTTAAATAAATAAATGAATTTTAAAATGCTGTGGGTGTGTTGTACAATAGATTGGACAAGTCTAGGGACAGAACTCACCAATTTCTAGTCAAAGCTGAGGATATTATGAAGAATAAAACAATAAAAATGCAATAAAACATGAGATTTAAGGATAGAGTGAGAAAATACTACATGTGAGTTTTAGGATTTAGAGAAAGAGATAATAAAGAAACTGGGGAAAAGAAAACAATAGAATTGATGATGGCTGAGAATTCTCCAAGATGGTGAAAGTTTTAAGAATAATTTGTAAGCAGAATAATTTAAAATATATCCAAACTTAAATATATATGTGTGTGTGTGTATACATATATATATGTGTGTGTATATATATATGCCATGTCCCTTTGTAAAAGAATCATATACACACACACACACATATATATACCCAAACTTAGATACATACCACACACACACACACATATATATATATATACCCAAACTTAGATACATACCACACACACACACACACACACACACACACACACACACACACATATATATACCCAAACTTAGATACATACCAGTGAACCTACAGAACCAAGTACAATTGTAAAGACAAATAGAGAAAAAAGGAATTACCTACAAAGACCAAAAAATTGTTGGATATAAATCTAATCTATAGTGACAGAAAGCCTGGAATTGAGGAAAAAGGAGATGCAGTGGAAAGGAATAATAGGAAATTTTATGGCATGATAGACATTCATGTACCTTGATTGTCAAAAATCATTAAATGGTATGTTCAACATGAATACACTTTGCTGTCTGTGAATTATACCAGCTGTTAAAAACGATTAAAGAATACAATTTAGATGTAATAAAGTTAATTCATCTATAGGTACCCATAAATGGACACCGCCCCAGTAGTCCAGCCACATCACAATTCCAAACCCAAGTCAGCCTATGTTTAGGACAAACACCCATCAAGGAAACTTAGCATACACCAATCACGATCCTGCAAATTCAGCTAAACTAGCTTACCTTACCCTAGAATAGAGGACCCTCTAGCACTATGAGGAAATCTTCCACCCCCTAGCCAATACAAGTTGCTTCGTCTCACATTCTATGAAACCTACTCTAGTTGCACATTCAAGTGGAAACTCTAGAGAATTTCTCAAGTATGTGCAATCAAGGAGATCAATGCAACGATGATCAACTGCCATGTCCCTTTGTAAAAGAATCATAAATCATTTGTGAAGAATTCATATAGGATTATATAGTTTTAACATTTAAAACAAATGAATTAGGCCCCTAAATTAAAAAAATATATTGCTATGAAAGGGACTTTACATAAGAAAACAACACATCCACTTATGTAAGTTATAACACATGTAAATTATATTATGCATTATTGATAAGATACAAATTTATATAGGAAAATACTAAAAGCATCTGTGGGAAATGTTCATGGCAGTTTCAAGGTGGTATTACAAACTCCGAAAGGGGAAGGGGGCAGTGTCCAGTGTATTTCAGGAGTAGAACTTTAGTTGTATTTGTAACATTCCATTCAATTTTTTTTAACAGAGAAGAGATCAGATAAATAGCTGGCAAAATTTTCATATCTATTTTATTTTGGCAGTGGATATGATGATACCACATTCTTATCTGTGTATTTTGTATATTTTATAAATAAAATTTTAAAATAAAAACCAAAATGAGATTATTTGCAAACAGCAACAATACCAACGGCTTTACAATGTTTGATTTCTTTTTTTTTTTTTTTAAAGATTTTTTTTATTTATTTGACAGAGAGAAACACAGCGAGAGAGGGAACACAAGCAGAGGGAGTGGTAGCGGAAGAAGCAGGCTCTCTGCTGAGCAAGGAGCCCGATGCGGGGCTTGATCCCAGAACCCTGGGATCATGACCTGGGCCGAAGGCAGACACTTAACGACTGAGCCACCCAGGCGCCCCTACAATGTTTGATTTCTTAAGTATTGATACATTGAAAACTACAATATAGTTCTAAGTAATGTTGCAATTACTTTTGTATTATTTCCTAATTTTAAAAAGAATGCTTCTGAAGTTTCATGGTCAGCATAAGGGTTCAGTATACTGGTCTATCTATTTATCTATTTTTTTTTTAAGAAAAATACTTCTTATAGTATTATACAAACCAATAGGTTTTCAAAGATTTTTCTTTTGGGGCACCTGGGTGGCTCGGTGGGTTAAGCCTCTGCCTTCAGCTCAGGTCATGATCTCAGGGTCCTGGAATTGAGCCCTGTATCAGGCTCTCTGCTCAGCAGGGAGCCTGCTTCCCCCCACCCCACTCCCTGCCTGCCTCTCTGCCTACTTGTGATCTCTCTCTGTCAAATAAATAAATTCTTTTAAAAAAAAAAGATTTATCTTTTTAATAGGTAATGAATATTGAATTTCAGCAAAAGCCCTTCTGGTATGTTAACCATATAAACCATACAGCGTAGTTTCTGGGATTCTAGAGCCAGACTATCTTCATTGAATCCCAGTTCCACCAGTAAACTTTGTAACTTTATTTGTTCTATACCTCCCTCTGCTCAATTATTTTTTGCACCCACTTCACAAGGGGGTGTGGAAATTAACAAGGTTAAGAAGACTAAATACTTAAAACAGCACCTGGTAAAAAGTATGCAATCCATAAAATACTGGCTAGTGTTACCATACGTTTATTTTTCCTTTGCTTATTGATGATAGTCATTCAGATAATATTTATTGAGCAATTAATATAAAAAGGCATTGTTACAGTCACTAAGGATAAAGTAGATTATAAAAACAGACAAGTCCTCTCTTCTCCTATACAATATAATTTATAGAATTTCTTTTTTTTTTTTTTAAGATTTTATTTATTTGACAGCGAGAAACACAGCGAGAGAGGGAACACAAACAGAGGGAGTGGTAGCGGGAGAAGCAGGCTTCCTGCAGAGCAGAGAGCCCGGTGCAGGGCTTCATCCCAGGCCCCTGGGATCTGACCTGGGCCGAAGGCAGATGCTTAACGACTGAGCCACCCAGGCGCCCCATAGAATTTCTATTAACATATTTCTTAATATTCAACCATCTTTCCATCCCCAGAATACATCTCACACGATTATATACTTTCATTTACTAATATATTTAAGATTTTGAAATCCATATGCATAACTGATACCATCCATAATCTTTTTGTGAATGTTTGTTCTTTTTCATAAGTTTGTTTAAATGCCCTGAGTCTTCATGAAATGTAGCTTTAAAAATATTTGCATGAGATATCACTTTTCTTTAGTTCTTTGACAACTATTTCAGTTTCTTACATTATTATCAGCTATTATTATTAGTTATTAAATTATTCTACCTATTCTTGAACAATATTTTAGTTATTCAATTGTTTCATTGTAATTTAGCATTTTAGAATTATATTTTAAAAATCACTGCCATGTGAGTATTGATATATTCCTTTTCTCACACATACTATATTGAGATTTTGCCTTCATTTTGTGTCATGGTGATTTTATCCAAGTTTGTCTACTTTATTATTTAACAAAATTAGGTCTTCATTTTGTCAATACTTTTTTTGTGTTATTGAATAAATTACATGCTGATTTTATCTTTATCATCATTAATTACTTCCTACTATATTTATTCCACTAATCTTGCTTATTTCTTGTTGTTTAAAATTTTTTAAGAGGCTATTAGTTATTCTTGTCAGTACAGCTTTGCCAATATCTTGTTAGTTTTGTAAATGTTATCTTTGTTGATAATAACTTGTAATTTCTTTGAAATGAAATTTGCAGTTTTGATTAATTCTTTGATCCAAGGAGGCTTATATTTTTTTAACTTTAAAGTGGTTAGATTCTCTTCATTATTGTTTATTCAAAAAGTGTATTGGTTTCTGAGTAATTGCATGGCTTTGAGGATAATATATGCTCAATAAATAATTGTCATAGTCAACGTATATTTCTACTGATTGAAGTTGAAGAATATGGTTGATAGAATTTCTAAATTGAGAATATCCTGCAATTCTTGTAGTGCCTAGTACATTATCAAAGTTTATCTTCTTCAAGGATATATGTAAAATAAAAGTATATTCATTATTTATAGGTGAAACTTTGGCTATAAACAGGCTTATTTATGATACAAAAATATATAATTATACAAGTAAGTATAATTATATATTATATGTGAATGTCATTAAATCTTTGGTTATCTGAAACAAATTTTCCATCAGTTGATTTTGTATCTATCTAATTAGCCTCCATCTGTGTGTGTGTGTGTGTGTGTGTGTGTGTGTGTGTGTGTTTGTTTGCATGAGTGGTCAAAGGCTTCACCTTATGTTCATGTCCTTCACTAATGCTACTGTATATCAAATGATCTTTTGTGTTGCAGCCATTTTGTTTTATTTAATGCTTTTCTGTGTGCATGTATATATATCTAGAAGTTTTATAAGTTGTGAATTATATATTTTGTGATATAAATATACTTGTCTATAAACATATATTTAATATAAATTATATTTATAAATACACAAATACATAAATGTACACACATGACCATAAATATAATTGGATACACAAACATGTTATATATCATATGTGATTTATATAACATATGGATGACATATAAAGACTTTTTATTCTTAATTACATATTCTTTTTTTTAAAGTACATTTTGTCTAATATTATCTTTACTCCCTCATTTCCTATTGTTTATGTATGTAATGTGTCTCCCTATTCATTTGTTTTTAATTTCTCTGTGCCATGCATACTATATGTTACAAGTTTTTGATATTTTCTTTTAAAATATTTCTACTTTTTTATCTTCATGAATTTATTTTACTTTTTTCTATTGATTGTAAGCCAAATCCCCATTAATATGAAATATATAAAAGTTCTAAAAGATCTCTCTGAATAGATTAGGAAATTAAGCAAGCCTTCAATTTTTCTCAATAACCACGAGCTCCAAACCTATCAAAATAATCAGTGATTTTAGATTCAACTTGTTTTATACAGCATGATGTATTTTCTTTCAAAAATTTCAATGTATATTTCATTGTTTAGTAAAACACTATCAATAATTCTTTATACATGTTCATTTTATTATCTTCACTAGTCTCAGCTTTTAATTTTATACAAAGTCTTTTTTACTTTCTACTTGTATATGTGTGTTTTTTAATTTCTTAATTGGCTGCAGTACTTTGTCAAAAATTTACTTTCCAGAAAATGTAGTACGTTTTGTGGCCAGCTGTTTGATTCAACAATTAGCTTATACTATCTTTCTGTAAAGTTCACATATGAACTATAGTTTGGCTGAGTATAAATTTATACTAAATTTTGAGATGTTCCATTGTCTTTCGGCATTTAATATTTGGGAAAGTTAGGCTTAATTAAATGCACATTTTCTATTTGTCATTTTACATTTGCATTTCACCCGTGTTTTTTTCTATCTGAATAAATTAAAATATTTTTGTCTTTATTTTTGAAATTTAGAAATATAATCACATTTCAATTAGATCAGTGTGTCTTTTAATTCATTTCACTGGGTATTTGAAGAGCAATTTTATTTTTTTTAATTTTTTTAAAGATTTTTATTTACTTATTTGAGAGAGAGAGAGTGAGTAAGAGAGAGCATGAGAAGGGAGAAGGTCAGAGGGAGAATCAGACTCCCCATGGAGCTGGGAGCCCAATGCGGGACTTGATTCCAGGACTCTGGGACCTGAGCAGAAGGCAGTCGCTTAACCAACTGAGCCACCCAGGCACCCTGAGAGCAATTTTAAGTTGAAAACACTCATCTTTCCAAGAAAGTTTTCTTCTAATAGATTTATTTTATTATTTCTTCTTTGTATTTGCTAGGTTTCAGTTTTATAAATTTCTGTATCTTTATAAGTTTGTATGATGATTTGGTTGCCTGTATTTTGATGATTAAAGAACTATACTATATTATCAATTACATACTTTGACTAATACAATTCATCAATGAGAAATAATTGAAAAAAGTCAAATCATTTTCAAAAATGAGATTTTTTTAAAGATTTTATTTTTAAGCAATCTCTTCACCCATGTGTGGGGCTTGAACTTACAACCCCAAGATCAAGAGTTGCATGCTTCACTGACTGAACCAACTAGGCACATCAATAATGGGATTTTAATTAACCATTTCTCCTGGACTTAAAAGTCAAGAGCTTATTCTTCAGAATCACACTGCCTATTTTTAATCCCAGATTGTACTTTCTAGATGAAGAATTTGGGAGAATTATTTCTCTATTTGAGAAACTAAAATACAGTAGTATCAATCTTATGGAGCTATCACCATAAATGAAATGTTATATGTGAAGGCCTCAGAACAGTGTTGGCATATAGGTGTGTAGTAACTTTGTTATAATTACGAAAGTTTGTTGCTTAACTACATGGACTTCAGCTTTTAGACTCAATTTCAGATTCTTCATGTATTTGCTGCAAATTTCTGGTCAAGTTACTTAAATTCTTCTATCTCAGTTTTCTAATAAATAAAATTGAAACAGTAGTATCTAACACATATCATCCATGAAAATTAAAGGAGAAAAGAAAAATATAAACACATATATAACTCGTGTAGCAAATTTCCTTCTTAGAACCTTTAATACATGTCTGGACGTATTGTCAAATGCATAGCAAGTGAATGGATAAACTATTTCCCTATTATTGTGCATTGAAAGTATTTTCAATTTAAGAAGGATTCAAAACTTCTATTATCTCTCTAGTTTTATATAAATCAATACTAATAACTTATTGTTAATTTTAGAAATGAAATTACCATGCAAAATATCTCAACTAATATGTATCTTAATTGCCTTCCATAATGTTATTCCAGTTATCTACATTGTATGAGAGTTCTCAGCTCATTGAAAATGGTTATTTTTTAAAACTATTATTATAAAATTTGAGAAAATTGAAATTTTAAAAAATTGTCTTCTATTTCTTCTACTATTTCCTCTTTTGTGTAACTAAAAAGGCCTTATGTTAATTTTTATTGGGATGTTCATTTTTAAATTTTTGATTTGAAAATTTATGCTATCTATCAAGAATAGTAATTCACTATCTTCCACAAATATTGTTAATCATTTTTTCCTGGATTATTATTTCTTTCTTTTACCATTGACATTGAACCTCACTATTCAAGTAAAATATAATTATACATTATTTTAATTTGAGACCAGTAGTAATATAACAACTCCATTTTATATACATATTGCTATAAAAGAAATAGTTCACAAGTATGCCAGAAATGTGTCTCTTGCTGAATATTATATTTATATCAGTGCTAATGTCCTCTGGATTGCTCCCATGCTGTGGTCTGGACCGTGATCACAGTTGAAATCATTTACACTTTTATAGTATCTGGAACTTATACAAGTGTAGTTCAGACATCAAGGTTTATCTATCCAACTAGCACCACAGAAGCCACTTATTATCTCTTACTCTGACCATCAGGTATGTTAAAGTATCTAAATTTAGTTCAGCTAATTTAAGCTCTATTAAGATGTGGCTTGCATGTGAAGTCATTTCTCTTTAGCTATAGTTATCAATGTCAGAAGATTATTAGGGGATAAGGGCATGGACTTTATTTCTAGTCACAGATGGTGGGGATAGCAAAATGCTTGTGATGTGTAGAACTTTTTGACTCTACGTTCAAAAAGGCCACCTCTCAAAGGAGCCTTGCTTTGACAGGCAGGGTGACTGCTGAAAGCTTCAAGGTGGACAATATATTTCTTTGACATTATATCTGAATTACTGCCCTGAAGTGGGACAGGTCACTTAGTTGTATGTATGAGCACTTACGGCTTTGAACAAGAGAACAGCGCTCATGTTTCAGAGACATTTATAAAGAGTTATAAATTTTACTTTTTCCAAAATTGTTGAAAACATTCTAATATGTTAAAACATGAAATTATGGCATAAAAGAGTATTCAGAAAAGATTTAGTTATTATGCAAATATTAATTAAAGGGTCAAACAACCATGTCGTAAGTCATATTTGGAACACGGCCTGGCTCTATGTACAGAAAAATAAATGTATGGACTCTAAAGTGTTCCCTTGAGGGCACCTGGGTGGCTCAGTAGGTTAAGTGACTACCTTCGGCTCAGGTCATGATCCCGGAGTCCCTGGATCGAGTCCCACATTGGGCTCCCAGCTCCATGGGGAGTCTCCTCCCTCTGACCTTCTCACCTCTCATGCTCTCTCACACTGTCTCTCTCTCTCAGATAAATAAAATCTTAAAAAAAAACTAAAATAAAGTGTTCTCTTGAGTCTTCTTTGAGTAATTCACTGTTTTTTTTTCTATTCTGTGTTAGTTTTGAAGACAAGAAAGCCTACTCTTCTTTTCTGACCATGCTTAATCTAAGAACAACTCTTTGCCTCAATTATCTCTCTAATAAATGTTACAGATGAATTTTGTGCTATACATTATAGAACATTCTTAAAAATATAACCTCCGGGAGGCTGAGGAGGCAAGATGGCGGAGGTGTAGGAGGCACAGAGAGTCCTGCGAATCAGAAGTCCAGCTAAAGAGGAGGAAATCACTCTAAAAGCCGGCAAACGCAACAGCAGAGAGAAGAGAATAAGAACAGCAATTCTAGGAGCAGAAAATCGACCACTTTCAGGAGGTAGGACGTGCGGAAAAAGTGAATTTAAAGCGACGGGAAGAGAGACCCCCGGGGGGAGGGGCCGGCTCCCAGCAGCCCCAGAGCCGCGGAGCACAAAATCCGGAACTTCTAGTCCGCTCCGCTGAGGGACATCACTCCGGAGACTAACGAGGGGTTCAGTCCTCGCGGGAACAGTGTGGTTTCAGGACCCGTGGGGTCACCGAGGGACCAGGGGAGCCCGAGTGCGGCAGAGCTCCCAGGTATTGAGGCAGAGAAGCCGGTGGCAGAGAAGGAGCCGCTCAACGCTGCATAGGCCTACCTTGGACTATAGGAACTAAGACATATAGTCCATATAGGGCTGCCGCACTTCAAGTGGGGACCCCGCAGGAGGCGGCTCCGGAGACACCCGTTGCTTCCTCCTCCGGGAGGAGTGGTGCCAGAGCGTGCAGCAGGAATCTGGTGGTCTGGGGAATCCAGATGGGGCCGCGCGCCACAAATAGAGGCGCTCCACCACGGGCTAGCTGAGCACAGAGCACGGACCGCGGACAAGGGAGACGGGAGTGATAAGGGCTTTCCTCTGACGGCGGGTGGAGGATCGCGGTGCCCAGCACTGGGCTCCTCTGGGCTGGAGACTGGGAGGCCGCCATTTTCATTCCCGGCCTCCAGGGCGGTACAGAAAGCACTCAGGGAACAAAGACTCCTGAGAGCGGACTTGAGCAAAGTGCTTGGCCCATCCTCTGCCAAGGGTGGTGCAATTCCGCCTGGGGCTAAGACACTTGAGAAACACGGCAATAGGCCCCTCCCCCA
>CM053610.1:77526129-77555925 GCA_028646535.1 Procyon lotor | reverse complement strand
AAAAAAAAAAAAAAAAGAAAGATGCTTCTCAATGACTATGAAACAGTAATAGTTTTAGCAGATAGCATTACCATGCTTAGTGGTGATATAGTATGGACATTCTAATTATATTGGGAAACCAGACCAGGTTTCCTTTGTCCGGGAATCTGAAATCACCAGATTTATTTAATAACCTGGAATAACTGGAATAGCTGGAATCACCACTTTTACTTAATAGTGTTTTAGAAGTTTTAGCTGAGGAAACAGAAGAGAAAAAGAAATTTGAAGTATCGCAGTGATGGCAGTCTGCTTATTATTTTTGGATGATATGGGTTTATAACTAGAAAACCAAGGAAAATCATAAAAGGGAGAGTAATTTGTCCAGAAAAAAAATAAATGAATACATAAAAATCATTATTTCCCACATAAAAAACATATCCCATTAAAAAAATATAATGGAAAAATACCATATTTGTACAGCTAAATCTCTAAGCAAGATAATTATAATATATTTTATTAAGTACTTTAAGAAGATATAGATAAGAAAAATTGCAAATCACTGAAACAAATAGACAAAGAATAAACACAAAGTAAAAATTGTGTGATGTGATGAAATGGCCACTCTCACACCCTATTTGAGTTTGTCTATATAATTCTGAAAATATATAATTTTGTCTATATAATTCTGAAAATATAATTTGTCAACATATAAAATTTTTTAAAAATCATGTACTTATTAACTAGGTAACACAGTTTTTTAGAATGTACTTTAAATTAAAAAAATCAAGCATGTGTGCAGAGTCATATATATACAGAGCTTTATTTTTGCTACTGAGAATTGGAAGCACCAAAAATGTCTGAGAATAGGGGACAGATCAAGTACATTATAGGATTTTTAATAACGCAAAGCATAATGCAACAGTAAATCTGAGATTGCAGTAAGATGTGCTTATCATTATGGAAATAGGACCATATATTTTAAGTGGAAAAATTAGATTATGAAATAGGTGTTGTCATTTCAGTTAAGGAATGGTACATGAGACAGATACTTGAATATCTAATTGCCATTCCAAATTTAATGTAACCAAGGCAGTAAATGAACTGAGGCCCAATATCCATTTTTTTCCCAATTTTTCCAATTTTTTTTCCAATTTTTCCTACAGGGATTGAACTTCTACATTTTAGCCGGCCACGGGCTGCCCAGCTGAAGATGGCCTAATCCAGTTTCCCTTGTAATTAGGTGCATCCCTGTGTCATCTGGTGTGCATGTGGATGTGATGTGTGTAAATTCCAAGTCACCACTTTGAAGGAATGGGGCATGCTTCTCTTTCTTCTTCCATTTTGCATCTTGCTTAGCATTTGGATGTGGTCTTAAAAGATCTTAAACCAGGTGAAGGGCAGAGCAAAAAGGTAGATGGACTCTAGTTCCTCAGTGCTGTAGAACTTCCAGATAAGCTCCCAGATTTTTATGTATAGACTTAAAATAGAGACTGTGCTGGTTATCAATGGACCGACCATCAGATTCAAATCACCCTTCTATGATAATGGATTTGGACCTTGTAAATATTTCTTCTTTGTCAGTCCATAACACAATGTTTAGTCTTCCCCCTATGTGAGGAAGACGAGACTTCTGGTTCCAGTTCATTTCTCTGGCCAGGCTCTCACAATGCACAGTAGCTAGCAGTGCTCAGTAGCCACCAGGCACTTCAAAGTGTGGATTTCCAGCAGACCAGGTATGATCATAGGTCCCACCACTGTGTCATGGGATGTCATGAGATGGGCTTCCTTGTTTCAAAGAGCATGATGAAATCCGAGAGTAGCAGAAGCCACCTGGTGGTGCTTAACCAAAGATAAAAAGAACACATCTACTGACAAAGGCAGCAAGGGCATACCAATAATCAGAAAGCCTTGGCCCACAGAGTTATTTGGCAATGGATATTTGATCGTGAAGTCTAGTAATATAATAGTTGGGCAGCCCACTGGAGTATTGTTTGATCAATGTAACAGGAAACCCTAAGTCTGGTAGTCAAAGATCTGACTTAAATAATCACCATGGAGAGTCACAGCCTCTCATCCAGTTTCCTGTCCTAAGTCAATTTGCACACCCTTTACTGAAGGCTGAATCATCGAGGTAGGTACTTACACTATTGCCAAAAGTACCCACCATAATAAATCTTCCTCCAAGCCTTTTTCCAAAAAGTGCATTTATTAGAATGACTATACATTGGAGAAAAAGAAATACTCAGACTTTTCAGAGATCATTGATTTTGGTTTGATGCTCATACCCTCAAATGGTCTCAAATAATGCTGTGCTCCAGTGAAATCTGGTGAAGAAGTATGTGGGTAGACCACTTAGAATGAGCATAACTATGAAGATATTTGTATCCTCAAGGGCATCCACTACATGAGAGACTCTTACATATCAGGTGGACAAAATTAAATTTTATATGCACACACACACACACACACACAACCTTGTGGCCATGGTAACAAGGTTAGAAGCTATGCATTAAGTTCAACAACATGGTCTTCTCCTCATCAAGGATGACCTGGCTGTTGCTACTTCTGAGTGACTAATCTGAGAACAGCAGAGATCAGCTGCTCCTGATATGGCACCATTTCCTGGAGCATACTAACCAGCTATCTGCTAGCAATTTGATTACAATGAAGTAGAGATGAAATTTCATTGGAATAGACATACATTCTGGAAAGATTTGCCATCACTGCTCCCATGCTCCTGCCAGCACCACCATCCATGGGCTCGCAGAACTAACCCCATCACATCTCTTCTAACAAGAGCTCATCTTATGACAAAGGAAGTGCAACACTGGGCTCATAGCCATAGAATTAACTGGACTGCCACCTTCCCTACCACCAGGAAGCAGTTAGGCAAGGGAAAGGTGGAATGGTTTACCAATGACTCAGTTACAGTTCCAGATAGGAGACAATACCCTGAAAAGATGGGCTTATGTAATGGAATGTATATGATTTGAGTCAGATACATTATATAGTATTTTCCTTTACATAGCCAGAATACATGAACTCAGGAGTAAATGGGTCATAGAGAGGATGTGGCTCCTTCCACTAATGCACTCAGTAATCCATTTGTAAAATTTTTGCTCCCATCAGGGCAACCTTGAACTCTGCTGATTCGGACTTCTCAGTCTCCAAGGACAGAATGTTCTAGCTCTACTTTGAAAATAAATCCAGAATCCAATAATCTCTTACTCTTCCCAAACCACAATAACTTCTTGGCTGGACAATCTCATTAACCTGCACAATCTCCTTTCTACTGTACTCACATGGTAGATAGTAATTTTTAAAAAAGCAGATCAGATCATGTCTCCTTTGTTTAATATAGCCTAGTAACTTTCACTTAACCAAAGTAAAAGACCAAAATCTCTGTCATGTTTTACAAGGCACTATGGAATCAACAACTATTTTCCTCCTGACCCCATTCCCTACCCATCACCTTTTCACTGTGTTACAGGCACGTAGATCTCCTTGCTCTCCTTTTGAATACACTAGACCCCTTTTCTTCTCAGGATATTTGTGCCTACTCTACCCAGTGAACTCTTTGCCAAGATACCCACATGATTAGCTCCCTTATGTCATGAATGTCTCAGATGACAACCTACTTTAGGGAAATTTCTATGACCATGCTAAAAAAATAACACCACTTACCATCACTCCCTAATACCTTTCATGAGTTATTTTGTTTCTACCTTATGTATTTGTTTGTCACTCCAATGAATAGAGGAAATGTCCACGAAAGCGAGGGTTTTGTTTTCTAAACAACCAAATCCCTAGAATCAAGATTAGGGTTTTTCATCCTCAGCACTACTGAAATTGGAGGCTCAATAATTCTTTGATGTGGGAAGTTGTTTCACATTTTACAGGATATTCAGCAGCATCCCTGCCTTTACTGACTAGATGCCAATAGCAAAACTACCCTGAACTATGACAACCAAAAATATTTCCAGATGATGCCAAATATCCTCTGAAGGGCAAAATTGCCTCTATTTGACAGCCACTGATCTTGATTAGTAAATTGAACAGTTAGATCTTTATAATGCATGACTGACTTAAATATCTGCGTGTATGTACTTAGAAAAGATTGGAATGATGTGCACCGAAATGCTAATTGTGCAGAGATTATTTGTGCATGTGTGTTTTTTGTATTTTGAAAATTCACTTCAGGGTCTCTGTAACACTTTGACAAGAAAATATAATTTCTTGGAACAGTCCCCTATTAGCTCCCACATCCTAGTTCCTCCAGTCTATTTAACATTTCTCTGCTATTGAAGATTCTTTGTCTGAAGAGTTGTTCTCAAACTGATGTAGACAGCATGATTGTTTTCCTTTGCACTCCAAAGTTGTAATCAGGTATGCTTATTTCCCCTCTCTCTGTTCTATTCTTACTCCCCAGGAGAAGGTCACAGAAAACTCTATATATCTGCAAAGTGCATGATCATTGTTTTTACTGTTAATGGTTATCAAAAGCCAAAGGTAACTTCACAAAAATAACTTAACAAGCCAACTTAGCCATTAATATTCGCATAACTAGAGTCCTTTGGCCTTCCTAAGAATAAATCTTCTCAATCAAGTAAAAGGTAGAATATAGCAATGAGATGATTAATTCAAACAGTATCAGGTGCTGAAAGACATAATGGATGGAATTGGAAGTTATATCAATCAGTCTTCACTTTCCTCTAAAATATGCCTTTGGTCATTGCTATATTATTTTAATCTTTAGAAAGTGGTGTTACACATTTATTTTTTATGTTAAAATATCAAAGTAACTGCTTACTATCCACAGTGCTTATTTAGTATTTAAGCTTAGTCCTAACTGTATTTTCTTTGTATATTCCTTACACAAACTAAGAATATTCCTGCCCTTCTAGATATCCAGATTTGAATGGTCCATGGGCCATTCTCTGGTATTCACCCACAGCGATGATCCCCTCCTTCCGAGTGTCCCGTTACACCCATGCTGCTTACTTTTCTTACCACTCTACTGAAGCCACTATAGTCAGACATTCACCACCATCATTCTGCAATAAGCTACTAACAGCCCTTCCCATTTGATTTCCTCCCTTCCTCTAAAGACAAGTACCGTGCTGCTGCTAAATGTACCTCCCTAAAGCAGGTCATCCTTTTCCCTCTTCTCAGATCAGCAACAGGTGTCAGTTGGGCACTACATAGAGCTTCAGCTCTCCAACCCAACATTCAAGGGGCTCCGCTAACACACTGAGTTCCCAAACTTGTTTCTCCCTCACTTCTGCCACATACAAATAGATCCATATACTTTCCAATTGTCATATCAAAAAAAACTACCTAAAATATTCTTATATAATCACTGTATGTCCAAATCCTACTGTTGTCTTTTTTTAAAAAAAGATTTTATTTATTTATTTGACAGAGAGAGAGAGGGATCACAAGTAGGCAGAGAGGCAGGTAGAGAGAGAGAGAAGGGGAAACAAGCTCCCTGTTGAGCAGAGAGTCCGATGTGGGGCTAGATCCCAGGACCCTGAGATCATGACCTGAGCTGAAGGCAGAGGCTTTAATCCACTGAGCCACCCAGGCAACCCATATCCTACTGTTGTCTTAAACTCTCTTCAAATATGCCCTTTTCCATGATGCTTTTGATGCTTCCACTATATGCAAGCAACATCCCTGTTTTCTGAGTTTCTGAAATCACTTCATCTTCACATATCTTATTAACCTCTACCTTTGAGTGTAGCAATAGGTATAGATGCTGTACCTATTCTGCTCTAGTCTGGAAGTTTCTGAAAGTTTGCACATGTTTGCAGATTGTTGTTTCCTTTCCATAGTCTTTACCATAATAGGTGCTGAATAAACATATTTTCTATGTATAGAATTTATAGGTCTAAAGTTTGTCAGTAAATCTTAAGGCCTCATTAAGATTCATTCATAGGAAATTAAATTGGCATATCTTTCTATCCCTTAATCAATCATGAGTAGGATTACCCTAAATTCTTTTTGGTTGCAGTTATTAACTCCAAGCACAAAGAAGTCAAATGCTAAAGAATATAACCTAGAGGAAACCTCACTCTATTAAAATGGATCAACTCTGCTTGATAGAGCCATTTTCTAATTTTGTGATCTCTAAGACTCTGCCCTCTAACTTTCTCACTAAGATTATACTTCTGCCTATTCCTTTGTTTCTCTTATTTATCTTAAACCTAACCCATATTTGTTAAGACCAGTAAAATTCCAGAACGGTGCTTAGCTGGACTTTTCGGCCTGGCCAGCCCTATGTCCTTTGTGCCTTGTGGGTGATGTGATGGCCTGGTAATGCAAATATTCTCTGTGTCTTCAGTGAGGAAATTCAAAGTATTTTTCTCATACTCTTTTTTGTATGATTTAATGATCTTTAAGTAATGTATTTTTAATTCAAAGGAATGTTATGCATGTCTAAAAAGGTAGGCAATAGCTATTTGCTTCAGATATTTCCTCTTTGTGAGAGTGTCAGGTACATGTTTATTTTTTCTATACACTTTCTATTCAAAACACTTTTGGAATGCATACGATGGAAATTACAAAAAAAAATCAGACTACATGAAATATCTTGCTCATCACAAATCACTGCTGTTGGTCTTCTCACAACTTAAAATTGATGCTCACAACTAGAATGTATCCTCTCATAAATATTATAACTAAATTCACTTCCCTTCTAGCAGAAACTGAGGAAATCAACAAATACCTTAACGTGATCAAAAACTTTCAAGGTTTTATTTCAGAATCCTTATATTTACACATACAATAATGGCTGACACTTTGATTTCATATTTGGGGCTAATAAAAGAAAGATGTTGGAGGAAGTAGTGCCTTCAGTGATCAGAATGTACTTTGAATACATTCATTTATGGCGTTTTCTTCCAAAATGTTGTTGAAATAATGGGCATAAGAATTTTTTAAAAGTTTATATTTCATCGAAACTAAGGAAAGAGACAATCAATATATTCCAAATATGTTTGAGTTTCTGCAGATTATAATGTAAGCAAGATAAGATTGAGGCCAGGATAAAAAATTTCACAACTCACACACATATAAATGTGTTGCATACTTGCACAGTGAATTAAAAAAAATCTCTGGAGACAGAAATTCTTAGACTTCCTCCACTTGAAGGGGAATTCGGCAACACAGGCCTCATAAAGGTGACAATCCTTTTCAGCATCTAGACTATGCTGTTATTGGTAGGAACAGAACATGTTAAATAAAGAAAAAATATTAACACGCTTTGTTCTTAACAAGGCCAAAAGTATGTCCATGAGAGAATAACTGAATTTTCCTACTTAAGTGTCTAGCTATCAGCTAATATAAAAAACTAAATTCAAAGACATGAAAAATCTTGTGATGTGTATCAAAGACAAGACATTGTTGCACAAAATGCATGCTCCTTGTTTAATATATAGCAATATAGAATTACTGCTTGTAGCAGCCTGTCCACCCAAGAATTATATTCCCCACATTTTTTATTGCATCTAGGTCGTGGGACTGGTGCTCTCCAGTGAAATGTGGAAAAATCTAAGGTATCGCAACAGTGGGCCTAGGTATTTTATTTATTTATTTATTAAAGATTTTATTTATTGATTTATTTATTTGACAGAGAGAGGGGGTTCACAAGTAGGCAGAGAGGCAGGCAGAGAGAGAGGGGGAAGCAGGTTCCCTGCTGAGCAGAGAGCCCGATGCGGGGCTTGATCCCAGGACCCTGAGATCAGGACCTGAGCCGAAGGCAGAGGCTTTAACCCACTGAGCCACCCAGGCACCCCTAGGTCTAGATATTTTAGAAAGGATCTGTTTCTTCTTTAGTCTTACTCTTCTGTCTGCTGACTAGATGCAGAAGACTCTAATATGGTCCATCCAAAAATAAATAGATCCCAAGTCCTTATATCATCATGGAAGGAAAGCCTCTTGTTGACCAATAACACCTGCACTGGTTCTAAATAGAAATTCATTCATTTTTGTATTGAGACATGGAAATTTAGTTTATTTGCCATATCATCTAGGTGTTGCTCTGCAACTATTTCTCACAGAGAAGAAAACTCCTGATATGGCTAAATAAGATGACAATTGTAGATGTAACAACAATGTTACAGGGTAGTTTCTGTGTTCACCTGCGGAGGAGACATTCTTAGTATCTTGTTGAAAAGCCAAATAGACAAATATCAGAAATGCAATACTTAAAATAAGTTGAGCAATACATTTTTGCCAAATGTTCTTGGGGATTTAAAATAGGATCATATTTCACACTACTGGAGAATTTCAAAATTGCCTGTACATATCAGTTCCAATACTTACTCTATAATGGTCTTATTTCTGTTCTCTCTTACTGACCCTTCTTTGACCACTTTGTTGTTGCTTGATTTTCCTAAACCATGAGTTCCTCTGCATTCCTAGAGCCAGAGTTTCCCATGTTCAAGACCACTGACATCTTAGACTGGTTAAACTTTGCCATGGAGAACTGTTGAGTGGATTGTAAGTGGCTTAATAGCATTCTTGACCTCCATGCACTAGGTACTAGTAGCCCCCAACAGTTGTGACAAGCAAAATATCCCTAAACATTATCATAATTCTCTGGAGATGCAAAATAGCTTTCCTCATTACATGTGGAATAGTTTAGACCTCTTTCCCCCTTCTTCTCCATTGCATATTCTCTAATTCACATCCTGAGTCATCAACAAAGGATCTCACTTCTTCAGAACATATGTGAGATCTGGACATGAAAGAATCAAAGACTCACACTATCTAGGCAGAGAGTCAGCTTGGTCTTTGTAACAGCAAAATCATAAATATATATTATGCATATATGTAAATCATATATACACTATACACACACACACACATGATATAAAATGAAAGAAATCAGAAAAAAACTTCTGAACATATAAAAAGATATGCTAGGTCAGAGGAGAGCGATTGGAAGAATGATTCCCTTACAAATAAGACTTAATCAAAAGAACAAATAAAAATTTGGAAAGTCTCTATAATATAAAAAAGATTTATTTGTGATCTAAAGCCAAAGTCATGAAAGACTTTGCTTGCAGAATAAAGACAAAAATTTAAAATTTCATGGAGAAACTGAGCAACAATTTGGAAATGTAGATATTATATGATCTCTTCATATAGTCTTTCCCTGAAATTAAGAAGAATGTAATAAAGATAAGAGAATGCCGCCCTTAATATGACAGACATGAAGAACGAATATAACAAATCTGGTATTATATAATAGAAATCCCAGAATAGAACATGGCAGCAGAAGAGAAGGAGTAATCTAAGAAATGACAAAAAATTTTATTTTATTATACTTGAACACTCTAGTCTTACATCAAATTTTCAAAGAGATATAGTAACATAAGCTTGTGAAAGTTTGAAACTTTATGTGAAAATATTATCTAACAATTATACAGTCAGAAAAATAAGTGAACTTCATAGTTCAAAGGTGAGAAATTCTGCAGCACAGAAATTGTTCACATTTTTAGATTAACAGCACAGAAACAAAGCTAAAAAAATAAAACTGACATACAAGAAGTCTTGTGGGAAGAAAGTAATATTTTAAATGATGTACAAATTATTGACAATATTTAATTTTTTAAAAAGACAATTATAACTCTGGCACCAAATTCCCCTGGTGTCTGGTGGTAGGGATAGACATTTTAAATTTCTCGTCTTATTCTAGAGAAAGAAACGAAAGCTATTTTTTTTTAGGCTTTTCAGAGAAGTACATGATAAAATGTCAAAGCTAGCCATTTGACAACTGGGGATAGAGGGCACGACTCCCAAGAAAATAGAGGCATGAAGAATAACAGAATTAGTAAAGGAAACTTGGAGAAAAAAAGGATAAATTAAAGAATTAGTAAGAATATGATAAATAAGAAAATAATATAAATATAAACAGCCAGAATCAAAATGTGTGTATATGTGTGGAAGGGGGAATTTTGTTTGTTTGTTTGTTTGTTAAAGGAAGGTTTTACAGATCCAGCTACACGATGCTAACAAGTACTGCGCCCAAAATCACATGGCACCGAGTTGTTGAAAACAAATGAATGTGAAAATCTAGGCCAGAAAGCAGTATATAAAAGAAAACGGAAATAATAATAATAAAATAGAATTCGAGGAGAAAACAAAATTGTGCCTGGCGTTGAGCCCCATGAGCCCCATGGCACAGTAATTAACGTGCATGGCTTGGGAGTCAGCCTGTGTGGGTTTGGGTCTAAGGCGGCTCCTTTGCTTGCTAGCTGAGAGTAACTGGATATTCACTCTTTTTTTTTTTAAGACTTTATTTATTTGACAGAGATAGAACAAGACAGCATAAGCAGGGGGATCTGCAGAGGCAGAGGGAGAAGCAGGCTCCCTCCTGAGCAGGGACCTCCCCCCCACCATGCGGGGCTCAATATCAGGACCCCGGGATCATGACCTGAGCTGAAGGCAGACGCTTATCTTACTGAGCCACCCAGGTGCCCCTGGATAGTCACTCTATATCAGGTATCTCCTCCCTAAAACCAGAATAATAATGACACATGATACTGTTGACCTACTAGAGTTATAAAGTACTGAAACACTGCCTGCTGTTTAGGGAGCTCAGTAAATGTAAATTCAATGTGCATCAGAAGTTTAATTTATCAAGACACATAATAATGATAAATTCTCTGTGGGCCTAACAAAATATTGTTGCAATACATTAAAAGTTTTTTGATAGTTATACAAATTAATTGACAAATTCATTATTATAATGAGATCCTTTTAATTCATCTCCCTCTGAAACAGAGAAAATACATTTTAAAAGAAATTACAGAGTGGATTTTAATAAAGCAATTAACTAGTCTATGGTCATAGACAGATAAACATAATTGTGGATCTGAAATTCTAGAAATAAATTTGTATTCAAGTAAATTTAGGCCATTCAATAAAGCAGATCACATATTGAGCATTAAGGAAACTCAACAATTTTCCCAAAGCAGAAAATATATAGGCCATTTTACTGAACATAATGAAAAAAATTAGAAATTTGCAACAAAAGAGTAGTATTTCTTCCCTACCCCTCCCCCCAATTTTATGTATATGGCAAATAAGAAACATGCTACTAAATTTTTCTTGGGCTAAAAACGAAATGAAATGAAAATAAAAAAGTATTTTAAAGTAAATTGCAATGAGATCACTATATATTTAAACCTGGCAGGATCCAGGATGGCATGCAGAGGAAATTGACAGCCTTTCATATATGTAATAGAAAACAAGAAAGATTAAAGATATGACGGCTAAGATTTCATTTAAGAGGTTAGAAAAAAAAAACAAATTTTAAAATAGAAATAACAGGGATGTCTGGGTGACTCAGTCAGTTAAGTGACTGCCTATGACTCAGGCCATAATCTGGGGTCCTGGGATAGAGTCCCACCCACATCCAGCTCCTTCCTCAGCAAGGAATCTGCTTCTCCTTCTGCCTGCTGTGTCTCCCATTCCCCCTGCTTGTGCTCTCTCTCACTCTCAAGAAATAAATAAAATCTTTAAAAAAATAAAATAAAATAGATACAACATAATAATTATAAATATATGAAATAATAGAAAAAATGTAGACTTGGTTAATATAATCAAGCTTATTTTATAAGGTTAATAAAAGGGACAAACTATGAGGAAATGTGATAAAGAAAAATGGAAGAAGACCAAAGCAAGCAAACAAACTGGAAATGAAGAAAAAAACTAAGCATAAGTATGGAATAGTTACAAAAAACGAGAACACTACAGGCAAATTTATGCCACTAAATTTCAATTGAATTAATATTTTTGATACCATATACATTAACCAGGACTTATTAAATCAATGAGAATTAATACACTTAAATAAACCAATCATCATAGAAATTGAAAAAAAATACAACAAAACAACTTTCCTCTAACATGGATGTCAGTTTTAGACAATTTGTAAATGAGCTTTACCAAAACATCAACAAATAGTCTCGAGGTTGGAAACGCTGGAAAAACAGAAATTAAAAAAAAAAAATTACCCAACTCATTTCACAAGGCTAAAGCAAATCTGAAATCAAATCCAAATGAATCGCACACAGAAAGGAAAATCCATAGATCAATCTCAATTATAAACATAGAAGCTGAACTTTTAACCAGGAGGGTTCTTCTGGAGAATGAAACAATTATTTATCTGAATTACTATGCTCAAGAGTAAATCTTTTGAGAATATGATTATCTTAATAGATGATAAAGAATTTAAAAAAAAACCTGTTTCTGATTTAAAAGCTAAATAAAATTCAAAAGACTTATTACGCTAAGGATAGGAGGAGAATTTCTAAGTTTTAGATATTTATAACAAACACAGAACCACCAATATATGCCAGTTTTGTTAAACTGGGGGGGAAGTAAAGATGTCTCTCTATGCAACTTGTTCAGAATCTCTCAGATAATGCAGTCATATTTGGAAAGTAATAAAATCTCTAGACTGGAAAGACAAACACAAAAATATCAAATTAACTCAAATATCCAAACATTGTGAAGCTTCCCTTTTTTTTAAGAAATAAACATCACGGTGTTGGTGATCTTGATATATCATTGCATAATAACTATGATTGAGATACAGTTTAGGAAGAAAGAGAAAGGGACAATGGGAGGGGAGGAATAGGAAAATAATGAGAGACAAGTAGAGGCAAAAAGGGGAGACATCTCCCCATAGAAACTTCTGGGCTAGAGAAGTGGGAAGTAGAAGGGAAGAAATTATAGAGACGGTCAAGGAAAGAGACACACAGAGAAAGAGGATCCAGGGTAGCACAGAGAGCAGGGAACTGCTATTAGTTTGACATAATTTTTAAATAAGTGTAGAAACCAAAATATTTTCCTCCTTGGAAAGTTGTAAAGAAGGCACCTGAGTTGCTCCCCTGTCTCTCTGCCCCTGCCCTCCCACCCACTGCTTCCCTCCTGCTAAGACAATTTTAAACTAGACATATGTTCTTTGTCTTATATTTTCTAGTTCTTTTTCTTTTATTTAACAGAAGTATAGAGAGGACTCATTTGGCAGCCAGACCACCCTAGTACTTTCAGATTTTGCATCCATAAGTAGATGTCTATTTTTTGCATTTGCCCCCTTTTGGTGGCTAGGTTTATTGCTGGCATACTTGGTATTTTTTCCTACTTATTTTTGCATTTGGGGCACCCCAAGTTCTGTGATTTTCTTTATGCCGGTTACCTGATTTTCATTCATGGCTGAGTGAAACTGAAAAAGTCAAAGAGCCTGCTTTCCTCTTCCGTAAAGTATGAATTATAATAAAGCTTGTTTTACAGTTTTGTTTTATCAGTCACTAAGATAATGCTTTGCAAAATGCTCAACAAATATTAGTTATTTTTAGAACGTCAGCATATCTTAGTATACTCTCCTCTGCTACTGGGCACAACCACTGAGCTATTATCAATAAATTACCAACAACAATTCAACACAGCTCTGAAGTTTCACCTGAATAACTTCCAAATTATAAAACACTCAGAACATAAAAAACGGAGAAAGTGAAAATATTGAATGATACCACAGAATCATTCAACTTGAGATATAAATCTGTACCTCATACAAAAATGAATCACTTCAATTTCAGGGCTCTGGTCTGCATTAATGTATGTCCAGCTTGCTAGGGAATGAACATGGCACAATATGAGATATTATCAATATATACCAGAGACACAATTTCTTGACTTTTTTAAAAGATTTTATTTATTTATTTATTTGACAGAGAGAGAGAGATCACAAGTAGGCAGAGAGGCAGGCAGAGAGAGAGGGGGAAGCAGGCTCCCCACTGAGCAGAGCCTGATGCGGGGCTCGATCCCAGGACCCTGAGATCATGAGCTGAGCTGAAGGCAGAGGGTTTAACCCATTGAGCCACCCAGGCATCCCAATTTCTTGACTTTTAAATAAAATAGGAAACAAGATCGTGACTTTGTTTAACCTGCTCATGAATCTAACCTTAAATATACGATAAAAGTCAGAAGGAGGTTGAAGGAACCCAGAACTGAGGACAAAATTGTGAAAGATCTTTGGGGAACTGGAAGTTGGTAGGGTCGTTATGAAGAAAGAAAATAGGGACCCAAGATGGTGCAGGGCCAGGAGCCACATGAGAGAATAGGCTGCAGAAGAGCCCTCTGGTGTGCTCAACCCTCTCTCCATGCAGACCAGGTGGATCTTTGCTTTCCTGGAAAGCATCACGGGCAAGTGAACACAAAGGGGAGGTGGCAGCATCTACGAATGCAGTCCAGCTAGGGAAAGAGAACAGGTGGCTGGCTTGGTCCTGCGTCCCCCAAGCCCAAGCCCAGGAGCCACATAATGTCAACCTTGGGAAGGAGCAGTTGGAAAATAGGACTGTGGGTATTGCTGTATTCTCTGATGGGCAAGGCCACCTGTCAGAAGTAGAGTTGAGACGCAGTGGGAATACCTGTTCTTGGACCCGAATTCTTGTCCCAAAAATGCTTTTAAACTCACTTTGACAGGCATAGTATAGGACTGTAGCTTACACCCTTTCTCCAGGCTTATAATAAAGCCAAGAGGGCTGACACCCCCGGAGAATAAGAAATCACTGGGGAAAATGACAAGACATTTGGAAGCTCAAGATCTAGGAAAGAATTTATTTAAAAAAAAAAAAAAAAAGGTGGGGGGGAGTTGCCTGAGTGGCCCAGTCAGTTAAGCGATTGACCCTTGGTTTCTGCTCAAGTTGTGATCCTGGGGCATGAAATTAAGCCCTGAATCTGGCTCTGTTGCTCAGTATGGAGTTTGCTTGAATTTCTGTCTCCCTCTCCCTCTGTCCACTACCCCCAATAAATAAATAAGTCTTCAAAAGAATAAAAAGAGAAAGTAAGTAATAATGAACCATGAACATTTTGAACTTAAGCTAATCACAGAGTACATATTCTTACAGACAAGGCATAAAATTGTGTAGCAGACACATACGCTATATAATAAGAGCTCTTTGGAGATAGTGGTATAAGTAATACAAACTATGACATAGAGAAATTAAATTAGAATAAGGAAAAAATAGTAACTGGAGGATAAGGTCAAGTAATACTTTAAAAAAGGCACACGAAAATAGAAAGAATGAGAAAACATGGGATAAATCTAGAGATAAGGATTACAAAAAGGGAAGTGTCATTACCCAGAGCATACATATATCACAAGGAGAGAAAAAAATAAATAGGAAAGAAGAAATAGTGGAAAGAATAGTTTAAAAAGTCTTCAGTACAAAAGATGAAAAATGAATATATAGTCTTAAACAGAAAAGTAAAAGCCCACATTTGTATCTATTGTTATAATAATTGAGATAATCTAGTACAGAGGACATTTTAAAAGCTTCTAGAGAGAAAAATGCAGATGCCTGCAAAACTACAAAATGCCTGCAAAAGTACAAGTATCAGATTTCTCAGTGGCTACACTGCATGCCAGGCAGTAATGAAATAATATTTATGTATTGTTGGAAGAGAAATTTGAAC
This sequence comes from Procyon lotor, assembly GCA_028646535.1. Taxonomy (NCBI): domain Eukaryota; kingdom Metazoa; phylum Chordata; class Mammalia; order Carnivora; family Procyonidae; genus Procyon; species Procyon lotor. The sequence continues at coordinate 77,540,454 of CM053610.1, read as the reverse complement.
ACATATTTTTCTAGCAAAGCTATAATTTAAATGTGAGGGCAAAATATTATTCTCAGGCATATGAGACGTCATAAAATTTACTATGCAAATTTTCTTTGAAAACACTCTTGGAGGAAGTATTCAAACAGAAGTAGAAATGGATTCAGGAAGAAACAAGATTTAGAAGATAACATTGAATAAATAGGTCAACAAAGCTTTATAGTAGTATAAATAAGCAATGTCCTCAAATTAAAAAAAAGCAGAAAAGAGAAGAGTTGGTAAGGTTGGGGGGTTAGCAGAGAGAAGAATAAAATGGATATTGACACCTTTAAGAAGAAGATGGGAAGAAATGCACATAAGTATGCATAAAACTATACATGTGTGTGAGTCACCAAGAGAAAAATCAAATGAACAAACTTTCAAACCAGAGAAAGAAAATTTGAATTATTTAATGCAGTTTGGAAAGAAGAATGAACATGTAGTAACTAGAGAGTCCAAAATATATATGTGATAAAGAAAACCTGATAAAGAAAAGCAGAAGCAAGTCCTAATGTAATAGTAATTATAATAAATGTAAAAGAGCTAGACTAAAAAATAAGAAGATAAAGCCTGTCTGACTGTATAAACCATACACAGGTCAGCCAAGACAGCAATTTTATTAGGAAAAGTACAATTTTAAGTAATAAACATAAAAAGAAAAACTAAGGGGAGTGCTATACTAGTTAAGGGAATAACAGGAAAGAGGTTATCAAAAAAATATGAATGTATATAAAGCTAGCAATAAAAGCATAAATAAATCAATTGGGTAGAATTAAGAGATTTTAATATCATCTCTCAGTACATAGAAGCTAATATACCAAAAATAAAAAATTTGAGCTAACTGTATTAGATATAAAAGCAAGATGGAGTGTCTGAAACTCTGAGGTCCAACGTCAAAAAAAAAAAAAAAAAGCAAGATGGAACATTTTAAAAAACTGAATCTGCTCAGGGTCCCAGTATATACAACATATAGTCTCCACACACACACACACACACACACACATTAATATAATGCAGTAATCAGAAACTCACAAATGTAAAGGAAATAATTACAGCTACAAAATTTCACACACTGGAAACATTCTATTAAATAATTCTTCACTGAAGAAGAAATACTTAGTGAAATAATGACTAAATGAAGTAATTTAAATGAACAAATGTGGCATACAGCTAAGGCTTTGAGGAAAATATTTGTGTAATTTAAGAAGCTATGAGAAGAGCAACAAAGTAAATGCAAAGAAACAAGAAGGATAGAAATAATAAGGAATGACCAATAAGGGTAAGAGTAAAAAATCAAGATTTACTTGGAATCTTTGCTATCTAAAAGTCACGAGACAGATTTGCCCAGTAAGAACTTTCATTAATCAGCTCTAAAAGTACCTAAGAAGACACAAAGCACATATTATGTCATTGTATAGGTTTTATTTATGGGAAACAGAAAATCCCTCTATGTAAATCATTCCATTAATGGACTGAAATAGAAAAACAGCATGACCATTTTAATTGACCCAGAAAAAGTACTTGATAAGGTTTGATTCTAATCTCTGATCTAAAACACCAAAATATAAGGAGTAAAAGGGAGCCTCCTTAATTTGAAAAAGTAAAAGCCTAACCCTGACTGATAGTAGCAAAACTTTTGGTGCATTCCCTTAGGAGGAGAAATAGGGACCTTCCTACAATCATGATGTGTAGTGGGGAGCTGAAGAAAGCTTAGATGTCACTTATTAGGGGGAAAAGGATGATAGAAATTTTGCCTTGGGAAAATGTGCAGTACTAGAAAGCAGTCAAAAGTAAAGAATTATTTTACAAAAGTAAAGAATATTACACATCACCATGAGTAAGTTTTAAGAAGAGTAGTAAGTTTAAAGTCAGCAACTGACAAAGACCTACAGCAGAACACTATTAATATGAATTTGGAAGACCCACAAATATCAGAATATACTTTGAAAAATGCATGTATCTCTTCGAATATATTTTAAATACAGTAAATTTGTTGACTATAGAGCCAGCGTCTAGTCAAGCAAATGGAATCCATGTCAAGTAGTTTAATTTAGGAAATATAACTCAGAGACCTGGTAGCATAATTGTCAGAGGGAAGGACTGAAAACTGGAGAAAATGTAGTAATTGCAGAAACTACCCCTACTCCTGGGATGGGAGTGCAGAGCCAAGGGGCCAGGCCATATAGGACAGCTGGGACTTTAGAAGAAAAGGCACTCAGTGGGATTCTCATGGACTTGTGGAGATGGCAGCTGGACATGTAAAGAAGATTCCCCCAGTGATGCTGGAACAGACCAGCTCTGTAATTTGCAGGGCTTAATGCAAAATGGAAATGCATGACCTCTTGTTTAAAATTTAAGAATTCCAAGATGGTGACAGCAGAGCATTAAACCAAGTGTGGGGTCTTTCTGTGTGCAAGGCCCATACATATGGCCTTACCTCCTGGGCCCCTGGGGAGATAGGGAACATGGTGGGAACTAAAATCAGGCAAGGGCAGCTGCCCAGCAAAACCTGGGGACACAGCCCACAATGCCAAGAGCAGAGACAAGAGTAAGATCACCCAACTTTTCCCTTCCTTCCTTTCTTGTATTCTTCCATCATGGCTTCTCATTGACCCAGCCTCACTGGACGTGAGCTGGTAAGGGAGCCTGGACATGTATTTCATGGAGTGGGAGGAATTCCTTGTGTTATAAAGCAGGCCAGGGGAAGGGCAGGGGAAAAAGCAGACCCACTGGATCTGAGACTCATCTAGGGCCTTTATAGAAGAGAGAAATAAAGGAGATAGGAAACGGAGGCTGAAATACTAATAAAATGAAGGATAAGGCTTACGCAGACCAAGGCAACCAGTGCACCATGAACTAAGCAACTGTATGAGTCTGAGATAAACAATGACAAAACAGTAACGTTATTAAAAATAATAAAGATAACACTAATGGAATGAAAACTCATACAATAAAAATTTTCAAACCAGCCAATCCTCTGTAATGCTCACTTAATTGTTTTAAATTTGGTCTGTGGGAGCTCAGAGAGCCAACTGCTCTGAATTTTGATAAATCCACAGGATGTCCAAGGGACCATGTCATTTCTATTAGCTAAAGACTAGATCCAAGTTGAATGTAAAATAGCAGCGACTTAAGATGAGACAATTTGCTTGACATTTTAAAATTGTTAATCGTTTCTCCAAGTCAAGAAATGGTCAGGACCCAGATTATTCAATAAGCGAAAGAGACAAAGAGAGTGATAGAAGAGAAACACATATCCAGGGCTTGGTGCATGTCGGGGGCCTGCTTTGCATGGGTGGACCCATCTAGTATCTCAATCATGGCACGTGGGAAGTACTAAGGAGTAGCCTCATTTTATAGATGAAAAGTTTGATGAACAGAATTGTTAAAAGCTTGCCCATATCACACTAATAACAAGTGGCAAAGCCAGGATTTGAACTCACTCATCTTCCAGCTAAAATAAATTAGAGAGGCAAGAAATTGATCAATAGATAGGTGGCCTTTGCCTTCTAAAGTCTAGCTCATTTTCTCTTTAAGAAAACTGGTGTGGTCACACACCAAAGGTCTAAGAAATAGTCTTTCCTCATGGAGTAGAGGAGTGGAGTCAGGACGGATGGGCAGGCAGATTCATATCTCTGTCAGTGCCCATCCTTGCTTGGTCCTGTGTGACTTCCCAAAAGAAGGGAGGCCTCAACCACAGTAGAGGGTTGTTCCAAATATGACCTACCAGAATCCACAGGAGATAATGGGATCTGAAATAAATCAAAGAGAGAAACCAAAGAACATAGGCTGCTTACTTTGTGTATGTATAGAAGTTCTCTAGCTCTTTTACTGAAAATATGATGCCCCACCTATCTTTATAGACTGGGACTCTATTTTATATTTATATCTATGAGAGGCACTGCTCCTTTAAAATACCTTGGAGGTGGGCACCAGTTTCTCCCTCTGGTTGAGTAAAATGTGATATGTAATCAAAGCTATTAAAATATTAAAAGTTCCATTATTGTGTACTGATCAGGATAAAAAAACAGTGGTTAGTAAGGTTAAAGGCGATTAAAAAAATAAAAAGAAGCTATCCAATCTTCTGGCCTTTGTCAATGAGTACTTCATTGTCTATATTTGCTATACATATAATTCATTAAAAGTTTATATTCATATTGTTATAAAAGTGTTCTCTTGATTAACTTGCTCAGTAATTATAGGTTGAGCTTTCCAGTATATCTCGAACTTACTTGCTTCTGCTTTGGATTATTTTGAGTAGGAAGGAGACAGTCTGTAAACAAAGAATCATTCTGGAAAGAAACACAAGAATTGATGGCATCAGTGCTACATCAATATTTCAGGAAAAATCTGCTTTGTCCTCCTCCATTCTTTCAGGATCTGCTCCTCTCACTTTGCCAAATGGCAGTAATTCAGCCTTTGAATTTCTTGAGGAAAATCAAGTTTGAATATCAGGATCAAGGCCAGTGATTAGGAAGAGAGGTGAAGCCAAGGTGAGGCATCCTTAATCCTCTAAAACAAATCCCTATACAATCAAAAAGTAATGTAGAATTCTGAAAGGACTGTGCTGTTTGGGGAGATTTTAAGTTGTCAAGATGATGTAAAATAGAAAAAGTGTGGTGATGTTCTCCAAACCCCTTGCTTGTCAATAGCATGTATCACAACTGAAATGACAGAGGTGACATTTGCTGGTAGACAGTATGGGCAAGTCTCTTAGGAGGCTACTCAACTGGGCCTACATGAAAAAGGATGAAGACAGTGGGATGAAGGCCCAGGAGAAAATGAGCAGGGAGTAAAGAAGTGCTTGGTCCATCACTACTGGTTTTAATCCCACTTCTTAGCTTAAAAGGTGCCTCCCCCCATCCCACAGGTCCTTACAAACACCACTGCTCATTTGGTATCTATTAATTAACATTTGACTTACTGAAGTATTATTTGTATAATATTTTTACAGAAAAAAAAAAGAGCAGGCTAAAAGCCTAACACAGAAATAAGTTTGTTTCTCAGGGAGGCAGTTTCCAATGACTTTTCCTTTCCACCTGTGGGTGTCTTTTCCTTTCATCTGCACCATCACCTGGGCTGACGGTAGTGACCAGTGTGCCCGAGGCAGACTCCTCACAGCAACATTTCCTTTTACTCAGACACCTTATCGTTAAAGTATTTTTTTTCTTGTCTGCATAATTATATATTTAATAATTGTAAGCATTATACATGCTCACTCTTGAGAATTTGTCCAATCCCATAAAGTTACAGAGGTTTCTCTCTTCATAATCCAGTTGCCTAGAAATACTATTTTTTTTAAAGATTTTATTTATTTGACAGAGAGAAACACAGCGAGAGAGGGAACACAAGCAGAGGGAACTGTAGCGGGAGAAGCAGGCTTCCCGCGGAGCAGGGAGCCAGATGCGGGGCTCGATCCCAGGACCCTGGGATCATGACCTGAGCTGAAGGCAGACGCTTAACGACTGAGCCACCCAGGCTCCCCTAGAAACACTATTTTTAACGTTAGATATGCTTTCTCAAGGTTACATACACATGCACATGCACATTCGCATACACTCACACAGATATATCAACAAATTGGAGTATCTCATTCTACATCAAATGTGGGACTCCACATTCTTTACTTCTTATTCTACTGCAAATATTTTCTGATACCACTATATATTTCTTGAAAACCCCACTGATTGCTGCTACTTACTGTTTCCTCAGGCAGATGTACCACGATCTCCTTAGCGATTGCCCCAATACTGGACATTCATTTTTCCCTGAGGTCATTTATGTCTACTTTGTGATTTAGGACTGCAAGGACCTTTTCTCTAGTATATGATTTTCTCTCTAATATGGGCGAGTTGTTTTCCACTTTTACATTCACAAAAGTAAGGAGTCTGACATCAGGCAAAAATCCCTTGTGTGATTTTTCAGGCACATTGGCCATAGGCAATGATAAGGTTTTGCCTGGCAGATCTCATTGCGGAAAGCAGCTCTCCCCACACTAAACTTGGGGCACAGCCAGTGTATCGATGTCTTCTGGGCTCAGTTAAAAACTCGGGACCCAACCCTGCAGTCCACTCTGACTCTGTTCCTACTCCCACCCTAGTCCCCTGCTTCTCCTTCCCCCGACTCTTGGCCTAGGTCCACAGAAAACAAAATGAGAGGCTTTTGTTTAGTGCATTTGGGCAGTGGGATCATTTCTTGCACCTACATGGCATGTCACCTGACCCTCAACCAGTATGGTTCCATCAGGAAAATGAAACACAAGGTTGCTGGTGCCTGTTTTTGCCTCTCCATTACACTAGCCCGGTAAGTGAAGAAAGGCTCGCTTGTTGCGGTCAGTTTGGCTCATTGTCCTAACTGACCACCTCCTTTCCTGGCAGCTCAACATTGATAGGGCTTCTGTCCTCCATCTTTCAGATTTACAGTTGAGCACCATCTTTAATTTGTTTCCCAAGGAACAGAGGAAAACAGAAAGTTCAAAATGAAATAGAAATTAAAAATGAAAATGAGGTGGCTAGGTCAGTGTAAGAGGTTAAGTGTCTGCCTTTGGCTCAGGTCATGATCCCAGGGTCTTGGGATCAAGCCCCACATCAGGCGCTCTGCTCAGCAGGGAGTCTGCTTTTCCTTCTGTCTGCTGTTCCCCCCATCCCACTGTCAAATAAATAAATATAAAATCTTTTAAAAATGAATATGAAAATAAATTAAAAATGAAAAAAGTTAGAATGAGATTCATATTTGTGGGGCAATTTCTCATTTTGAAGAGTTGTTCTAAACACTTTTAATCTACATTTCACATTCAATTGGTACTTATTTCCTCATGAAGTTGTTATAAACATTTTATAAAGAAGGTATTATTTACCCATTTCACAGATAGGAAAAGTCAGATGTCAAATCAAACTAACAAACTCTTGAAAATATTTAACTTTCTTTCTGAGTAAATTTCCTCCAGGCATGCAATGATTTTTTTTTATACTTTTGATTATATTTAAAGACTGTATAAACAAATACTAAAGATCAACATGTATCTACTTTGAGTTCATGGCACCAAGTAAAACATCATTTTTCTTCATGTTTCCTCAGAAATAGGTTTTTGCCCTTGGGGAGATAAGATTTCCAGGGGAAGCAAAAGTAAAATCCTTACTTTCGTTCTTATAGCGTGTTCTCTCCTCTGGTCGGAAGGGGTTGTCAGGAGAAATTTATTCCTCACAGGAAATAAAGCATATTTAATTCCTGTCAGTCTGAACTCAAAAACTCAGGCAGATGGAAAGAAGAGTGCAGAATACTGTAAGAAATGCACCTGCTTCCTGATCATACATGCTTTTACCATTTTCAATCACTCACCCTGGGGAAAATGAAATGTCAATACTAAGATGTAACTTTATTACGTTAAGAGAAAAAGTGCAAACATAAGATAGGATCCTCTCCCTTTAGAAGATCCTCATAAAGAGGCAAGACGAAAATTGGATGTGTGGGTTCTGGAGAGGCCACAGAGAGAAAACGTAAAATGGATGCGTTAATTACAAGCGGGCATGTTTACCAGTCTGTGGCTCTAACAAATGTTCATCTGGCTGCCACATCTTTACTCCTATTCTTCTATTTTAGAGATTTATATCTGATGGAATCTCAGAAAAATGACATAGAAAATGATTTTTGTAACTATTGCTGAAGAAAATCACTGGAGGTACATAAATTAGGCCTGTGCCCCGTACTTCATTTATTAATTAAACATGTTTCTCTACTTGGTGGTGCTGTGAACGTGCCTTGAGTATGAGTCAGATATTTCAGGATCTTGCTAGACTGATTAATCTATCTATTCTTCAAATATGTTTGTGAGCCAGTGTTAGCTTTGTATGGGGCCAGCTTCAAGGACTCATCTGACAACGAATAAGAAAAAACAAAGAAAGAAAGAAAACTAGACCTCCAGGAACTGGGCCAGGGCTGTCAAATTGGGTATTAGAACAAATGGAAAGACTCAGAGAAATGAAAGCCAGTGTTTAATAAAGTGCTGTGGAAACATGGGGTTAGAGACTGAAACCCCAGGAGTAGCACTAGGTGTTTCTACCTGTCAGATTAGCTTGCTACAGGTTAAAATGTAGCAAAATAAGGAGCGTTGGGATAAGAAAAGTAAAATGGTATGAAATAAGAAAAACCATCCTCAAGATCTTCCTCCACAGGTAAACACCCAAGGCCTTTTATGAAGCCTATGTTTGATGGCCAGAGATAGAAAAATAAGTTTATGTTTGTAACAAGTAATATCAAACTGCCTATAATTGTAATATCAAGACTACCTTTGTTGTCAGCCCTCACAAACACCTTGTTGATAAAGGTGCCTTTGAAGTTTTTCGGGTGCATTTGCATTTCACACATTTCAGGTTTCCCGGGATGGACTGCTGCCCAATCAAAATGATACACATTGGTATTTGTATTGATGAATCCTATATATAGGTAAAACAGTGTAATTTTTCACAAAGGAAAGTTTCAGAAAAAGACATTCATTGGACTAATAACAGAAATGTAGACTTCCAAAAATTAAAAAAAAAATTGAAACCATCAAGTGTAACTAAAATTTTCCAAGAATGAACAGTTAAGAAATTTTATAAGAGTAATCTATTACAATGGTGTCTATATGTCTAAGACTCTTTGACTCTTTGATAGTTAAACATGTAAAATGCATAGTGATTTACTTGTTTTGTTATTAATATTAGCATGTTGGAGATATTTAATATAATAAATGCTAGAAAAATTTATAAATTATATTTTTAGTTCTAGATGAAAACCTAAAAATGTCCTTGGATATGCATGTGTGTGTATATCTTCCCTTTTTCTATGGATTTTGTTTCTACCTTGTCTCTTCCCTAGACTTCTGCATCTCCAACTAGAAATAAAAATCTTAGATTATGTCACAAATGATTCTAGAACTTATTTGGCCTTTAAAAAGTTTTTAAACTGCTCATTTTGATTTTAACTCATACCACTTATTTGCTTTGCGTGGTTATTGCAAAGATAAAAACATCACACTGGGTAAATCTTAATTATTAAAAGTCTGTACACTTCTGGAAGATAGAAACAATAGAAATATATGTTGCTAGCCTTTCTTATTATCAATGTTACTAAAATTATAACTGAGAGTCATAATAATTATCAAAAGAGTTGTCACTTCAGGGAAGATGAAATTCCTCTGCAAAAGTATTGCTCTAAAATAAAATTATTCCAAACTATGCAAAAATATGTCATCTAGATGCTTCTATATTTCATTATTTTATTACTTTTATTCATTTCTAAAATGAAGATCAGCTATATGTTTTATTTTTATTATGCTTTAGTTTATCAACCATAATATAAATTCCAAATGTTTACTAATCATATTAATATGGACCTTGCAAAGATGAAAATAGTTTAGCTCATATATTCCTGTAAGGCCATCAGTCATTTTTATGCTACAGAGAAATAATCTTCTTGGTATGTTGCCTAGGAAGTGAACTCTCTTTTAAATCATCTCAATTTAGATTTTCTCCCCCCTCCTTTTGGAATGCATTTTATATGAGCAACAAATAAATAGTAATGATTTGTGCTTTTGTTGTGCATGCAAATCTTATATGTGACATAGAGAAGAAAGAATTCTAACAATTTACCACAATATATTCAGATAGATACAACTGCCTACAACAGTTTTTCTAATCTATAGACTCTGAGAAATCACTGGAAGAATAAAGGTTAGCTTAAATTAAAAAACCAAAACCAAAACCAAACCAAACCCAACCCAACCAAAATAAAACAAAACAACAAGGAAAGAAAGCTATCTGTAGTGGAGCAAATCACTTTATATTGCTGGTGGGAAGGAAAAGGGAAAAGAAGTACTTCCAGAGTGATTTTGTGTGTGACAGATTCATGAATATCAAAATTATGAAGGCTGCAATGGAAGAAAGAGGGTGTGAAAATGAACCACTTAAATGGCCAAGAAAAACCCTAGAACTGGAAGTTACGCTTCAAGAACCTTAAATGTGTAAAAAATAATACACAGATAAAATTATAGCTTTGAGGAAAGGGAAATCAAGGTATTGACATATTGGTTTTGAGTTCTTCTGGGCAGGAAGTTAATATTGAAAATATTAAAAATGTTGGAAATGTTGAGCATGTTTGGTTGAAAGGCAAACTACAAGGACTCCAATCTTTGAAGTATTTCAGGACTGCCTTGCCCCCATTTGCTTCAGAGGGATTATTTTTAAGCAACTAGTGTCTGGGGAAAACTTTGTGGCCACAAGTTCTACAATATTTCCCTTTTCATTTCATGTCCGTTATTTCCTCTCACATCCTGTAAAAGTTAAGGCATTTAACTAAAAATACCAAAAATGGCAGCAAATATTTCATCTATCCACCCATATGTCTACTGTCTTACTGGTTTTTTTTTATTTTTTAAAACTTATTTATTCTACAGAAAGAGAGAGGGGGTGGGAGCCGTGGGGAGGGACAGAGGAAGACAGAGTCTCAAGTAATCTCTGTGCTAAGCATGGAGCCTGTCATGGGGTTGGATTTCATGACCCTGAGATCACAACCTGAGAGGAAACCAAGAGTCTGATGCTCAACCAACCGTGCCACCCAGGTGCCCCTGTCTCACTGTCTATTGATAGAAATACCTGGAATGCTGTTAAACAAGTATTGATAATTCCTATTTATGGTTTATAGTTCCCCTTGATATTTTTGACTGTTCTTCTATCTATCAACTGTGAAACCATAGCCCTATTTATTTCTATTATTATTATTTGCCACAGTTAAATCTGACCGAATACCATGCTTAAAAACACTAAATGGTTAAGACAAGATGTGATAAGGTTTAGTTCTCGGTTTGTTAGATGTTACTGGGCTCCAACTTGAAATTTCAAGCAAGTTCAATTCCTCACTTATCACTAAGGAATCCAGGAAAATAAAACAGAATCAATTAAAACTGCAATCATTCCAAAGTGTAAATTAATAAACTGAGGAACATCATAAAAGGTATCAGAAACAAGTTGAAATAGCAAATAATCATAAGATCTAGAAAAATGAATAGGATAATAAAAATGACCATTTTCTCTCTTCTTTCTTAAATAGTGTCCATACCAATGGTATTTTTTGAAGTGCCCCCTTTTTTTCAGTGTTAGAAAATATATCTAATATTTCTAAGCTACTTTTGTAGCAACAATGAAAAGATAATATTCAAGAAACATGTGTAGTTTTATTTATCTCAGATCTTTAACCACCAAGATTTCACTGACCTCAAAGAGTTTGATAAATGATATGTTTTCTTCCATGGTTAATACTGGGCAAAAGTGTAACATGTAATAATAAAACCATTTGTGTGTGTGTGTGTGTTTCCAATGTGCCTAGCTCCTTCTGCTAGATATAATGAGACTACCTCTGCACAGTCTTCAGAAGCTGCTCCCAACCCCTAGTAGAAGAAAGGATCTCTATGAATAGTCAGCTGAATGCATAAAAGGGCTTTGAACTCTCTGAGCTGGATTTTTTGTTGTTGCGCTCCTCTCTCCATTGCTTCACACTGATGTCATTCTGTGCACTTTTCAGGTTATTAGAAATGTTCAGTATGCTGTGGTAGAAAGTGAATCTCAGAGGACTCAATGGACATCACAGGAGATGACCCATGCAAATGTAGTGGAAGTATCAAAAGATTCTGGGATAAGCATTTAAAAACTCTTGATAGCTGGATGAGAAAACATTCCAGCCCTTACACCAAGCTAGGAAGGAAAGGTAGGAAGTATAAAACCAAACAGACACAAAAAGTCTTTTTCCTAAGAAGATGAAAGAATAGGGGGGGAAAAATCCTACATTAGGATACAATCAGAAATGATAAATAAGGAATAAATGAGAATTTTTAGAAATACAGTGTAAAATACTATATTTACTTTCTACAAATACTGTGCCAAACACTTTCAGCTTGTGTTATTTAATTTGATTTAATGCATTTTTTAATGTGCTCCCAAATTGGGAGAAGTTTAACGGAGAGTACTGACAGACAAGACGAAGCCGCCAGATTATATTAAAACAAGACCTCGTGTGCATGTTTCTGGAAAGGAGCAAGAATGATGACAGAAACTTTACATAGTACTTAGAGACATAACCTTGTCTCTATACCTGTGCTCGCTACACAATCGCCTTCCTCCATTCTATTTTCTTATTTTTGAATATTCAAGCATTATTGACTATCATCTTAAATAATTTTTCTTCTTTCCAATTGTGCTGACCTTCAATCTTTCCTCATCCTGAAGGGTTGGTTAGGAGACTCCTTCCATGAACTATAAGTGATATCCAGAGAGTGGCTTCAGGGAAAGGGTGGTGTACATTGTTGACCAAGTGGCCAAAAATCTGGTCCGTTAATGGATTAGAGGGCCAGGGAATGAAAGCTGCTGACTTACCCTAAGAAACAACATTCTTTGTTTTATTTGAGTTTTTTGAACAAGCTAGATTTAAAATGATGACAAGAATGCAATAGCTATTCCACTTCTCCTTAGAACAATGTGTGTCCTCTCTCTATCAGATAAGAAAACAAGAGTGTGGCGGCATCAAGGGGACTGAGCTTTCTATGGACATTTTCACATCTACGCACCTTGGATGACCAACTGCTATTTCACTGTCTATTAATCTTTTCTTTATTACTTGGTTTACTTTGACTAATAATTTTGTTAGCTCTTTGCAGACAGAGAAAATGCAATGTACGTCTTCTTGGTTCTATCACAGTGCCTACAGGGCAAAGATCAGTACTGTGGATTCTCAAAGATAATTCTTAAATAATGGTTTGGCTAAATTATCACAGTTGAAGGATCCGCAAACAGAATATTCAAATAGCAAGGATTTTAGTATTACTTTTATCTTCAGTTTTATTTTAGAAGTCCATTATGGGAATCTAAAAAAAAAAGAAAAAAGAAAGGAAAAAAAGAAAAGCAATGCTATACTTGAGCCAGAGTGGGAAGAAGTAAATTTAAATGTGTTAAAAACTACAAATGAATTTTATGTGTTCCATCTTTTGTTCCTAGTGTCCAACAACCTCTGATAATGAAGACATTAATTGAGTCCTGATATATATTTTTAACTTATATTTCTAAATTAAGGAAATTTCTAAGCTAAGAGAACCTAGAAATTAAATTTAAGGAATTCTTAATAAAACAGACCAACACAATTAAATATATTTATATCCTTTTCTCAACTCACAATAGGGATCACAAAGTAATGATACATTTTAGCTAAATTCAGTGCAAAAAAAAAAAAGAATTTATCATCAAAAATCAATTGGCAACAGCCAGATAAACACCAGCTACCTCATACTGGGGAGTAATAAACAACGCTGTATAAAGAATGAATCATGTCAGATTAATCTAATTTCCTTATATGTCAGAGTGACTTAGGAGATCAAGAAGAAGTAATAGATTGAATACATCTTGATGTTAACAAGATTTTCAATGCTGTTCCATTTAACACCATCAATCATTAACAAACAAGGAAAAATGTGGCTGTGTGTCTCCTTATTAGATGGGTTGGCAGATATTTGGAAAATCTTTGACATAATGTCAATGGTGGCAGGGGTGGGAGATGGAATCACACCAAATCCCTACCCTCTTCCATGCTGTTCTAATGTGAAGCAGCAGTCATTTATGTAAATCAGTTGTTTTCAATAGATGTATTTTCAGTATACTGATAGCAGACACCAAAACATTTTTTTGCTTCAATATGGACTTTGGAATTTAAGAAAAATGGGAGAATTAATTTCCTTAATTTCTTCAGCTATAAAGTGAGAATATTACTAGGGCCTACTCAAAGTGTTGCTATAATAATTAAACAAAATAATCCATGTAGAATGCTTATCACAGTGCTTGGCATAAAAACAGCACTTCAACAAATGGTGCTTTTTACAATTAACATGATTTCCATTAGTGTATAACTTGGAGGTTTTGAAGCATGTAATTTTGTTTCTAGATATTGTATGGCATATTCTTTACACTTCATTCACTGACCACCTGATGTGAGATGGTTTGATTTTATACCATCTGGCAAACTCAAAGAGTGGGAAAAAATCAACACACATATACTACTCAGATTAAATTTACAAATTTAAAATAAGGTCTCCTTGTACCTAAGCAAAATTAAAATGGAGTAAAGAATTTAATTGAAATCACAATTTTAAATACAATTACTAAGAAAATTGTGTACAGCCACTCTGGAGAACAGTATGGAGGTTCCTCAAAAAGTTGAAAATAGAGCTACCCTATGACCCAGCAATCGCACTACTGGGTATTTACCCTAAAGATACAAATGTGATCTGAA
>CM053610.1:77439999-77525629 GCA_028646535.1 Procyon lotor | reverse complement strand
GGGGCAGGGGGTGTGTGTGGGTGGGTAGGGATAGGGTGGCTGGGTTGTGGACATTGGGGAGGGTATGTGCTGTTAAGTGCTGTGAAATGTGTAAGCTCGACCATTCACAGACATGTACCCTGGGGCAAATAATACATTATATGTTAACAAAAATTAAAAAAAAAAAGAAAATTGTGTATAACTATTGGGTCTACTTTTGAGGGAGTTTAACAAATCTATCTACCAGACGTTTCCCACAGGCTTATATTTCCATATATACATAGATTCATGCAATATTTAGTTTAGCCTTCCTTAAGCAACTTGATTATTTACTTTAATTAAAAATTCCACAACAAATAAGTTCAGAACATAACTTGTTTAAAGTTAATCCACGTTCAAGGAATTTTTCTTCCTGCTCAAGCCTGACTTCCATTCTGATATCTTTCTGCAGATCTCTACAATTCAAATGCAATTATTCCTGAAAGTAAAATTATTTAATATGGACTTACTTTCACAGACATAGATGTCTATTTCATCTGCTCTCTGTAGACATTCAAGCTAAAATAGCCATAAGCTTAAATATGTACATAGACTCCATAAAACAGAATATACAAAAATTACTTTCTAAATTTTTTGGAATAAATATGTACTATTTTGTTATTCAAAAATAAAGCCAAATGATGCTTGGGTGGCTCAGTGGGTTAAGCCTCTGCCTTTGTCTCAGGTTATGACCTCAGGGTCCTGGGATCGAGCCCCCCATCAGGCTCTCTGCTCAGTAGGGAGCTTGCTTCCCCCTCTCTCTCTGTCTGCCTCTCTGCCAACTTGTGATCTCTCTCTGTCAAATAAATAAATAAAATCTTAAAAAAAAAATCAAGCTAAAAAACTTCTCTGAAAAATGAGAAGGCACTACATGGTTTACTACTGTTGTTCAATTATCATAATGCTATGTAACGAAAGATCCCAAACTCAATGTTTTGCAACAGTTAGCATTTTCTTCCTCTGGGTTTGCAGGCCAACTATATCTCTGCTAATAGAGGTCTGGGTTCAGTTGTGCAGCTTTATGGCACTGCTTCAGGCTCTAGGTCAACTGGCCTTGACTGCAATCTGCAGCCTGGGTCTACATGCTTCTAATCCTCCTTTGGTCTATGGCTATCTGGTGTGTATTTTTCTTATGACAAATTATCAAGTGTTAAATGCAAGTCAAAACGAGCAACTGTAATTTACACCTCTGTTAGCATCACATCCACTAAGATCCCATTGACCAAAGCAGTGACATAGCCAAGTCCATAGTAAAAGTACGTGAAATTTCACCATGAGGACATAGCAAGGGGGCAGATGCCAAATTTTCAAACAGGAGGGTAAAGAATTGGTACTATAATTAAATTTCTCACGTAAGGTTTGATGAAGCCAAGATCAACTAGAGACAAAATGGAAAAGTACACAAGGTATTGAAAGTTTTTCTATCGTTCTATGCTCCTTTATTCTCTTGGCATCAAGCCCAGCATTCTGGAATGGCTTCTCCAGCAGCAACACCCACTCTCACTTATTAACTGTACCTGCTCTCCTTAAGTGAAACTCTAAGTTGTAAACCTCTTACTGTATTGTCCACCACACTGTCACATGTTTATGTCCCATTTCTTTACATTAAGATTAGTAAACCACAGAAATGAACTCTCACTCAAGGTTTAATGACCAATTTAAATTCTAATACTTTGCTCAAAGATGTCAGCTTTTTACCCAGCGTATCTGAAATCTTAGCAACAGCCCACAGCATCAAATTAGGGTGAATGGCTTCAGGGTTGCTGAACATTTAAGGAAATGTGATGTTTAAGTATGACCACATTCCAATTGTTTAAGCTAAATGAAGGGAGCTACAAACAATTTTGGACTATTTGCATATAGTTTTGAAATATAATTAGGACATAAGTATTTGTCCAGTTATCTTCCACTGAGGATAAATTTGATAGATTTCATTAACATGCACAATGGATCAAGTATTTACACTCAGTTCCTTGTTTAATAGTTACCTGTTTTTCCACCACATTCTCTCCAATTGATATGAGTTTTTCACATTAACCCAGTGTCAGTTAACACCTGGGACTTTGTCAGCCCACACAATCATCTGCCAAAAAGCAGTCAGTGAAATATAGGTCTAAGTATTAAGTAGTCTCAGATTTTTTTCCAGAAGATAATCACAGGCAAGGGGATATAATTATTGACTTTACCATTATATTAACATGAAGGATATAAAATTACTGGCTTTTAATGCCAGAAAGAACCTTAGAAATCAGTTGTTCAAAATCTTTTCTTTCAGATGAACAAAAAAAAGTGAAGTTACTCGCCCAAATCTCTTTATTAATGGCAGAGCCAGGCTTGATTTTAAATCATGTCTTCTTTCTATTACGTCAAGCTGAAAGTTCATGGTCATGGTGAATAATCGGTAAAAGGTAATCCATTTATAGATAATCAATATCTTTAAATTCTTATAATTATTATGAAAGAGAGTTTCCTGAAACAGTCTTGGGATTTCAGTAGTTTAAAGAAACAAAATGAGCAAGGAGCAGTAAATGACCAAGAGGAACTTGGTCAATGAGTTGATTGTGGCTCTAGTAACGGTATATCTTGATCTCACCCCAACTCTTGTTATGAATGATCATCCTGGATAATTTTCAGGCAGAGTTTATCTATACCTGACTCCTCAAAGTAGCACTGATCAGATAGTAACTCACCTCACAATTCTCGTAGAGCTGTTATCAGAAATAACTAATGATTATAGAGCATTTTAGAAAAATGTGCCATATAAATAAAAATATGCCCATCTTGTATTCCCAATGACTCTGTAATGTCGAGACCTAATAAATACAATCCTTTAATCAGTCATTCTATATCTACGATATGGGGCATTTGTGCTAGAATTCAATGGCTTTTCCAGTCTATATACAAAGACAAGTATTTACTACACATTTTTATTACATTCATTTGTTCCTTGTCAAAATTCTGAGAAGCTGGGCTTTAGGTTGAATAGCTGCTATTTAGTTTGAATAATGAATACACACTATTACATTTTGAAAACGGGCAGAATAAGCATCCATAAAAATGATATTTATTTGACTTCTGGGGGGGGTATTGAAAGCAATGGGAAATATAAGGTAGACTTGATATTCTAGGTATAATTCAGCCAGCCTAGGTTTATTAAAATGAAATATTTTGCAAAAAGTCAGAATCTGGTAGGAGAAATGAACTATAAATGATTGGTGGCATCCCCAAACCACTCTCCATAGTGGCTCTACCCTGTTATTTTGTAAGGCCAAAAGAAGCAGCTTAAAATAATATATATTTTTGTCCACCTTTAACCCCTTTTAGTGGGAGCTGTGCCGTGTCTGCTGGCTGAAACATTAGCCAAATGAACCTGCTGGCAGTTTGTCTATTTCTTCTCATTACACTAATATGGAAAATTAACTAGGAAGCATGCTTTCTCTCCCGTTAGGCTGGTGGCACATTTATAAGGACATCATTGAGACTGTTCCTTTCATTCCATCCTTAGATTCTCTCTGGGTAGCTGCTTTCTACCCACTTATAATTTCTCTTCATTATACTGCAATATGAGACTATGGAGAGTCTTTTGTTGCAAGTGGCTATAGACATGGCTGTCATTTTGTCCATTATTAGGTCAGTGGTGTGAGTTTTGAGAACAAAGGCAATGGACAGAATAGTCGTGGTATTAGATATTAAAGTTACTAAATTATCCCAAAGGATCCACAGAGAGAAGAGATCATTGCCCTTGTTTTCACAGATATATGAACAGATACCAAATGACTTTTGCAAGGTCAAGAAAACCAGTGGTATGTAGAGAGAAGATTAAAACAACTTAAGACCTTACAGCAGCATATTTTGCAAGGATAGAAGTTGCAACCCTTGTTCGCTTTCCTTTTTCCTCTGCAAATCTCCCAGGTGGACTGTGGACTGATTTTTCTCCTCCTTTAACACCAACTTATAGCTTTAATATCGACTGTTTTATATCTTCTTTATACGCTGATACTTTTTATAAAAAAGATTTTTATTTTTAAGTAATCTCTACACCCAATGCAGGGCTCTAATTTACAACCCCAAGATCAAGAGTCACATGCTCTACTAACTGAGCCAGCCAGGCGCCCTGATACTTTCTTGTTTTTAACCAGAAAACACACTTTTCTTTGAGCAACTTTTTTTGAAAGAGAAGGTTTTAGAGAAAGCCTCCCACCCTTGTTTTCAAAATATGCTAGGGGAAAAAAGTGTGCTGGGCTTAGGCATTATTGCTTTTTCTATTTTCTTTATTCTGAAACAAATGCATTCAATCTTTAAAAATAAGCAAGTCTTACATATGCCCCATGAACTTCAGCCACATTCAAGATGTGGATGATAGGAAAGAGGAGAAAGTCTTCAAGCCTCCGCACACCATAACTGCTTGTGTCTTGCATGACTTTCCTGGGGTTCCTCCTATATTCCCATTTTAGGACCCTATATGACTGATATAAAATAATAAGTTACAAATTAGCTGATATTTCACAAAGGAAAAATTTGTTTCTTTTCACACAGTTTGGGTTGAACAATCCATGCCAGGGTGAGAAACGGCAAAATTCTCGGGGTAATCAGTGGGGCATAATGACGGCAGTAATGAAACTTCAAATCAGCAGACTTCACTTTGCCAGCCTGAATGCTGTGCCTGCTCCTTCAGGCCTGCTGTAGTTGCCTAGAATGCTCTTTATCTAGATACATACTTGGTTCACTCCCCTTCTTCAAGCCTTTTCTCAATCGTCACCCTCTTCATGAGGACTGCTGACTGTGCTATGTAATAAAACTGCACCCCGGCCCTCCCCCCATCTCAGGCCTCACTACTCCCTAACCCTCTTCTAACTCGTCTTTGTATCCTGGGCATTTATCACATTTTAACATGTTGTATTATTGTGTTTATTTTTTATTCTCATTTCCCCCAGCTGGAATTTAATTATATGAGAGCAGGGTTCTTCGTTTTGTTCTCTGCCACATCCAAAACACTGACCAGTTCCTGGCACATGGCTGGTGCTCAACAAAAATGTGCTAAAGGAAAAGGTGAATTTGAGTTTGGCTGTGTCACTATTTTGTTGACTTTTTAAAAAAAAATTTATTTGTTTATTTATTTGAGAGAGAGAGTAGGGTGGAAGGCAGAGGGAAAAGGAGAAAGAGAATCTTAGGCTGACTCTGTGCAGAGTGTGGAGCCTGATGCAGGGCTTGATCCCATGACCCAAGCTGAAACTGAGTCAGACGCTTAACTGACTGAGCCACCCATGTGTTCCTATGTTGCGACTTCAAGAAAGTTGTTTTTTCTTTTAACCTTTCTGTTTCTAAATCTCTCACTGATCTGCTGGCTCATCTCAAGAAACATAAGAACACATTTTGGCCTATTGCTTTTAGCGGTAATTTATTTGAATATGTGAGGGAATATGCGATACAGTATTTTTCTTTTTCTTTTTTAAAGATTTATTTCTTTATTTATTTGACAAAGAGATCACAAGTAGGCAGAGAGGCATGCGGAGAGAGTGGGGGAAGCAGGCTCCCCACTGAGCGGAGAGCCCAGTGCGAGGCTCGATCATGACCCGAGCTGAAGGCAGAGGCTTTAACCCACTGAGCCACCCAGGCGCCCCTATATAGCATTTTTCTACATGTCATAAAAATGGTAGCAGTTTATATACCCAGCTCTGAAACTGTCTTTTTTTATCTTCTTATTTCTGCATTTAATAATATATCCTCAGAGATCATTTCTTATAAGTACTTGAAGTTTCTTCATTTATTATAAAATATTTAATACATAAAAAAAAGTAATATGAAATATATAAAGTACAAAGCTTAATAAAATGAACCACTAAGACCTATCACACAGCATAAAAAAGTCAAATACTATCAGTAATTGAAATCCTCTGAGTCTCCCTCTCTGATTCCGTATTTCATGATGCATACCCCTCTCCTTCAGAACAGGAACCAAGGAGTCTCCGGAACTTTATGTTTATATTTTTCCTGACTTTTTTTCAAAGATATGTATGTATCATCCTTAAAACCACAATGATTTTTTTGACCTTTATATAAATGAAATTATAACATACATATTCTTCTGTGACTTCCTTTTCTTATACACCATCATAATCCTGAGGTTCATTAAAGTTTATGAATGTGGTATTATTTCAATGCACAATATTCTGTTGAAAAATACAATTGTTTATCCATTCTCCTAGCTGATATACGTTTGTCTTGTTTCCAGTGTTTTGCTACTAGAGCATTGTTTCAGTTTTCACTCATATGTATGCTGCTTCGTGTCCACACGACAAACTCTCTGGGCTACATTCCCAGAAGGGAAGTGCTGGGCGTTTAGGACATTCAACTTTACTAACTAATGCCTGTTTTCCAAAAGTGTTATAAAACCTTATACATCCTCCGGCAGTAGACAGGAATTCTCATTCCTAGTCTGTGCCCTCTATCCAACCTGATGACCTAACTTTTGCCTGTCTGGTTTCCATTAAATGGAATCTCAGTGTGGCTTAGTATGGATTTCCTGAACATTAATGTCTCATGTATTTCATTGTTAATGGCCTCTCTATGTCTTCATCTGTGAAAGGTCTATTGCTGCCTTTTGCTCATTTTCATTTCATTTCCTTTGTTCATTGCTTTTTTCTTTTTTAAGAAAAATGTTTTAAAATTACATACATACATATGTGTGTATATATATGTACATATACATATTGTACATACAGATATATGTATATATGTATTCTTTTGAAAGAAAAGTATTTCAAAATAATATATATGTTTATACACACACTATGGATATTAATTCTTCTTTAGTTATATGGGTCTCATCTTTCTTGTCCCAGATTGTGGTTTATATTTTCAATTTTTCAAGGTATTTTTGACATTTAAGAAAATTTTGGTTTTGAAATTAGCTCATTTTCTTTTAAGATTTGTGCTTTTTATGTCTCATTTAGAATTTGTAAGATTTTCCTTTTTAAAAATATTTTCTTGGTTCTACCTAGAATTATTATATTTTATGTGAAGGATGATTCTAAATATCTTTTTCCATTGTCATAGATCACTACTTCTCTTACATATCACGCTTTCAAACATGCACAGATAAATTTCTGGGCTCTTGATTCTGTTTCCCTGTCTATAGAGGTCTATATTTCCTTCATAAAATTCATATAAGTTTTGTCCATATAAAGATTTTATTTATTTATTTTGAGAGAGAGAGAGAACAGAACAGGAGGGGAAGGGCAGATGGAGAGGGAGAAGTAGACTCCCAGCTGAGCAGGGAACCTAACATGAGACTCCATTCCAGGACCCTGGGATCATGACCTGAGTCAAAGGCAGACACTTAACCAACTGAGCTACCCAGACACTCCTTGTCCATAAATATTAATTGAGAAGTAGCTTGTCAAGTTCCATGGAAAATTTTGTTGGAATTTTGAAGGAATTGCATTGACTTAATATTTTAATTTGAGGAAAGCCAATACAATTATAATAGAGATGACATCTTATTCCTTACCATGGTTTAATTTTTTTTTAACTTTGTCACAGTAAGGAGTAGGTTAACTTCTAGATCTCCAGTTAAATGTTTGTTAGACACAATGATAATAGTACTTAGTATTCTTGTCTTTTTATTATTGTATAGAGAATGCTTCTAATATTTTATTAAATATACTTTTGCTATAGATTTGATAAATATATTCTATCAGACAGAGGAAGTTCTGTTCTATCCCTAAGCATTTATATTTTTATCAAAATTTGGTATTTTGTTTTATGAAAAAGCATTTTCTTTACCTCATTAAGATGATTGATTTTGTTCTTCTATTTGATATGAGGATTTCTGATATAACTCCCCTCCCTTTCATTCACTGATATAGTCATGATACATTGTATTTTTAATCCAATAGTATATTTGTTTTGCCAATACTTTGGTTAAAAAAAGTCAGAGAAGAGTTGTATCTTTTATGATCGATGAGAAAAAAATCATTAGAAAAATAGATGAGCATGAATGAATAATTCATAGCTAAGTAAAGAAAAGCAGCTAATAAACATAAAATACAGTTTCATTTCACTAATAACCAAGAAAATGTAAATTAAAGCAATACTAAAGGAATAGTTTTTACATATCAGTATGTTAAAGGTGAAAAAGGAAAACAATTCTCAATGTGGGTAAGCATATAGGAAATGCTTTTACCTTTTTCAGTTTGTGTCTCATTAATGTTCCACTTCTCATCTCTTTAACCATAAAACATTTTTAAATGTGAAAAGAAAAACAAAAAACCAAGGACAGGAAATTTGGATACAGATAGGTATATAGGGAAGGTAATATGAAGACATAGGGAAAAGAAAGCCCTCTATAAGCCAAGAAATGGGGCTTGAAAGAGATCCTTCCCTGATGGCCCTCAAATGGAGGGCCCTGACACCTTGACCTCAGACTTTTAGCCTCCAGAACCATGAGACAATACATTTTAGTCATTTAAATTAAAAAAAAAGTTAGAGATGCTTGTAAATAAGTAACTTTAATCCATTTAAGGCCACATAATCTTTTTTTCCCAGACCAATAATCTAATATTGTTGATTACGGTTTTGACAAAATCAAATTTTTTTTTATTTTTGTTAGCTTGGGTATTTTATATATATATCTGTATCATGATACTATGATTACATAGTAGGAACCCTATTATTATTTCATTATATAGTTGTATTAATTCAGACAATAATTATTGATGGTTAAGTTATCAGAAGTAGCATGGATTTAAAAACAGTGCCAGAGTTTTGCCTTCAGAGTTAGATATACCTAGGTTTTAATGAATTATTGACAAATATTTTTGGGAAGTTACTCAACCTCTATATATAAAATTTCTTCTTTTAGTAAATGGATTTAGCAATACCTTTATGATAAAAATATTTTGAAGATAAAATGATATATTTGTGCTTAATAAACAAGATTAACCTTTTGTCTTTCCTTAACTTCATCTCCAAGAGCAATAACTGAGATAAATAATTTCAAAATCTTGGCAGCAAATATGAATTGCATATGCAAATACTCAATTAATACAAACCAGCCCTACTGAGACATGTCTCAATTTAAAGTAGTTTGACTTAAATTAGTGTGAAATTAAAGAGCTTCTAAATTAGAAATTTAAAAAGCAAACTCTTCACTCATCTCTTATATCAGAATTAATCCTTTTGAAAGTTCACTCAGGTCAAGTTTAATCAGTGGGCATCTGGGATGTCTCTAATGGAAAACAACCTTGTGATTTTTATGATAATGGGACTGCACTGATAGGGTATCCCAGTCCAGGGTTAGTATTCCAGTTGTGACTTTCTCCTCTGTGTTCTCACCGCGCATGTGCATAACCCTAATCATGGCACTTAAATTGTATTATAATTATTTGATTACACCCCTATTTCCTTTCTCAAACATGAATTTCTTTGGTTAGACCTATATCTTAATTGTCTTTGTATCTTTGGTCTTTTGTACAATTTTCAAAACTTACTAAACGGTAATAGTAATAATAATAACTGGTGCATTTATAACATTTTCTCTGTATCAGGCACTACTCTCAGGGATTTGCATTATTAATTCATTGAATGGTAACAACAACCCTATGAAATAGGAGTTAAAAGTATCCTACTTTGCAAATGACTGAGTTTTCTTGTTATTGATTGTACTTTCCTTAATTGTTAGTGTACAACTCCCCAGCTTCTCAGAAGAGAGAGATAGTATCTATATGGCTCTCTTTGCCTGAGTATTTAATAAATGTCTATGGAAAACAATTGCAACAACACCTTGGAATTTTTCAACATGTGCTGTGTTGCCAAATATGGCTGTTTATGCTGTTTTCCAACCTTTAAGTGCCATCTTCATTTACACGCAAGAGGAATCTATAGGTTCATAAAGATCTGATAGGAAATCTAGCCAGTTCCTTCAGATTTTTTTACTATCCACCATCTATCTATTTGGCTCTTCTTAGCTCTCTCTGACAACCTAACTCTTGAGCACACTACCATCCCACATAAACCTACTCAACTCCACTTTTATTTGCTTAACATCCTTCTCTCATACTAATCACTGTGCCTTCAACTTTGTCAGCCTGTATTTACTCTATGGTTTCATGGAAATTTTGTAAGAACCACTCCTATCATTGTACTCTCTCATCATCCTTGATGTTCTTCCCAGAACAGACTCATGTCTAGGACTTGCCTCACATGAAAAGGGGTAAAATAGTACCCCTGAGAACAATCAGCACCTGGGGCTACACTATTGCTGTCCCATGATGGTAGATTTGGTGGCAGATGCTGACATAGTATCTCCAGGCAGGCCCTGATCTCCATGCAGAGAAACATGCCCAAAGAGAACAGACCTTGTAACTTCCAGCTTTGTGCTCCTAATTAGCTCTTGAACTTTTCCAGTTGACCTTCATTGTAGCCATTCCTACCACTGAAGATATTTCTGCACAGATCTGAAGACTGTCCCATTCTTTACTTAAAATTTATCTGCATCTGAATAAATAAAGAAACCATGGCCAGACCAAATATATCAACAGAACTCTCACCTACAACCTCTGAAGCAGTCAGCGCAGAACATTCAGAAATTGGTTGAGACTGCCAGTTTCCTCATTTTTCACCACTGTTCCCAGCTCAGGACCAACCAGAGAAAGACAAATATATTCTCCAAATGAATCATATGAAATGTTACTTCTAGTTAGCCTGACTCCAATTTCCCCATGCCAACAATGTCCAATAGAGAATAAGCATAACCCATGATGGCTTCCCCTCTTTTCACTATGAAGCTCTCCCATTGCTCTATCTGCCTTTGAGTCTCTGCCAAATGCAAGTGATGGTGGCTAACTCCCTTGTTATAGAAAGCTCTGAATAGTCTCTGATTGTATTCTTTTAGGTGAATTCATTTATTTCCACATCTGCATAAGTAATCACTATGTTCCTTGTCTATAGATAAATTGGATAGTTATAATACTTGTTTCTAGCCTAGAAAAAGTCATGGAAAACCAGAAGTATCATTACTTGAGGACTACATGCTCTTACTTATGGCTCTGAGACATCTAATTGCTAAGCTCACATTGCCCCAAAGTGCCCATTAGCATTATTCACAGACTTTTGAAATGGCCATGGTTGAAATGCCATTATTCCACTGAATTTTGCCTCCTCATTAAAGACTCTCCTCATTAAATGAACTGTCTCCATTTTCATGATAACGGATGCTTCCAAAAAGGAAGAAGCTAATTCCTTTCTTCAAGTAGATAAAAATCTTGTAATGTTCTAATCCACTTCCTCGCTGATCTAACGAATAGTTCTGCCTCTGGCATATCTGAATTCTGCTGTACCATGTCCCTAACTTTATATCTTTAGGAAATCTTTATAGTGATGTGAGATCCAGTGGTTAAAGGCACAGATTGTGGAAACAAGCCAGTTTATGTATAAAACTCACCTTTGCTATTTACTAGCTATTTAATATTGAACAAATACTTAGGCAAATTACTTATACTTTCTATATATGCTCATCTTCAGAAAGGGTGATAATCTCATCTAAACTGTAAGGTTGTTGTGAGAATTAAATGAGTAAATTCATGGGAAGATTGGAGAAAACTATTTGCCATAATTAAACTTTATATGTGCTTGTAGTAATGATGATAATGTTTGCTTAGCCAGGATCAATTATACCAAATGAATTGAAAGTCACCAAGCATCACAGTAGGTATGCAGGTACTATTTTGAAGTAGCTGGCATCCCACCTAGTATTGTCTGACTACTGTAATTTAGAACATTTGAAAAAAGAGTCTTTGCCAGTTTGGTCTCCATATTTATTATATGTGACCCCAAGTGGTTGTGTTATATAATTGTTTTTGGTCTGCAAAATATTTAGGAAAGCTTCCAGCAGCCTGCTGAATACATTGAAAATCTGCCTCTACTTTATAGGCCATCATCACTGCTGAGTGTATTGTCCTGCTATGAAGAATTATTTAAGAAGGAACAATTTCTAATGGCAAATACAATCCTTCTGATTTTGATGTAATTGATGTTGATGTTGGCAAACATAGCCACTGCCTATTTTTTCCATGCCAGTTTAAAGACCAGTAAGATCAGGTGATCAGTAAAAAGGACAGTACTTTTTTTTCTCATTTGCTTTGGCTGAAAGGTCTGAATTTAATTTCCCTAATTGTTTTAAAACAATGTGAGATAATAAGTAAATAAAGAAAGGATAGCCTTACTCAATTCAACATAGAATAGAAATTGTACTTGCCATATCAGCCTGCCTAATTTCTTCTTGAGTCATTTTTGATTTGGGTTATAATTGAAAGACTTGTACTGCATTAACTTTAGTGCATGTTGAAATTGCATTTGGGGAAATTCTGCAATATACTGATTTTTTTTTTTAAATTATGTTCAGTTAGCCAACATATACTGATCCTTAAAATTTGCAGTATTTTCAGGGACAGATTAATCTGCCGAATTCTGCATAATTCCTTATCGCTGCACCATTCTCTTCCTCCAAGCATGATTTATGTTAACGATAACTGCAAAACTAGTCCATCCTTCAGGTTTTAACAGAAAACTTTATCAAGGGGTGGGGCATATTGCTTCTGCCCATATTTCTTTTTGTTCTACCTATTCTCCTGGTCAAATTCACCCACTTCCACTTAGGTAAAATGGCTACATATATTAACATATTCAGTTGTAATACCAGGACTGAATATATTCAACCTGAATATGCAACCACCTGCTAGATATGTGTAGTTAAATAACCATGGTAGACATCAAACTCAGCAGTCAAAAATTGAGTGCATCTTCTCAGCCCAATCTGTCACTGCTCCTGTCATCATAATCCCTATTAATGTGTTTGTATCTGAGTACCACCTGAGTCAGAAACTCCAGACCATTCTTGTATATCTCTCTAGCATGCACTAGATAAAATCCAGCACTATTACTTGGAAATATTTTAAGATACTTCCCATGATACTACCTCCTCCATGTTTAACCAATTCTCTGCTTTCCAGCCAGAATTGGCCTCTTTTTCTTGATCAAGTGATCTGTCCATTATTTGCCCAATATCAGAAGGGTCAGGCCCATCTGACTTCCATACTTCAAATCCTTTATCCAATGTTATTTAATCCTTTCCTAGAGGATAACACCCACTGCTCTATTATGTTGAAAAAGATGTTGAAGACTTACTCTGTGATCTAGCCCTACCTAACCCTACATAAGAAAAAAGTATTCATGACACTTGTTGTATCATAGGAAGGCAGACTTTATTCAGAGGGACAACTGGAATGGGGTCTTGCAGTAGGGGAAGAAGATTAAGCTCAACTCTGAATATGATAAGAAAAGTGGAAATTTATAGCCAAGGAGCAGCCTGTGAGATGGGGGTTTGGGGACTCAGTGGATGGAAAATTACTAAGAAGGAACTTTGGGCTAAGGAGGGATTCTGGCTAAACTGACCTAATAAGATTCTCCCTGAAGGCAGATTAAGGTGATAAGACATCACCTGGGGGTTGGTGGAGGATGGAGAACCTGATTAGATATTGAGGATCATCAGATATGGAGGGTGGGGAATTCTGCCTACACCAATTTAGCAGTATTCTTGATAAAATTAGGCAATGTAAAGTAGGATGTGGAAGTACAAAAAGCAAGGCCTAGTTGAGAAGAGAATTGAGAGGAGCCTAATGAAAGTTTGATCAAGAAAAAACTAAATGTGTGTATTTAAAATGCCACATTACCAAAAAAAAATAAAATAAAAATAAATAAAATGCCACAGTACATATAATCCCACACTGAATACATATTCTAGAAATGCCATGCTACATGGGATCCTCAGCTTTCTATTAAATTACCTGATACTTTTTCTAATCCTAGTCCATTTTCTACTTCTCTTTGTGTGTCTACTTAACTACACCTACTAGATGTAGCTGACCCATTTTCTTCTCAAAGGCTTTCTTCTCCCTCAAAATGGACATAGTTTTATTCAGTGGAACAAACACAACACTGGGGAATAAAATTACAGCAGTTTTATAATAAATGTTTTAATAAAATAAAAGTGATAGTGATTTTATAATAATAATTATGTAAATACTAAACTACTCAACTGTGACAATTACCATAATGACTCCAGCTACTACCATTTTTTGAGCAGATACCATATTTTAAATGCTTTGCAAGCATTACTTTATTTAATATTTAATGCAGCTTTGCAAGAGAATTATTATACCCATTTTAAGATGAGGAAACTGAAGTACACCAAGGATAAGTAACTTACCAGGGATTGGCAAACTTTGACCCACAAACCCAATATGCCACACAATCTATTTTTATGTAGTCAGTGAATATAAAGGATAGTAAACAAACACACACACACACACACACACACACAAAGAATTTTTATCAGAGACCATATGTGGTCCACAAAGCCTGAAATATTTATTTTCTGGTCCGTTCCAGTAAAAGTTTGCCAACCCTACCTTAGACCACAAAGCTTGTAAGAAATTGCACTGGGCTTTCACAGGTCATTTTGACTACAAGGTGCAAGTCCTTGATCATTAACCCAAAATTTCTTTCTTACCTCTTCTCTTATTACATTGGCATTATGTATATATTTCACTTCTTCTCTTTTTTTTACTGTCTATAGACTAAGTTCCTAGAGTCCAGCAACAACAAGAGTTGTTAAACTAAACCCTGGTTGAACGTTCACTGATTTTTGTATCACAGTATCTTTCCTGATTGATCTAGTGACCTTTCATTTTACTCTGAAACTTAGATAATGATTATTCCCCATGACTAGTATACCATGTTTTGATATCTACATATAGCCTTCTAAAAAAGCCTGCACAATTTGCAATCTTTTAAAATTCAACATTGAAAGGGAAAACTCTGTTCTCTTCTACTCTTAATTTGTTACTTTTGATACCAGATCTGTTGAAGAATTTTCCACATCAAGCAATTCTCTGACATTCTCACCTGGACTTCTGATGGATTGGCTATAAATCCAAGGTTCCTGGGATCTCCTCTTTCGGTTCCATCATTTGCTAGAATGGCTCACAAAACTCAGGCCAAGTTTACTTACTAGAATACTGATTTATTATAAAAGCTCTTACTCAGAAACAGCCAGAAGGAAGAGTTGCATAGTGCAAGGTCTGGAGGAAGGGATGTGGAGCCCCATGCCTCCTCCAGGTGTTCCACCCTCCCAGCACCTCCACGTGTGGACCAACAAGGAAGCTCTCCAAACCTTGTGCTTTAGGGATTTTTATGGAGCTTCATTATATAAGCATAACTGATTACATCATTGGCTATTGGTGATTAAGTCAACCTCCAGGCCCTGAAAGTTGGAGTTGAAAGTTCTAACATTCTAATTACATCTTTGGTCCCTATAACCAGCCCCTATCCTGAGGCTATATTAGGGGCTTTCTAAAAATCACTCCATTAAGATAAATTCAGGTGTGGTTGAAAAGGCTTGTAATGAATAACAAATGACAGCTTTATTGGTTTCATTATTTAGGAAATTCCAACTGTTTGAGGAGTTCTGTGCTAGGAAGGGGACAAAGACAAATATATACTTATTATAAGTTATAATATCACAAACACTATCAAAAATATATCATAAACACTATCAGAGATTATTTTGAAGAAGAGTCTTCCTTACATTTTGAAATAATTTTAGTGCTCATCTCATCTTCATGTAAGACTGTCCCTGTGTTTTGCTGTGTTTTGCTGCTGGGATTTGCTTTACTTGATTGTTTAATGTAAATGTAATTAGGGTTCCTTGAATTTGTCCCACCGCACATTGATACCTATTTTTCTCAAAGCCTTGATTGCCTATTAGCCTGGTGTATAAATACCTTCTGTGTGAAATATGCTGCCATTTGCAATGAGTTACAGATCACTTAGATGGCATACCTAGTGTTACTTACGTGAGAAGGCAATCATTTGCATTCGAAAACATTAATGCCCATTTGTATTGAGACTAGCCCTCTTTCACCTTCTTTTTTATGAGTATTTAAAGTAATTAAATTCTGTGAAGTTATTATTCTAAGTTAATGAGTTACGTACAGTATTCCTTATGGGCTTGCCAAGAAGCAAAAGGTAGCAGGATCCCATAACATCAGTCATTAGGGAAAGTTGTCCACAGTGAGCAGGAATCCTTACCTATATAAAGCACAGTGCTCACATCTACTTGATATTGTTAGCTTGCTCCTGTCATTAAAGAGTGTGCCATTCTACTGAGCTTGCCATGGAATTATTATCTCATACTCCTCTTATCTCCTTGGAATTCTCCATTAAGAGAGAGTTGTGATAACAGAATAAGAACAAGGAAAGCAAACAAAAACAGTAGTGCTTTCTGGGAAAGGACCATCATCAAAGAGGGAAAAAACAGAACATCAAAGAAAATTACATGATACCATTTCCTCCCTCACCTCACCCTTGAATAATTTACTGTACTGGTCGTTTGCCTTTCTACACTCCAGTCACAAAGATCTTTGGCTTCTACTTTCTGTGTATGTGCTTTAAGAATAGCAGCAAGGGGCGCCTGGGTGGCTCAGTGGGTTAAAGCCTCTGCCTCTGGCTCCGGTCACGATCCCATGGTCCTAGGATTGGGCCTCACATCAGGCTCTCTGCTCAGCAGGGAGCCTGCTTCCCCCTCTCTCTGCCTGTCTTTCTGTCTACTTGTGATCTCTCTCTCTCTGTCAAATAAATAAATAAAATCTTTAAAAAAAAAAAAAAAAGAATAGCAGCAGAATAGTCTTTTTGATGATTGACTGGGTGTTGTTAAACACTAAGGGTTTCCTTTATAGTTTTGTTTTCTATCTAAATACTAAATTTCTAAATCTGGAAAAACAATAGAGATTTTCTCTTCCTCTCTCTTTCTCTCCTCTCCATCCCTCCACCTTCTTCCCTCCATGTCTGTCTCTCATTACCTTTCTCCCTCCTTCCCTTCCCACTTCTCCTTTAAAACATAAGATCTCCATTTTAACCATGAGGTTAATCACCATTATCATGGATTTTGTAACGTTATTTGGTCTTATGTTAGTCCTCATTTACCGTATAATTTTCAAATATTAGGCCAGTTTTGAGCTAAGATTACATGAAATTGTATTAGGTTTGCATATTGCATTCACAAATCCTTCAGCAACCACCTATTGTCAAAAGAGATTCAAAGGAAGATACGTAAAGGAATCAATTCCTTTTATTACTACAGAAAAATGTTCTCAAACTTTTTCTCACACCGCTCAACAAGCTTTCCCCCCTAATATCATCCTCATTACATTTTTACCACAGATATATTGAATATCTGCTTATGTACTGAATATATAATTATACTGTACACATTAAAGAAGTATGAATTTTTTTATCCTGAAGAACCAAATTTACTTCCTTGGAGGTCATATCACTGCCATTGAGAGTGTATCCTATAGCCACAAAATACTTTTCTGATTATCTATACTAGACCATAAAGACCTAGAATAAAACTAGGCAGAGGGACCTGCTTGACTCCTTTACCAAAGGCTCCCCCGTAAATATTTCCTTCCAGATTACCTTTCCTCAAATTCAAGAGGTGATACATTTCCCAGGATAATTAGAATCTTGGAGTGCTTTATCAACCTACACAATGCGGACATGTGCATACATATACACTGAGTGCTCTACAACTTCCAACACACACATATACACACACAAATAGATTTTTCTAATCATTTTTTTTAAAGATTTTATTTATTTGACAGAGAGAAACACAGTGAGAGAGGGAACACAAGCAGAGGGAATGGTAGCAGGAGAAGCAGGCTTCCTGCCCAGCAGAGAGCCCGATGCGGGGCTCGATCCCAGACCCTGGGATCATGACCTGGGCCGAAGGCAGACGCTTAAGGACTGAGCCACCGAGGCGCCCTGATTTTTCTAATCATTAACAAAGGATGATGCCTCACACCCCAGAGTTGGAAAACCAAAACAAAACAAAACAAAACAAAACAAAACAAAACAACACCTGAGTAATTATTACTATTTTAAGAATGTGTTCTGTTCATGAAACATACTAGGGCCAAACAAGTAAACAAATTTATAAAACTTTAAGAATAAGAACTCCACAACTAAAAAAAAAAAAAAAAAATTAAGACAGTAAATATATCTCTTAATTTCTTTTGTCCATGTTTCAATTGAAATTTTTACTGCTGAATTTTGGTAATTCTTCCACTCATTATCTTTTCATTGTTTTAACAGGGTCATACATAGTGCAAAAGGTTTTAACTTTGATAAAGGCCAAATTATCAGTTTTCTTTTTATGGATATGACTTTGGTGTCAGTTGTATGGAGTTTTTTCCTAGTCCTGGAAATTCTATTTTTTTTCTCAAAATTTTAGAATTTAACATTTTTACATGTAAATTCATGATCCATTTTGAAATAATTTTTATATAAGTTGGGAGACTTAAGTTGAGGTTCTTTTTCTTTCTTCTTTTCCTATTTTTTTTCAATAAATGTTCAATTATTCAAGCACCAATTCTTGTTGACAAAACTATTTTTCTTCCATTTAATTTCTACTCAAAAAGCACTTGGGCTTATTTGTGTGGGTCTTTTTATAGGAATATTCTATTCCATTAATGAGTATATTTCTCCCCATATTGCAGTTTATTTACCCTTACATATAAATTTTAGAATAAGTTTGTTTATATCTCTAAAAAATGTTTGCTTGGCATGTTATGAGATTATGAGTTGCACAGAACATGGATAGTAACCATGGAAGAATTGGTATCTTAACTATGTTTGGTCCTCCAATCCATGAATAAAATATCTCTCTTTATTTATGTAGATCTTTATATTCTTTCATCAACATTTTATAGTTTTCAGTATAAAAACTGAAGATAAATATTTTGATGGACTTATACGTAGGTATTTCTTTTTGTTTGTTTTTGAATGATTATAATTTTTCCCCTTTGGGGAGGTTTTATTGAGATATAATTAATAGCACTGTATAAATTTTAGGGTTATGGCATAATGATGATATACATATAGCATAAAATAATTACCATACAAGTTTAGTTAATGCCCATCACCTCATATAGATACCAAAAAAATGTGTTTTTTTCCTCGTGATGAGCACTTTCAGGATTTACTCTCATTGCAACTTTCAAATATCCCATACAGCAATGTTAGTCATGATGTTGTACACTACATCTCCAGTATTTATTTATAACTAGAAGTTCGTACCTTTTGACCACCTTCATTCAATTCCTCCAGTCTCCAGCCCCCAGCCTTCACCTCTGGTAGCCACAGTTTTTCTGAGTTTGTTCTTTTAAAAAATTCCACCTTTAAGTGAGATCATGCAATATTTGTCTTTCTCTCTCTGCTGATTTCACTTAGCATAATGCCCTCAAGGTCCATCTATGTTGTTGTAAATGGCAGGATCTCCTTCCTTTTTATGGTTGAATAGTATTCCATGGTGTGTGTGTGTGTGTGTGTGTGTGTGTGTGTGTGTGAGTGTGTGTGTTTGTTTTGTGCTCATTGGCATTTCCAGTTTGCCAGCTTCTTCAGCTGTAAGTCTAAGATATGTGAAACAAGCAAAAAAAAAAAAAAGAAAGAAAGAAAAGAGCAGGGAATTCAACACCATTCCATTCCTTGGTTTCCAAAATTGTTTCATCTCTCCACCTTTCAGAATACTCTTGTTGGTTTATACATAATTCTCAGAATTTAGTGGAGGAACGAGGAAAAGTATACCCACTACAACTATGTCCTGTATTTTTATTAAATTAGTCTATCAAATCCATAGGGCAAAGCCAAGTGAGGCTATTCATTCTAGGCCTTGTCTCCTAAGTAAGAAGCAAATATGGACACATATAAGGACACTAACTGTCAAGAAGAATGGGAGAAATAAACAAAAAGGAAATGAATGCCAAAAAAAATCACATTCTCATCCTCCACCCAGACTTACCTGTAGGGGTGATAGATGAGGAAAGGAACTATTGAACTCCCCTTGGAAACAAAGAAGTGGAAGTATAGACTCTATTGGTGAGTCAGTGGTATAAATGTTCCCATCGAGGGAGAACATGGGCAAAGGATAAGAAAAGTTCTGTTAAATCTTTGTGCCCAATTTCAGTTGCTCTGAGAACCCAGGAAAAACCCCTAGATCCTTAAAGGTCTTTCATGAGAGCTTTTTTCTTTTGCACTCAAATCTATCTATATCTCTCCAGATAGGTTATTAAGTGTATCTCAAAGCACATAGTCTACTCTGCAGAGATATCCCCTGACCAAATTACAACAGTGCTGATGCTTAGTCAAGTGCACCAGATGAGAGTGAAGATCTTGATCATAACTAATGTGCTGAAAGTATACAATGTCTCCAATTTTCCTGCACCCTATAAAGTTCTGATATGTCAGCTCCCCCATCAGCAAATCCACTCAGTTCCTGCAGATGCATTAAATCTAAAACAAAATTAATTACTTTTCTTTCTCCCCAGAGGTAAATTTAGGAACACAGTATCGACAAAGCATGCCATCTCCATCATCATTTTCTAATTAGACTTAGTCCTACTTAAAGGGATCTCACGCGAATCACAGAGGGGATGTGAACTGCTCTCCAGGGACGCCTTCTTCAGCAACTGATGTATATCTTTAAGAAGCACTCCAGTTTTTTAAAATTCCAGAGTAATAACAGGAAACATTCCAAACATCCAGCTCTTAAACACCATTTCCCTTAACAACTTTATGCTCCCAACATCCAATCCCATGAGGTCTAGGGGTACACTCATATTACCAGATTAGAGCAGATAGTGTTATTTGGGACAAAAATGGTAGACAGAGAAAACATGAAGGAAAAAAAAAGCTTTTTGAAAAAAAATTTTTATCTTGAAGAATGGTAAATCAATCTGTGCTGGTTTAGCCAGAAATGGATACTTGTGAACTTTATACTCAATTGGGAGAAGTTTTCTATTAGAAGACTAATTTGACACTCTGCTTCCGAAATCCAAAGGGGGGAAAAATTCACTACTTAAAATATCTTTTCTCTCTAAGACAGCATATCAAACACACCTGCTGTTTGTAAAAAGATTTATTTATTTATTTGAGAGAAAGAGTAAGAGAGCACGAGTGGAAAGAGGGGCTGAGGGATCGGGAGAGAGAGAATATCAAGCAGACTCCTCACTGAGTGCAGAGCCTGTTGTGGGGCTCCGTCCCTGGACCTGGAGATCATGACCTGAACTGAAATCAGGAGTCTGATGCTTAACTACCTGAACCACCGAGGTGCCCCCAAACTCACCTGCTTTTAAAAAAAAGTGTAAAATTTAGAAACCAAAATGGTTTTATTGTCTATCCTCTAAATCTTTAAGGACATCACCTCTTTCCTTTCAGTGTGTGTACCAAACATTTAAAATTTCCATTTCCTTTTAAAGTTTCAGTTGATCCCTGTGTTTCTTTATAACTTAATGATTAATAATAAGTCTTGACCAGAGAGACAATATCCAAACTCTACACTTACAAGGTTCCCCATACGAAACCCAGGCAACTCTCCAAACAAATGTCATGATAGTAAATGTTCCACGGTCCCTGTTTTCTGCCCTTATTTGGATGTTTTCAATCCCCGGAAATACCCTAAGGCTTTCTGAGCTCTGTGCTGCCATGTTTCTGCCTGGAAGGCTACTGCCTCTGATTTCTACTTTTGTATTCCTTCAGCCTGAGCATCCTGCTTCTGGGCAGATTGTTGCCCTGTTCTCTGTTATTCCTGTTAGAAAATTTCTCTCAGTAGGTAACCAGACAGGAACTGTCGGTTCTACTGGAGGGGCTGTCCTTGAGGAGCCATTCAGAAGAGCTGCAGCAGGTACCATATGCTCTTCTCCCAAACTGCCTCTTTTGACAACTTTTAAATTCCTGAGGCCATAAATGTCCCCTTCTTTCTGTCTCTCATTCTGGGGCCCATTTCCATTTCTCTTTAATGCCTCCTAATTCCTTTCAAACTACTTCAAATTGATCCCATTCCTTTTCTACCATATGTAGGTATTCACTTTGCTCAATCTAATTGTTTCCTCTCTTTTCCTTTCTATTTCTCATAAATCTTGTTTGAATTTCAGCCTCAGAATCCATTCTCAAGGGCGCCTGTGTGGCTCAGTTGGTTAAGCACCAGCTTTCAGCTCAGGTCATGAACTAGGGTCCTAGGATCAAGCGCAGCGTCAAGATCTCTGTTCAGCAAAGAATCGGCTTCTCCCTTTCACTCTCCCTCTGTGCTGTCTCTCTCTCAAATAAATAAATAAAATTGAAAAGAAAGAAAGAAAGAACCCATTGTTATCCAACACTATTTATCTCAGTTTCTGATGTTCAAAGCCAAAGGAAAAACTATAATAAAATGCCTATTTGTGAAGCCCTTTTAACTTTTCATTGTAATTATTTCTCTGTTTCTTACCCACACTCCACAATTTCTAAAACCTGAAGGTTTTCGACTGTTTAAAAGTTTCTTAGTCTTGGATTGCTTCACTTCCATTGAGATACCTTTCTTAAGCAATCCAAGAAGAGAACACACTTCTTACCTACTCTCCTAACTCCCACAACAAGAAAGAAGTGGTCTTATTCCTTTTTACTTTTCTGTTCAGGAATTCCCTTTAGTTAAAATGATGTTCTACATTTCCAAATTCATGACTATTATAAATATGCAGACCCTCACCCATCATTTAGCCTTATAAACAATGCAGGATAAAGAGACAAAAAGAATTCATAGAGAGCCAAAATACCCAACACATTGACACCCTGCCAGACCTGATGGACGCCCTTCCCAAGGTGCTGATCTAGAGAAAAGCTATACCCTCAACTCTTCAGACTGCCTGTGAAAATTTTCTGCCCCACCAACAGTCTGTGGTTTCCTACAAAGTGGCCCAGGGCACTGAAATGAACCTGTAACTTTTCTAATATTGGTTTCTAATATTCTTTCTACAAAATACACATTTTATTAGATCAGAGGTTTAAGAAGGAAATACCAGAGGCTTCTTAAAATCTACACAGGACTTTACCTTTCTGAAAAAGTGATAGACACTCTTTAGATTTTCTATTGCTTATTGAGGGGGTTCCCAAAGACCATGTAATCTTTCTTGTCCTAAGATTTGATTCCACAACCCTAAGTTAGTCTTCTATCTACATAAGCTGATATGCTACAGAATGTTGATTCATCTTATAGGCTACTAATGGGACGAATGACCATAATAGCATTTTGACAGCATCCTGCCTCTTCTCTCTGAGGATGGTTGTTGAATATCGGGCCTTTAGATTAGATCTGTATGATAGAAATATAATCCTAATTTCATATATAATTAAAATTTTCTTAGAGTCATACTAAAAAAAGTAAAAAGTAATAGGTGAAATTATATTTTGGGTAACTCAATACATCCAATATAGTTCATAGACAAATAAGAAGATACCTTAAATTTTTGGGTTTTTTTTCCTAAATTGTTACAATCTGGTGTGCATTTTACACATAAAGGACATATCAGTTTGAAGTAGCCACACTGAAAGTGCTTAGTAGCTACAGGTGACTAGTGGCTACTGTATTGGGCAACATAGTTCTGGCTGTTGTCATTGAGAGTAAAAAAAAAAAAAAAAAAGGCAAATCTGGAGCAACAAGTGAAAAGAAAATCCCTCACAAAGTTCAGAGCACAGGTGAACTGAAGCACCAGCTTAATCTTCCTATGGAAAAGTGGTGCCCAAGCAGATGGGGTCCCTCCATCCATCAATGCCATACCACCTTTGTGGGTGCACAATGGAAAGGAAATCATAAGTATATGTCCATTAATTATGTTTGAACTGACTCTACCCCAGCAAAGTGATGGTAAATATGGGAGATGAGAGAATGCTTTGACTCCCCCTGCAAGCAAAAATTAGTGTCGCAGAAAGCATGGGTATAGACTCAGACCCAGGGCTGTGTTCACTAGCAATTTGTGAACTGTGGACCCAGAATAATTTCCTTAGGTTCCCTTAGCCTTAGACACCTCAAATATAAAATGGATATGATAATATAAACTGTCAGAGTGAGAAAAACAGCTCAGTGCTAGCAAAGAATAAGTACTTAATAAGTGGTATGTAGACATGAGCCAATATTTTTATTTTAACATAAGAAACAAGGACATAGAGTTGTATTTTTTGGACTCATAAGCTTTTGAATTGTAGACAGTTTCCTTGGGTGTTATTTAGTTCCTCACCCTCATTATACACACAAAGAAACTGTATAAATATGGGGCACATATCCATTGAATTATTAACTATTCCTTCTGTAAAGAACTTAATTCTACAGGAATCCTCTGTTAACTGGATTCATCAGAGAATGAATTGTTTTGGATTAGAGTATTTCTCATAAAGTTGGTGATCTATGTTCAAAATAGGTTTGAAGAGCTTTTATTTTGTGAAAGTATTACTGCAATGTGTTTTATATGATCGTGTCTTCTTAAATGTACAAGTTTGTTCTATATACTATAGAGCAAATCTGAAAGCCAAGAAGCAGTTAGACAACTAAAAGGGAGTGGATGTGTTCTTTTGGATAAATAAGGAAAAAACAGTGATGTATTAAAGGTGAACAATATGGCTTCTGCATCCTTACAATGTCAGAGAAGACCTGCATAATTCCCCATGTCATCAGATTTATTTTATAGGAGCGAAGCTCAATAGAGTATTTGCAGCCAAGCCTACCAGAGGAAAAGAAAAACGAAATCACAACCATGACTAAATTAGTATGGGAAGGTCAGTGTTTCTGAATAGGGGAGATGGGACTGATTCAGGTAGACCTAAAAGAAAATTTCTAGATGCCTCCTAAAATCCATGTATGCCAGATTGTTTGTTTTCAACTCAGCATCATTCCTGTCCCTCACTTTCATATTCTTCTAAATCACAGGAAAGAAGTCTAACACTACATATCACAGAAGCTCGTTAACCTTATGGTTCCAGGTTTGGGTAATCCTTGTGAGGAGAGGCATTCTCAAGAGGAGAAGCTATTATTCCTCCGAAGCAGGTGGGGTGGGGAATATCAGCTGAGATCATTGGTGGCCATAATGTCCTCTGCTCAATGCAGTTGGCAGGACTCATTTCCATGCTTTAAAATGGTGCCTTATTTAGACTTCTGGATAAAGAAATGGAGCATACTTTGATATTATCTATTTATGTTCCAGACCCAATATCAGAAATGACCCCTAATCTAAAAAACTACAGGCCTTTTTAAAGGATGTGAAACACAATTTGTCCAGTAAGAGTGTGATACTTGGCAGGATGCCAATAGTCCTATAGGTCTATAAAATCTATGCTCCCAAAAGGATTTTCCAATACTACAGAACACATATCCTATACTTTCCTGTCTAAAGAAGTTTAAAGAACGTCCTTTCCCTAAAGGATGGAATCCCAATGTAGCATTTTTACAGCTGCTTAGGGAATTACTCACCTCTGCTATTTCCCAATTTGGGATCCAACCAGGTGAGGTTTTATTTTCCCTGTAGCTCCACTGGGATTGAATGTATAAGGAGAGACCAGAACTTAGAACTACACATACTTACTATAGCAGACAAGGCACAAGAAACTCAGTTAAAAGTACTTAGAGAAACTTCAGGTTAGGTAACCATTTGACCTACAGCAGTAATTTGATCTAAACAGCAGTTGGAGACAAATAGCCTAATCTGAAGTGGTAGATATGTCCCAAATGGACACAGTGACAGAGAATACAGAAGTAGACTAAATTCCAAAACCGACATAGATCTACAGGCAGTAGCCGGCGGAACTGCAGTCAAAAGGCCAGAGTTTACAGTAAGGAATCTATCCTGTGGAAGATGGATGATTAGAGCAAAACCAACCTTAGGGATACTGGAATATAGCTTGCTAATTAATAGGAGATTGGTTATGAGGAGTAAGATGAGGAATTCTATTTCATAATGTTATTATACTAACAGTGGTCTTACCAATAAGACCAAAGTCCAAGTTTTCATAGCTAGCCTCAAAGTCAAGGCCAGAGTGACTTATACCAAGATATCTCCAAAATGAGAGACTGAGTCCAGGATATACAAGAAGGCAATTTAATTGAGAACAGTCCAAAGGAAAAGGAGGATAAGACATGCGAAAGTATAAAAAGGAGAAAAGCCAATATAAGGTACATTTTTATAAGTACAAGGCAATTGGGGCATAATCACTTCTGGGGCTTTTTAAAGAACATACAGTGAGTCCCTCAAAATTATTTCTCCAAGGATGTATTAGGAAAAGTATTTTCTACCTTGGATCCATTTCCTATTTTAGAATTGCTTCCTCAACTATGTCAATCAGCTTCAAGATCTCCACTTCTAGGGGTGCCTGGGTGACTCAGTGGGTTAAAGATCTCCACTTCTAGGTTTGCATGTTTGCTTAACAGTAACTCTCAGGCCAATTTCTGTATACTGGAAAAGTCAGGAGCAAAAAGAAAGTTCAGAAGATGTCAGTAGGAGGTCACCAGAGAGTGGAAACCCACGTAGATGTGTCCACTCACCTGTGGCTGAAAACAGAGCCAGGTTGATAAAATTTGAGCCCCATTTGAGAAGAGTCTTATATCTGTATGATTATAAAATATGACTGAAATTCAAATACAAAATTCCATAGTGTTGACTTAAGACTTGTTTAATACCTGCTGATAAATATTAGTTCCAGATATAGGGCAGGGATTAACCTAGAGCTAAGGGTTATGTGGTAGTAGATCACAGAGGTAAGAGAAAGGAGTGAGTCCTTGTTAAGATATGCTTATATTTAGGGCCTACTGAAATGTTTGAAAATCCACAGCTGCCCTCATTTTATACTTCTGTGTTCATTTCCCTAGTTGATCTCAGCATTGTTCTAGCAGGCATCAGAGAATGAATGACATTGACAACCACTGGCCTGGTGCACAAACTACTCCAAAAGACAGCTTTTGTTTTGGAGCTGAATGAAATATTCACATCCATGTGATCAGGTGCACTTCTGTGATAGGTCAGTAGAGGCAAACACAGAGAGGTAAATGGATTCACTCAAGGTCTCTCAGTAATTTGGCACCAGGTTGGTATTTA
Organism: Procyon lotor; assembly: GCA_028646535.1. NCBI lineage: Eukaryota > Metazoa > Chordata > Mammalia > Carnivora > Procyonidae > Procyon > Procyon lotor. The sequence goes on along the minus strand of CM053610.1, from coordinate 77,498,603 downwards.
AGGAAACACGCTGGCAATTTCTTCAGGATTGAGGAATCTAATTTTTTCAATTTTTTAATTAACTTTTTTTTTTTTTTTTTTACCCCAGGCCCCTCACTGACTCAAAAAAAAAAAAAAAGTATTTGTTGAAAAAATCACTTAGTATTTTGCATTTGTGTAGTGGAAACACTGTTTTGGCACCAACATACCTGAATTTAAATCTCTGCTCTAACATTCCTTAGTTCTTTAACACCAAGATTTAGTGTTTAAACTCTTTTGATTCTTTTTTAACTTAGCTATATATAGGGATAATTAGACTATCATTTATAATCCCTTTTCCAGATTGTTACAAAGTCAGATCCTATAATGCATATAGAATAGAGTGTTTTGTAAACTATGCTACGGAAATGATGAAGTCGAGGGGTATTTTTGCGTTCTACCCCATGTGACGATGTGGGTAGCAATGCATGGTTATTACAAGTAAGCTTAAGGGGCAAGTTTTATGGTGGTGGCTCAATATAAGTTTCATTTAATAATATTTATTTAATGTAAGATATGGTTTGAGAAGCAGAGCACAATGGAAGAGAGAGCCAGCAAGACAGCTGTCTGGGCAGCCTTTCTATAAGATATGTTGAAATGTGTCCAAGGAAACAAAATATCATTGGAAATGTGATCAGGAGGAAAAAAACAAAACCTAAAACGGACACCTTTGTGGCCGAACATTGTACATGTTTAGAAGGAATACTTGATGAGAGCGTAGGTGGGGGATGCCTCAGAAATATAACTTATTATTTTGCGTACTGCATTTTAACTCTTCTTTTTGGAATATCATTGAAGTCTTTCAGAGACTTAAAGTATTCGCTCACATTTTCAAGACTAATCTGTTGCGAAAATTATCAACACATGGCCAAGGGACTGCTCCCAAGCTGCTCCTTTGTTCTTTAGCATTGCCCACCTCCCACCCCCTCAAATCTTGCAATTATTCTTATTTCAGGAATCCTCAGAAGAGTCCAAGTCCATTCTCATGTTCTCCAGTGGAAGGACATGAAGTCAGCTACTCTCCATGGAGAGAGTATTTCAGAGGCCAGCACCAGAGCTCCTGATGAGCTCATGAAATCCTGCTACAGCTGCTGTTGCTGGGTTGCTTGGTGAAAGATCTAGAAAAGATGATTCTTCTTAGGAGTATCATTTCACTTTCTATATTCTACAATTTTTATCTTTCTAATTTAGATAATCAAGCAACTGTCTCCTGCTTTTCTTACAAAGGAAGTTCAGGCAACCCATAAGATGTTCTACTATTTTGATAAATAAGACCGGAAGTAAATATTAACTTTTGCCAGTCAGGCACATAAACCAGTCATTGGTGATGGTTTACTCAGTGATCTTCACATCTAGAAATTGAATTCTGCTTCTGTCATATGACTAAGATTTCTTTTAAATTATAATGAAAATTATTCCACTGTACTAACATAATTACGTGAGAGATAATAGTATAAGGGAGTAGGAAAGGATGCAATTTTTTACTTAGAAAGGTAATTTGAAGACATACATGGCTTAAACGCAGTGAAGATAGGAAATGAGATACAAATGAGTGAGCTAATTGCCAACATTCTAATTAAAAACCAACTTTGTTTGCAATTTTAATATATTCTTTGACTTCAATTATGAAATAAGACCCAAAAAGAGAAAACAGCTGAAAGAAAGAGCACTCACATATATTTCAGAAAATTTCTTGTTTTGAACAATTAAGAACATATGCAAAAAAGATTTCAGAGTTGATGAGAATTGTTTAAATGCTATTTAATTTGGAGGCAACTCCTCACAGATATTTTCTTTAATTTCACTTTGCTCATCTTTTATTACTAAGAAAATTTGCATGAAAATAGAATCTTTGCTGCTTGAGGCTTTGTTTTATTCTAATGACCTGATAAAAATAAAAGCTATAATAGGTACAACATTATCTGATTCACCACATAAAGCGATGCTGCTTAAAAATAGGATAAGAGGAGACAAAATTATCTTTTCTACTTGAAGCTAGACACCTTATTTTACCTTGCCTGGAAACCTAATCTGATAAATTCCTTTTGTGCTCAATATACAGTTTTATTTGTTCTGGATAACACTGCATCTGTTTTCCAAGCAGTGGGACACCTCCAGCTGATTATTTCAATTAAATTATTGACATTCAGATTTGACATTGAGAATGAAAGATAAAATCAACAGAAATGATGATAAAAAAATAAAAGTATCATTCATTTTAGGTTAGAATAAATCAATATAGAAAAAGGCTACTCATATTTGTCTTATAGTCCATTCTCTTTTGACAAAGCGCAGCTCTGAAATTTGTGTACATTTTTTAAATATCTTGATGTATTGTTAATTTTATTATTTTATTTTTTTCTGAATTTGGTTTGGACATATGCTGAATGGTGCAGGAATGGATCCAGGCTCTGTATGGCCGGTACTTTTTCAGTTTGAGGGGGCAAATTTTTTTTTTTTTTTGATGGGGCAAATTTTTTAAGGAAAATAAATACATATGTATATGAACACCATATTATGTGCTTACGTGGCTACTTATGGAATGGGGAAAAAGAAATATGACAAATTTGTAAAAATGTAACAAACTCAACCATTTTCACCAAATCCAGAAAAAATTAAGATAATTTTATCTCTATAATAATTTTGCCTATGTTTTCAGCTGCTTAGTCTCTGATCACTTACCTGTTCATACGATGATGGTTTTATATTTTTTTTCTGTGTTTTTTGTTTTGTTTTGTTTTGTTTAAATTTAATTTTATTTATCTGACAGAGAGAGATGGATCACAAGCAGGCAGAGAGGCAGGCAGAGAGAGAGGGGGGAAGCAGGCTCCCCGCTGAGCAGAGAGTCTGATGTGGGGCTCGATCCCAGGACCCTGAGATCATGACCTGAGCCGAAGGCAGAGGCTTTAACCCACCGAGCTACCCAGGTGCCCCATTGTTTTGTTTTGTTTTAAGAGAGAGCAAGCAAGCACAAGGCAAGGGGAAGGTGTGAATTGATAACAGACAAAGGAAGTTGTTTTTACTCAAAATAAGTGAGTAGAATATAGGATCAGGTACTTCTTACAGGATTTGAACTCACTGTTGGGATGTTAACAATTGAAATCCAATGCTTTTACGATGTGGAAAAACACTGACTATCCAGTGGAGGCTTGGCAAAACTGATTTTTAATAACTACATGACTCAATGTCTGCCTTGGACTTATTTTGAGAGGCGCTCCCATTCTTCAGTTCAGGCAGGAACTCCCTCCCTACCTAGTTAAAGTCAGAGCTTTTCTCTGCACTACTGTTAAAAAGCATAGGCTCATTTGCGAAGCATAGAAATGATAAAAGAATTGAAATGCTGATTCACAAATACACAAGCATGCACATACACACACCCTTGAAACCTGTGTTCACTGCACTTCTCATTATCCACTCCACCAGGTTAGAACTATTTGGTAATTGCCCTCCTCCTACAACTCCTTTGATAGTGCTAACTGACAAGTAGGAGTGGCTGCTACAATAGGACTCCTCTATGAAATGTTCAATAAAGAAAATGATACTGATACAATAAAAAGAGGGAGGAAAGCTGCCTTTGAAGCATATATAACCACTCCCTCTTTGAAGGTGGTTTAAAAATACAGTGACTGTAAAATGTGGCTTCCTTTTTTGTTTGTAACTGGTAGAGGGATTGACGGGACAGTGCAATGAAAAAAATATTGCAAAAAGAGAGGTCAAAGGTATTGAAAGTGATGACAGTCAGGCCTGGATCCACATAGCATCTGATGAGCAACCCTTAATGAGGCTTTTAATTAAAGCAGTCCACAAACTTAGATATGCAGGGAGTTTTATTTTATTTTTGTTTACTTATTTATTGAAAATTGAACCCAACTTCAAGTACCCATTCTTAAGGGATGACAAAGATTTCACCCTGTTTGATTGAAGGGGTTCTTGTATGCCCCTTTACCAGTGGGTTATGTCAAATTTCTAAGAGGCCTTATATAATGTTCATGAATTGACGTTCTGGGGTAAGGTCAAGCTAGTGGGGGTGGGGACATCTGGTTATTGATGTCACTTTCCAAATGGCATCAGTTGATACGTCATTGCTGCCCTCCCTCCCTCCCTCCCCCCACACACATACACACAGGTCAAGCATGGATTTTCCATATTCTAGTCTCCAATACCACTTCAGATACAGTGATTGTAAGTCCTGTGCTGCTATTAGACACGATCATTCTGCTGCTCCTGCATGATGTAGTGTTAAATGAAACTTGTGAAGCTCTCTAAGACTCTTTCTTCTATAAATACTTGATTCAATAATGTATTTTCCCATAACTTTATCCTGCTATTAATTGTGCCCCCTATTCATACATTGAAACTCTAAACCCTAATGTGATTATTTGGAGATGGGGGCTTTGGTAGGAAATACGTTTAGATGGAGTCATAAAGGTAGGGGCCTCATGATGGGATTGGTGCCCTTAAAAAAGAGACACCAGAGAATTTGCTCTCTGTCCATCAGTTGAGGACACAGCAAGAAGGTGGCCATCTTTAAGCAAGGAAGAAAGCTCTTATGAATAAGCCAACCATCAGGCAGCCTGATTTCCAGTGTTCAGACTATATGAAAATAGATGTCCTTTGTTTAAGTCAGTCAGTCTATAGTATTTTCTTAGGCAGCCCAAATGGATTAGGACACTTCTTGGTAGCCAACCTGAAACAGAAGCCCAGATTACCACTGTGTTTCATTTTCATAAACTTATCTCTGCCATCTCCACAGGGCTTGCCCAAGGAGGCAGGGTTCAGGGACGCCTTTGAAGGACCCAAACTCTCCTCACATCTCTGATGTTGCCTCTCCCAACAGCCTTGAGAATCATTTTTTATTTTGAGGGTGGTCAAATGTGGTCAGTGAAGGCATTTTTTGCTCTCCCTTATCCCCAGTGTAATCTGTCATGAGTTCTTTCCGCTCAGCTTTGCTTAGTCTTCTAAAACACAAAAAGCAGGACTCCTCTCTGTTCTGCCTTCTACAGTCATATTCCTTTTGAGAGATCACCCATTTCCTATTTGACAGGGTACTTGACTTAGACATAGAGAAAAAGAACAAGAGATGGAGTAATAAGGAAATAGCTATAGCTATAATATGCGTTTAGTAAAGGTGTAGATATTGAAAGAGAAATATATATCTGCATGTGTGTGACATTTAAATATATATCCACATGTAAATTAGTATTAATTTTATTGATAAGGAAAGTAAGGTTGATTGAAGTGGGACCTCTATAAAAATTAAAATATGATTGTAGATAAATTGCTAGGTTTTAAAAACACTCCCACATCTATCTGATTATAAGTCCCATGTTCTTAAATTCTGTTAAAATAATCTATACTAACCTATATATTAGAATAATGTCTATACTAGATTAATATTTCTATGCAGTAAATTTAAGATATTAATTATGGCATCTATCATCTATGTAGGCTTGATCTGGAATCTAACGGAATCTAACAAAACTCCAAATAATTCTGAAAATTCACTGGGAGAGAAATATCAACAACTTTCAGATAGGATCCAATGGATCTTCCTGGCTACTTTGAATGGCATTGTGAAATAAAGGTGCACATATTGAAATTTGAAAGTTTACACAGACTTCCAGGACCGCCCCTGGAAATTACTGGTTAGTTGTTTGTTTGTTTTTAATATTGCCCTCTCTCCATTGACTTGGATTTCTTATTCCAATTTACCAAAAGGTGTGCTTCTATTTATCAAATAACAAAACGCAAACAATTAGCAACCAGTTACGCATGCTGCCTCTACGTTATAGCAGTGGACACAGCCACATAGTACGAACAGTAATGGCTCAGTTGTAGATAATTTAAGATGAAAATAAACACTTTCTTTTACAAGTTTATTAAAAATACTTATAACCCTTTTTTTCAAAATAACCTAGAGGGCACTTGGGTGGCTCAGCTGGTTGGGTAACTGCCTTCAGCTCAGGTCATCCTGGAGTCCTGGGATCGAATCCCGCATCAGGCTCCCAGTTCCACAGGGAGTCTGCTTCTCCCTCTGACCTTCTCCCCCCTCATGCTCTCTCTCACTCTCTCTCTCTAATAAATAAATAAAATCTTTAAAATAATCTAGAGTTTTAAGTGAATCAGATTACTTGGATTTGTATCTTGTTTTCCTCTTATAAAACATAATTATCACAATTACCTTATTAGATTCACTAATTAATAGTACTTTTAAAAGAAATGATAGTCTCAAATATATTTTGGTGAATTTCCCACTGAACTTTAATTTTATTAAAGCAACTTGAATCTTAGCCTGAAGTTAAGTACCACTGCTGAATGTTTCTTTCATAGTTTTCCCTTGCTCATCTTCAAAGTGAACTTACTGTTAAGTGGACAACTAGACATGTTCTACAATATTTGGTGCTTTGAGTAAGTAATAGGCCATTTTAATTTAGTAATATAACTTCATGAGAGAAAAATAGAAATGTGATTATTTTGTCTTTAAAATAAAGACTCTCTGGATTCAGTGCTTATTTGCTAATGATTTTCTTTATACATAGAAGATGTGACCTGGAGTGCACAGTTACTAAGGAAGGATACTCTCCAAAAAATTGGGAAGTTAGATAAATTGTTACACTTATTTTTGCTCAGCACACAGTCATGAGTAAAGAAAGATGGTATCATCAAGAATAGAAAAAGAGCCATATAAAGAATGATATCAAAACTGACTTGTTTAAGTCTTCCTGGACATTTTGCTCATCAAATCTTTAGTATCTGGGTCACTGAGCCTCTATCAACTATATAGCTTAAGATTCAATGATTTTAATATCAAAGTGAAGTCACCTACACAATGTAATATCTGAATTTTGGAAATAAATGAGTGTAGAAAAGACTCTGATGGTTCCAAGAAGGGAAAAATACACATAAGCAAGATTTATGACATAAAGATAAATAAATATAATTCTCATGAGGTAGAAGAACACAATTTTGAAAACAAATTATTGCAGGAACAAATGTATTTCAGATTCTATTCATTTTAATTCTACATAGAAATTAAAACTAAGCTTAAAAAATTATTGAATAGATGTTTCTATATCAGTGCATCTACTTAATTTTTGAAATACCAGGTGAAGATTTTTTTAATTCATCACAAATAAACCAGAAAACATAATCATCCTTTTTATACAATATCATACCAACAAAGCTCATCAGTCAAAGAAAGACATTGGAAAATTTAAATTGAGCTCATTCCTTTATGTTAAATAAAGGCAAGTCAATGAATACTATTTTATATGGACATTGATAACTTTAGAAATGTAAGTTCAGGGGCACCTGGGTGGCTCAGTGGGTTAAAGCCTCTGCCTTCGGCTCAAGTCATGATATCAGGGGCCTGGGATTGAGCCCCGCATCGGGCTCTCTGCTCAGCAGGGAGCCTGCTTCCCCCTCTCTCTCTGCCTGCCTCTCTGCCTACCTGTGATCTCTCTCTCCCTGTCAAATAAATAAATAAAATCTTAAAAAATAAAAGAAACGTAACTTCAGTTGATTTTTTAAATGTAGAAGCTTATAACATCACAATTAAAATAAAAATAATAATTGGCAAGTGTATGTTTTCCAAAGTAGAAAAAAAAAAGAGTAAGAAACATAAAGTGAGGTAACCATAGGATAACATAAAATCCCATGACTGATGTTTAGCCAGTATTTATAGTAAAATAAACCCCAAGGCCCATTCTAAGGTGTTGATATCTTTCTTGTACTGATTGTTGAGTATTTAAGTGTTATTCCCATTATCACAATAAGTGAAATGGATTAAAATTTTCCAAAACATACAAATGAAAAATTACAACAAAATAAATAAAAATTAGAACAAAACAAGAACTCAGCATATCCAGTTAAAACAAGGGGAAAAGATATGATGACTGAAAAAAATTCCACAAACCTTTCATAAAGAAGGACAAAGGACAAAGAAATACAACATAAGGAAGTTGGATGACAATCCTGGATGATCAATATTTGATTAGTTGTTGTTCCAAAAAGAGAGAACAGAGAAGATGAAGAGAAGAAATTATCAAAAAATACACTGCCAGAAATTTTGCTAGAAATGTAAGAACATGAGTTCCTAAACTGAAGGGTTCACCTGTGACCTATACATTGAATAAAAAAATAAAGACCCTACCTAAAGAACATAATAGTGAAAATTTCAAAACATCAAAAATAGAGTTAACTAAAAGTTTCTGAAGTGAGAAAACCAACAGTACCAAGAGATGACTGCAGCAAGAAGTCAACAGAGCAACCTCTTCAGAATTTTTAGGGAAAATCATACCTGATCTAGCTATCTGCATGAACTAAAATGACAATTACATGCAAATGTAGAATCAAGTCATTTTCAGACATGCAAGATCTCAAAATACTTTTATCCCACTCACAATGAAACAGTCTGCCTCTGATTGACTGTGATCTCTTCTGGAGCCCAGAAGAGTCAACGGATACTTCTTAGCCTTCTCCCTCCAGTTTGTTCCAACAATAAAGCCAAGTTGCTAGCATCTCTCTGGAAGAAGCTTGTTCATATATCTAGTACCCTAACTTTTATAGTTGTTACCCAAGAGACAGCCCCCAAATCACCCAGCTCTCATAGTCAATAGGGCTTGTATTCATGAGTCTCACAGGACTATTGAAAGCAAAGTAGCAGTTTTTCAACAAGTATCTGAGCACTCTCCATGGACATATTCCCAGGCTCAGAGCAGAGGGAGTGGAAAAAAACATTCATTTCTCAGTTTCTCCCCAGGAGGGTTTGACTACACACTTTCCCAACTGCTACCTGAGGGTCTGGCTTCTCATTGCCCTGCATCTAGATGGTGACTGAGATCCTACTGCAAGCCCTACAGAGCTGGTGGGTGCTCCTCTCCAATTCTCCATCTGTCCAGCTCGAAGAGAAAAACCATATGTCCAGCTGCTCCTTGGAGGGAGCTTATCCATACATTTAGCATCTCAACTTTTGTGGATACCATCTAAGGAACGGACTCTCAAATCACCCTGCTTTTAAAGCAAATAGACTTGGAATTTATGAGTTTATAGGACCATATTAAATAACAAGTTTTCAAACAGGTACACATCACTTCTACAGCTATGCCCCTTGGGTTCAGTGCAAAGGGAGCAGGCAAAAACACTCATTTTCCAGTTTCTCCCTGGAAGAGAACTCTCCCAAACTCATTTATGAAGCCAGAATTATTCTGATAACAAAGCCAGACACTATAAGAAAAGAAAATTACAGGCCAATATCCCTGAGGATCCCTAAACATAGGGGCAAAAATCCTCAATAAAATGTTAGCTAATCAAATTCAGTAGTAGATTAAAATCAATTGCAACAAACTTATAATACTAATACAAGATGCTAATTATTATGAGCAAAAAGGAACTGTGTATTACCTGCTCCATATTTCTGTAAACCTTAAACCATTCTAAAAAATAAATACTAATTTCTGAAACAATAATGTTGTATCAGAATAACAAAACAATAATTTTGGAGTCAAGAAAGAAGCAAATTTATAATTACCATTTTTAATAGAACTTAACCTTTACTGGGGCACCTGGGTGGCTCAGTCAGTTAACCTTCCGACTCTTTGTTTCTACTCTTTGTTTCTACTCGGACGATGATCTCAGTGTGGTAAGATAGAGTCTGGCTCCACGCTCAGTGGGGAGTTGGCTGCTCCTCTCCCTCTCTCTCTGCCTCTCCCCCTTCCCAACTTCTCTTCCTCTCTCACAAATAAATAAATAAATCTTTAAAAAAACCCTGTAAACTTTATCCATTAATAGACAAATTCATAGACATTGCTCTTATTAAAAAATAAGTAATCATTTATGCATTCCACTGAAAAAGATACATAAATGACAACAAAGCAAAACAAAGCAGGATATATAAATTAATATATGTAAATTATGTTAATATTATGAAAGCAAAAATTGGTGAGCCAGAAATGAAATAATTTAGTTCATAATAAATTCAAGTACTTTATCTTTGAAAAATTCACAAAAGAGAGAACTGCTAGACTATCTAATCAAGTATAAAGGATGTGAATGATAAACACATAGTAGAAAGGATAAAATGTGATTAAACCACAGATACGAACATAGAAAATTATAAGAGATATGTTATTATGTGCAATAACATGTTAAATTTTAAAATCAATCATTTTAAATGTTTGCCAAAATAAAAAACTAAAGTCTCTTAAGCTAAGATTAATCTGTTGTTATTTTAGAATAAAGAAATGAAGTAAAAATTTCAGGGCACCAAGAGGCATAGAAAATATTCAGAGGTTATGCTATCCCTACATTCTTTATCAAAAACAACTGCTCCAGGGCACCTGGGTATCTCAGTCGGTTAAGGTTCTGCCTTCAGCTCATAGGATGGAGCTCTGCATCGGGCTCCCTGCTCAACAGGGAGTGTGCCTCTCCCTCTCCCTCTGCCCCTCCCCCCTGCTCCAACAAATAAATAAAATCTCTCTCTCTCAAACAAATAAATAAAATCTTTTTTTTTTTTAAAGATTTTATTTATTTGACAGAGAGAAACACAGCGAGAGAGGGAACACAAGCACAAGGATTGGTAGCAGGAGAAGCAGGCTTCCTGCGGAGCAGGGAGCCGGATGCGGGGCTTGATCCCAGGACGCTGGGATCATGACCTGAACCCAAGGCAGACGCTTAATGACTGAGCCACCCAGGGGCCCCAAATAAATAAAATCTTAAAAAAAAACTGCCCCAATTATTATTATGTGTAACAAATTACCCCAAGACTTAGCCACTTGAATTAAACATTTTATTTTAACTAAAATTTTGGAGCCATATCTGGAATTTGAGAAGGGCTTGGTTAAGCAGTCCTCTTTTGGAACATTTTGTGTGGTTGTGGTCAGATGTCCACTAACAAGCCAGCATAGTTTTTAGGGGTAGTTTTATTTAACCTCATTTTTATTTTATTTATTTATTTAGTTAGTTTTTTTTTTTAATTTTTATTAACATATAATGTACTATTTGCCCCAGGGTACATGTCTGTGAATCGTTGGGCTTACACATTTCACAGCACTTAACAGCACATACCCTCCCCAATGTCCACAACCCAGCCACCCTATCCCTACCCAACGCCCCCCCCCCCGCCGCCCCCCGCCCCCCCACCCCCCCCAGCCACCCTTAGTTCATTTCTTGAGTCTAGGAGTCTCTTACGGTTTGTCTCCCTCCCCATCCCTTCCTGTTTCATTTCTCTCCCCCACCCCCCCAAACTCCCGCCTTGCCTCTCAAATTCTTCATATCAGAGAGATCATGTGATACTTGTCTTTCTCTGACTGACTTATTTCGCTTAGTGTAATACTCTCCAGTTCCATCCACGTCGTTGCTAATGGCCAGATTTCGTTTCTCTTGATGGCTGCATAGTATTCCATTGTATATATTAGTTAGTTTTTATATAAAGGCCTCTCCAAGCTTTTTAAACATTAAAAAAATTACTTTAGCAAATATACTCTTCTGGTATTTCACACTCCCAAGATTTTCCAATGTATTGGGTAATAAGAGTGCTCACATAATTGTAGAACTAGAAGGGCCTACACAAGATCACAAAGGATGCCATGATGCTTCCAGGAAAGACAAGTAAAATTTTCCCACATTTGACACATAAACTCATCAATGATTGAAGATGAAGAGTTTTTGCCAAAGGTTATAAAGATTAACATAAACAGAAATTTTTAAGTCTGCCAACTTGCTTTCCTGAGCAGTCCTCATTCTACTAGACCATGGTCAGGCTCCTGATTTGAGGGCTTGGCAGGCAGTTCATCATTTTGGTCGACTGATGTGAATTCAGGAGTCAAGCTACCTGGTTTGGAATCCCAATTATCAGCTAGGTAGTATCACATAACATATCTCACGCATCCATACCCCACTTTCCTAATTTGTAAAATAATTCACACTTCTTTGGAAACTGTGAGAATTAAGTGAAATTTTTGCATTTAATGTGCTTAGAACAGTATCCGATACACCACAAGTACTAAGTAAATGTTAGCTATTATTAGATAGGTTAAAAGCAAAAAAAATTGTGGATTGACTCCTCATTCCTTTTGAATTTAAAAAAAAAAAAAGGTAATGAGGTTTCTATCTGTAATGTGACTTTTCTAGGTCATACTTTCTCTAGTTTATAATGCCTATAGAGGTCAAAAGATCACTAATTGTCTCAATCAAAAATTAGGACCTTATTGCCAATCTAAAAGCTCACTAGCTCTCAAATGACACCAGACATAGGAAAATGGGGAACAAAAAATAGACTTTAAACAGTTATTCATAAACTAATCCCCCCTGAAAGATCTTGGAGAAATTATAAAATGGCTATTAAACTAGATAATGGTCCATGCAGTTTTCACATCACACAGAAAAGAATACTAATGAATTTTATTGTAGATATTTTCTAAATGATTGAAGTATCATACAGATGTTGAAGAAAACATGACATTTTTCATTTTTGATTATATATATTACTTTCTTAATGTATATATTTTTCTTAATAGCATTGCTATTTTTATCCACTTTAAAAATTAATAATTACTTATTATAAAAAATCTGGAAATTTGAGAAAAGTATATAAAAAATTCAATCATCCATAATCTCACATTCAATGATAAACACTTTTAAGTCATTTTTCTGTGAACATGGCATATATATATATATATATATATATACAAATGCTTATTATTGATCTATGCTTGAAGATATACATACACATACATATATAATATATATTTAAATTACATATCCTTTTTTTTTTAATTACATATCCTCTTGATAATTTTTTGTGTCAGTCCCTGCTCTGGGCACTGAGGATATAGTGTTAAAGAAACAAACACATAGGCCCCATTATAAGGGAGCTTTCATCCTAGTACACACAAAACATTACCATATAATTTTAACAAATTCGCTTCACTCTTTTAGGACTTATTTTTTCACTTACATGTGAATGCCTAACCCTGTTTTTCTATTGATACTTTTAACTACCACCCAATTTTAAACTCAGCTTCTTACAACTGCAAAGCCATGACTATCTTTTCAGAGTTACCCATGCATATGAACACAATTAGCATTTATAGCTATAACTATTTAACTAAAAATGTGTTTCTGTCCAATAGATCTATGAATGTGATTGTTTTACCAAAGTAGCAAAAGGAAAAATAGATACTGTTCTATTGGGAACATATTGGATCATTTAAACTGGAAGCATATTGAAATATACTCAGTTATTATACAATAAAATGGATTTATAGATGATTTAATTACCGAGATATTTGCAAATATGTACACAGTTCTGCAATTTTCTATATCTCTAATGGGGTTTTGCAGAGCAAAATTATTTAAGTTGGTATAAACTCCAGATAATTAATTATAATTATTTCAATCCCAAATCAATGTATTGTGAGCCTTTTGTCCCTTAAGATAACCTTTATTTAAATTCAATGTAAGATAAGGAAGAACATCTTAATGCATATTCTCTACCAGTAATTCCATAAAAGAGCCAAGTTCAGCAACATCATTAGCAGCTTACAGCGAGAAATCATGTGTTCCAAACTTGTAGGCAAGTTGTTTGTCAGTCCTCTCCTGGCTGCCCATCAAAATCTGAGAGCACCCAGTTTTACTGTTTTGTGCCTGAAAATTTTAAAGACAAACTTCTTCCTTCCTCTCTCTTCTTCTGCTTCCTATCCCTTAAGCAATCAGTTTTCAGGTCCGAATGATTCTTTGTACTATTGTCTCTTAAATCTTCCCCGTTTTAAAAAATTGCCACCACCAGGGGCGCCTGGGTGGCTCAGTCATTAAGCATCTGCCTTCGGCTCAGGTCATGATCTCAGGGTCATGATCTCAGGGTCCTGGGATCGAGCCCCGCATTGGGCTTCCTGCTTGGCGAGAAGCCTGCTTCTCCCGCTACCATTCCCTCTGCTTCTGTTCCCTCTCTTGCTGTGTTTCTCTCTGTCAAATAAATAAGATCTTTAAAAAAAAAAAAATTGCCACCACCAATACAATCAGCCCACTTTCCAAGCTTTCCAAACAGTTGCCAGTTCTCCCCTTTTCAATTCAACTTTTAGTAAACCTACTGAAAGAAAATTCTCAGCATGTGTTACATAAAACAAAACAAAAAAACTTCAGTATTTTGTTTTTAGGTCACTTAAACTCCTCCTATAGACATCTAATGTTATTAATTTAAACATGCTAGGCTTTATTTTCTTCCTTCTTGAATATGGAAGAAGGAGTAATTAATGTCTATCTTCAATTAGCTTCAGAAAGAAAACCCAGAGTGTTCATGAGAAGATAAAGCTTTGGACTTCTGGACAGATGAGAACCAAAGCCATGAACCACCATAGGGATATTCCACCAGTGGAGTCTGCTGTCACCTGAGCTGCCTCAGACTCTATAAAGTTGAGAACTTGGGTAACAGGGACTGGGGGTACTTGGAGACAGAGTGGGAAAGGTCTAGAATGGAACTGGTTTAAGTTGTACCCAGCCTCCAGAGAGTCATGAGCAAATGCCACAATAGCCTTTCCTGATGGGCTCAAAGTGGACAGGTTGAAAGGTAAGGGTACCTTGCCCTTGCAAGAGCATTAGACATATTCAGAAACTTTTTCCCAAAGGACCTGGCCTCTTCCTACTTACCTCTCTGGCTGCAGGTCCAAGAAAATGGAAAACAGAGACTTCAACATAAAGTGTATAATGAGCACAACCTAAGTATTTAATAATTTCAAATCAGAATTACAATTTTTTAGAAATTAAAATTTAGGGGGCACCTGGGTGGTGCAGTCACTTAAACAGCTGACTCTTGATTTCACCTCAGATCCTGATCTCAGGGTCATGAGATCGAGCTCCATGTCTGGCTCTGTGGTCAGCATGGAGCCTGCTGAAGGATTCTCTGCCTCTGGGGCGCCTGGGTGGCTCAGTTGGTTAAGCCTATGGTTCAGCTCAGGTCATGATCCCAGAGTCCTGGGATCCAGCACCACATGCAGCTCCCTACTGTCCTCATTGGGCTCCCTGCTCAGAAGGGAACTTGCTTCTCTCTCCCCCATTCCCTCTGTTTGTGTTCTCTCTCTCTCATTCTCTCTCTCCATTTCTGTCAAATAAATAAATACATAAATAAAAAGTCTTTAAAAAAGAAAAAAGGATTCTCTCCCTCGGTCTTTCCCTCTGTTGCCCCACTCATGTGCTCTCTTTCTCAATAAATAAACTTAGTATAAGAGGACATAGAAGTATCATGTGAAGTCCAAGTACCTTAAAATGTCGCCTCTTTTAAATATTTTATTTATTTATTTGTCAGAGAGAAAGAGAGAGCACAAGCAGGGGGAGTGGCAGAGGGAGAAGCAGATTCCCTGCCAAGCAAGGACCTGGATGTGGGACTTGATCCCAGGACTCTGGGATCATGACCCAAGGTGAAGATAGACATTCCACTGACTGAAACACCCCGGCATCCCAAAAAGTCACCTCTTTTAGATTTAACAGTTATAAGAAAGATGTTATGACATAAAATATGATTTGCAGTATTGAGGGGAGAAAATATTTTCCTGGCCTTATTATCCTTTTTTAATCAGCATTTTGAAAGACCTTTAATTTTTAACGCAAAGTACTAGCATTACAAATGTTAGAAGTGAGAGATAAAAGTAGGTTTGAAAAGTTCCTGGAAAAAAAAAAACCAAGCATAATAAAATTATTAACAAACATAATATGACACGGCTTGTTTTACATAAGGAAGGTTTCCTTGGTCTGACCCCGACCTGCACATTCAGTATCATTTTATTTCTTAGTTGTTTACTCATAATAGCTGCCTCACAATAACAAAATAGCTGAGTAAATGGATGAACCCTCCACTGCAGTCACATTAGCCTGGTCACTGTTCTCTCCATAGAAGCCATGAACTTTTTCACCTTTGTGCCTTTCCTTGGGCCATTCCCTCCATCATTTTACAAGGCTTATTTTACATTCTGCCTACTTAATCAGTCTTCAGTGACCACTGTCTCTTGGATCATCTAACCATTCTCTGAACTATTGTACCTTAGATCACTCATTTATATTTCTCTAACTCAATTGCCTGTTAACTCAATAGCCCTTAGCCTCTTTTCTCCCTGTAACACAAGTATTTTACTTCTCAAAATATGAGTCAGAGACTACCTGCTTAACCTTCTCTGCCTAATTCTCCCTCTCTGTAAAGTATGGGTAATAATACTGACTTTCTAGAAAATGGCTAAAGTATGACGTGTGAATTGATTAGCACAAAGCCGGTACAAAGAAAATACTCAGTCATTTTTAAATCTGTTTCACACACACATACACACATCCATGTGCTCATGTCTGCACATGTACACACATACACAACAAAACATGCAGCATCTATCTTCTTTTTTCTCTTCTGTCTCCTGTTGTGGTTGCTATTATGAAGTAGAGTGAAGAAGACTTACCACTCGAATGTTCATTAAGGGAAATGATATTCATTCCAATGATACTACCACTGCACCCATGGGTTCCAACCGATGTGCTACCAGAGCAGAGCTGGGTTCTGTGCAGTGGGAGAACACCCTCCACCCCTGTTTGGTCCAATCTTTGCCACTTCAGCCCTGGAGCATCTCTGACTGTGACCAGACCTTAATCTGAATTCAAGGGACCTGGGAATTAGTTTATCACCCCAACATCCATCTTTCATTCTCTTGTCCCTTTTCCTAACCTCCCCTATGACATCTTAATCTCCTTCCAAAATTATAAAACTAAATCTCATACCTGTATTTGTGAAAACATTGGAAGCAAACATTGATATGGATGGATGGATGGCATCAGTCCGGGTGCAGGAGTGGTGGGAATGTTGTTTTTGAACAGCCTTGTAGCTTCAGCTCCTCCAACAAAATTACCTGATTACTCTACATCTTTTTTTCAAGGTTATACCTTCACATTTAGACTTTCTGTTACTCCTATAGTGTAGTATAAACTCTCTTTTATATTTAAAAGTGGTAGATGTATCTCCTAGAGTTTGTAGAGAAAAATTTTAACATAAAAATAGTGGTGTAGATGATTTTCCATGGGTCTCTGCCATTTCTACACCTGTTATATCAGCTTTTGTTCCCCAGTATTTTTTTTTTAATTTTTATTAACATATAATGTATTATTTGCCCCAGGGTACATGTCTGTGAATCGTCAGACTTACACATTTCATAGCACTTAACATAGCACATACCCTCCCCAATGTCCACAACGCAGTTCCCCAGTATTTTTATAGGGATGTTTGTACAGCAAATAACCTTGGAAGACAGAGATAGTGTCTCCTCCAAGGTAGAAAGCAGATTTGTTTCTTTATCAGGATATTAAAGATAATGCCTCCTTGAAGGACAAAGATTGGGCAGATTTCCTTACAGCCCATTAAAAAAGATTAGGGTTTCCCAAGCTGAGGCTCCCCACTGCGGTACATATCCACTGAATAATTCCACCTAGACCACTCTACCGCAGGATTGCCACGGGACTAGGGGAGCACGGAACACTGATGCAAGCATGAAGCTCCTGCAGCTTGCTGAGCCATATGTATTAAAGTTCTTATTCTCTGACCCAGGAGTCTTGTGATTTCTGCCAGTATCCATGAAACTGTGATAGGCCAACTTGTGAGCTTGAAAATGGGGTAAGATCTCAGACCCTTCATTGTTCTTGACAAAGATCAACAATTAGTGACTTAATTCTAATATACAGGCTAAAAACACACCAGTTTAAAAAACATTTGTATAACCTTATATGCTAATTATACCTCAATAAAAAAGAATGCCATATTTGAGATATTACAAGTAATAATTCTGAAAATAAAGTCTTGTTAAACATTAAAAAACTTAATGCTTAAATACGCATTATAAATATATTGTTTTAGTTTTCACATATGGGTATGCAGATTTCCTTGTTTTGTAATCCAATAGTTTAGCATCTGTTGGGCAGATACATTCAGCTATACTCTCTGACTTCACTCCAGAGAGTTAAAGCACATTTTGTACTTGAGCTCTATCTGTTGAAGACTCAGGAGAATGAGATTACATGTAATTACCTCTATAGCTCAGCCTTCTCTCTCCCACTGATGAGTAAATATCATATATATTCAACAACTATTGCAAAATTTAATTATGTGATGAGGGACAAAGGGGCTTACTCATTAGAAAGTATTATGCTAATAAAAGATGAATTATGTGTGATACACATGCTTGAATAAATGAAAACAGTGGCCTATGGATTATACTCAAAGAAATGAAAGTCTCCATGAATATATTTCAAAAGGATCCGTTTTATCCTATAAAGTTGCCCAAGTAACATCTACTACTTGATACATAGGCAAAGCAATGTTAAGAAATCTACACGTTAAGGGGATATTTTTTTTAAACTTTAGCACAAGAAAGCAAGGCTTCAATTAATTGAACCATTCACTAGAGTAGAGATGTGTAGATTCTTAAAACAGGAACATAGGTAATGATTAGGTTCCTAAGTAATATTAAACTTTTTCTTTCTTTTAAAGGTATTTTTGGAACACAGGTTACAAGTCACTCAGAAAATTACCAATACGATGGATATATTGGTGGTTGTTTTATGTTTTTTCTCTCCTACTTGCCTAATGCTGTTTTTAATATTAGATTTTTTTAAAGATTGTATTTATTTGAGAGAGAGAGAGAGAGCATGAGGAGGGGGAGGGGCAAAGAGAGAAGCAGACTCCCCACTGAGCAGGGAGCCCAATGTGGGGCTGAATCTGGGGACTCTACGATCATGACCTGAGCCAAAGGCAGATGCTTAACTGACTGAGCCACCCAGGTGCCCCAATATTAGATTTTTTTGTTAGTAAATATTGTGTGCACAAAATAGATCACTGTTCACACAGATTAACTATAGTTATAGATAATGACAACATTGTGAAATACATTGTCAATAATTTATGGTTTCATATAACTATGCCATATATACTTTATTCCACAGAAAAATATAAAATAAATATATTTATTTATATTTATAAATAAAAAATATAATATAAAATATAAATATAATATTTATAAAAATATAAAATATAAAAAATATAAATATACTAATCAATCATCCTTAGTCACATCCTATGCATTGTGAACATGGCATACTGAGTATAAACTTTTTACTCAACCATCACTACACTTTGCTTCTATGCCTGCAACCACTGGTCTTTATGATCTACCCACTTTGAGCTGTTTTGGTATCCTTTTCGTGGTGGTCTATTAGGCTGAATTTAATGTACATGCTATTTCTGAAAAGAACAAGACCAGACCACATTGTTTCTTTTTTCTTTGTTGGGCATTTTTTGGCTTTAGAGAAAGAAAATAATCTCCTTGGCATGATCCAAAGAGTAGAGGACACAGGTGTTTCTTGGTGAGATGTTGTTTTGTTAGTTCCACACGTGTGGCTTGTGTTTCAGGTCTCAGCAGTCAGCCTTCCTTTTGGATAGACACCTGCTACCCTATGTGGAGGGAAGGTGCAGCCATACGTGATCTCTCTTCATCATCTCAGCCAAGTGTGCACTGGGCCACCAGTGGTGAGTCAGACTAGATTTTTTTCCCAGAGGTACCTGCCACCAAATGTTAAGTGGATATTTTTCAGACTTTTGTGCCTAAGAGCAAAGAATAAGTCTGAATTTAAGGGGAAATTGAAAGAAATATTATCAGGAAAGTTCTGGAATAGAAATCCAGTTATGAAAATACAAACCAATGATTAAGGCAGAGATTATCAAAATTTTTTAAAAATCTTGGTATGGAGAATGAAACAGGTGACTCAGTAGTCTTCTTTCTAGTCCTGGACCTCAGAAGTCACAGAGGACTTTGAAGGACTGCACTTGTGTAGGAAAGTCAGCTGCTGCCTGGATTCCCCAGCCCATTATGTAGTCAGCGGCTCTGGGAGCTTAGACTGTACAGCAGAGCAGCAGAGAATGAAATAAAAAAAATCTCTTCTCTCAAATTCCATAACTGCTCTTAGAACTTTACCCTTGTTCAGACACCTGGGTTGATTTTGCTTCTTGTTGCCCAGACTTGTTTCCTCACCCTACCCCTAGTGCCCAAGCCTGAGTTCTTAGAAGTTCTGCTCATACCACCTTATTGTTGAACTGCCATTATAGGCCAATGGGCCCTGAACAAGCCGGTTGGCCCAAATCTATGGAGCCTGCTTTAGCTGAATTCTTTCAGATAGATACATAAGACTTGCCCATTGTTAATTCAAAAACTTGGAGCTTCCTAGGTGAAATCTGAAAACAGGCCCCCATATAGAGAAGGCAAGGAGAGATCAAAAAAAGAAGCAGATCTGAGCAATACAGCACTGGGTTCCTGGTCTATCTTTTCAGGTAGGGTCCAGACATCGATAAGGTCAAACCACATTTGCTTCCAGATAACTTGTACTGGACTCTTTATAGCTGACTGGGATAATCTTTTGTAGCTTCCTCTTTATCTTGAGTCTTTGCCACAGACCATACCTGCTCCTACAATTAGTCAATTTCCCCCAGATCAGCAATAGATTTCTCAATATCATAAGTATCTTGTCCCATACCTTGGCTCAACATGGGTATCAGTGTCCCATACCAGGTGCTGGGGGAAGAATGGAGTATGCTTTCATTCCTGCAGTGAATGTGGCCAAATTAGGGCCTTTAAGGATAAGGGAAAATCTCAACTCCCTAAAAATTGTATATCCTATCATTTCCAGGGTCCTTGCTTTCAGGGAGGTCCCCCTCATTGGCCCAAGCCTCCTTACAGGTTAGAATAATCCAGTGTATAAGGGAGTGAGTACTTTGAACCCCTCAAGCATCATGCAGGGGCTGCTGGAGGACACAATGCATGATGATGTTCATTTTCTCTGCCTCCTGCCCAGACAGAAATGTCATTCCTGGATACTTTCCCTGGCTTTTTGCTAGAACTTGGCAGCTATATCAATAAGCTCACTAAGAGTATATTCTTTTATCATAAATATTTCTTAAATTAAGGGCTGTCCTGCTGACTGGAGCTGATGTTGCTTTGCCTTTGCTTTCCTTTGTATTAGGGGTTGGATAGCATGGAACATTTCATATATTCTGCTATCAATCAACACAACATTCTTCCCTTCACTTTTCTCACTTTCCCAGGGATTCCACCTCTTAGTGTCCCAATTAGACTTTGCCATGGTGCTTGGGCCTTAATCCAAGGCAGCATATGCCCTCCTGGTTTTGCAAAAGAGCATGCTAAATTCTTCAATTCATTATTCTGTTGTCCCACCTGTCTGTCAACCCCGAATCTAGCAGAGGAGTGGACAATGTATATCCTTCTCTAAGCTCAGCTTTTCTTCCAGCTCTCTGACTTGAACTTCAGTCTCTAGTTAGGCATGGGTCATCAGCTCTGGCCCATGGTAGAGGGCTTGGCCCATGGTAGCTGCTTGTTTCCTCCTCTGCCACAGTGTACGCTACAATTCCTTAAACAAACTGCTTAAGCCAGTGGGTATTTTCAAGGTGTCCCATACTCATGCAGCAATTCACAGCAATTCACAAGTTTCTAAGGTATAAGCCACCCCTCCCCACACAGAGATCAATGGCCAACTAGGGATTGCCCTTTCCCAAGACCTATTTCTCTGGTCTCCTGGCTGGCTCATCAATTGTTGATTTAAAACCTTAGGAGCTTCCCCGGTTGAAATCTGAAACTGACCCCCCCCCCACACACACACACAAAGAGCAGAGAGAGACTGAAGAAAGAGTTGGCCACTCTAGATTGATAGGTAGCAGGTTTAATGAGCAAGAGAACTTACATACTAGACTTGTCTTGGAAGGCTTCAAGACAAGTAGATCTCCACAGCCACCCACCAGAATCTCAAATGTTTATATAGAGGACTTAACTGGGTTCAGTCATGTGTTCAGTCCAGATGGTCTCAGCAACACCTTACTCTTTCAAGGCTATTTTCTTAAAACAGCTCCTAGTGTGGTAGTGGTGGGTGGAAGAGACATTCCAAGGACAGCAGAGGGGAGCTGGGGGAGCCTCTGACTGCCTGGGTTTAGCTCTCAAATCAACCTGTGGTCATGTCCTCTCAGTACTTACCCCCAATACCCATAGTTTACTCATTTTGCCTGTCTGATACATGGCATCTGTCTGGCACCTCATGGCCAATTTCTAACTTTGTTAGAACTTCTAACAAAGTTCTTTGTTAAATAAATGAAGATTGCCACCACAGTTCTAGTGATTCAATAAACTGAAAATAGATACCCACCATATTATAAATGTGATTATTAAAACTCACTGAATAATTGCTTCTAGTCACAGACATATTTCATGTATTGCTAGGGAATTCCTTGTCTCATTACCACAGTAATAACTTCAGAAAATTTGATGTTAGCAAAAAAACCAAAACAATGATGACTATTTGATTGTATACTTGAATTCTAGATTGCCTTATAATTCCTTTTCTTTTCCAACTGAATTAATTTTACCTCATACATACACACCTGATATTTATTTTTTAGTAAGGAGAGTGTCATAATTACCATATGTAGGAATGAATAATTCATTAATTCAACAGCAATGCTCAAAACAAAACCAATGTGCTTGGCACTGTGCTAGGTGTTAGTGAAGCAGCTGTAATTAGCATGATTTTCTGCCCTCTTAAAGTGTATAGCATGATAAAGTGGTGTTGTATTGTTGTGTACTGACTTCAAACCATGTTTGTTTGTTTCTTTAAGATTTTTTTATTTATTTGACAGAGAGAGCGAGTGAGAGAGAGAGCAAGCACAAGCAGGGGGAATGGCAGGCAGGGGAGAAGCAGGCTCCCCGCTGAGCAAGAAGCCTGATGTGAGGCTGGATCCCAGGACCTTAGGATCATGACTTGAGCTGAAGGCAGCCGCTTAACCCACTGAGCCACCCAGGTGCCCAACCAAACCCATTTTAAAAGCTTGTTTTGGACAGTTATTTGTGGTTTGAATTTGTTTTGAATAACTTGTTTTGAATAGCTGGATACTAGGACTTTCTTACTGAACTCTTGCACCTGGAGTGCAGAGGACTATTATGTCATTAACACTAGAGCAATATCACTGGTGCCCATCACGAACTTAGTGAAAGTAACCAACCCACAGAAAGATACACTGCAACTAAATTTTGACTTTGTTTCTTTCATCACCCATTTTCCTACAACAATATTAATTATAACTGCTAATCTGTCCATGGTTTGGTGTATGTCATTTCTTTATGGCCTTATTAGGAGACATTATGCTGTATGCTATTGGTCTGTTATAATAAATGTTATAGATTTAATTCCTTTGTTAAATAAATTATTGGCAAAAATAATCTCAGTCTCTGAGCATAATTTGCCCCAAACAAAACACGTGTTGTGCAACAAGAGTGTTCTTTTCTAGTATTCCTCATGCATTTTCATATCCTCCCCCTCTTCTACCTTTAGCATTATGCTTACATGTAGCAAGTCCATGACACACTTTTATTTTTCCTTGGCCTATGAACAGAAAACAGACTGATTTCATACTTAAAAAATATCAAAGTAACAAAAATAACCTCTTTTCATATTCTAATAATGAGACTATCTCCTCAATAAAACAGTAGATAATGTAATAATTTATTGAACAAATACTGTATATTTTCAGGGTAAAACAAAAGTAAAGAGTATAAAATTGTTGGCACAAAGACAAAACTCATAATCATGAAAGCAATAGAAATGCTAGAAAGGTCTGGATAAGTGAAAGACAGTATTAAGTTGGTCAAAGACAATCAGAAAATACAAAAAGAGGCAGTTGAGATTTTTAAGAGGTGCAATGGGCATTTTATGCTGAAGTTTGAGGCATGGGCAAATAATCTGGTATCTGGGAACCAGTCTGTGTTTCTAGTTTGGGAATCCATAAGGTCTAATGAGTGAGGGTTTCCTCAAGCATTTTGCGAAGATCCTCAAAGGCACTGGGAAGAGGTTTTTACTAAAATTGATAACTAATAGGAATCTAGCAAAATTACATTTTGTTTGAAAAGAAATATTTGGGGGAGGGGAGAGGGATTCAATGGAGATGAGAAAAAGGTGAGTTATAGCCCTAATTACCCTGATGAAGAATTTAATCTTGCAGCCTAAAAGAAGGTAGGAATGGAAGAGGGATGGAATCAACAATTATATAGGAGAAAAATATACGAGATTAGGCGATTGGTAGTACTTAGTTCCATGGAGGTAAAGATCTCCTCTCTCCCTTCTCTTAAAATTCCTCTCCCCTGCCCCAAGGCCAATGTAGACTTCCCTGATAATTAGTATAATAATAATTACATGATGGAAGGAAGACTATGTGAAATTATAGCCTTTTTCAACTGGCTTCTTCTTCCTTAAAAGCTTCACCATCTCTAGAGACAATAGGAAAAACTAGAAAACATTCCTATCCCCCTGGTACTTGAAGCAGGGATCAAATTCTTTTACTGAATTTAAGGCTATGGACAAACAAGCAGAACATACATGTAGTTGTGATAAAGCAAATGAGTTAAATAGTGTGTGAGAATCAGTGTCATAGCCTTAAAGTACTAAAAAGTTGCTGATGAAGAGAATATTATGCTACGTATTTGGAATATTAACACATTTGACTTATATTCTAAGTATTCATGCATACCTTTTAGAAATAAGTCCATTGGATAGTAATGATTTAGAGTAGGCACTTTATCTCATTTAAGTAAAAAAATTATCAACAAAAATTGTTTTGTTTAAATGTCATTCTATGCATTTGCAGTTAAGTGATCAATAGAGCAACACTAGTAAGTTCCCACTCTTAGTGAAGAACTATCCTCAATGGAATTGCCTTCTCTTTTATGACAACTTTCGTATGGGAGACAACACAGGGTTCAGCAGTCAAAGCTCTACTCTATGTTGGCCAGCACCAAGCCTTCTGGTGAACAGTGCTAGTCAGTTGAGACCTACTAGTGTTTCCCATTGGACATCTAATAAAGGAGATCATAAGACCTCCCCACACTCCACAAAAAGTATTTTGCCAGTTTACAAAGTATTTGCCCAGAAATATCCACAGAGAACAATGTAGTATATTATCCATATTAAGAAAAGACCTAAAGGGAAATTAGAAGTGAAAGAATAATTAAATGATATTTCTCATTTGTAGTTCAAAAATCCCATTACACAGACACAAGAAGACTTTCCAAATGAAAATTTGTTGAATCAAATGTTTTTTGACTTATGTGTCACTAAGTTCATTATATGTGACATATTGTATGTGTCAGTTTTAATGCAGTCTGATTTCTATTGCTTTATTATGTAAATCAAAGCTTTTGTAAAAGTAGTTATAATGGGAGGAGAAAGGAAGCTTTTTCTGGAGGGTAACATTGAGGTTCTCACGTGCTTTATATACATATATTACAGAGCCTGTGAAAAACATTTTGCTCTCTTTTTTTCTAGCTTCTCAGTGAATGTCACAACTCAGAAAGATTCTATAAAACATATAAAGGAAAGAGGAAGGAAATTCATTTCAATTAATTAGGAAGTTTATCCTAATGGTAGAAGTCAAGTGTCCAATATGCCCATTTTAATTTTTTCTTGCAACAAACATTTTATTCTTTTCTACTTCCTAACCCCTTAGTCAGTATTACAGATTAACATATACTGCAGTCTTCTTTGGTGTTGTCTTTGGAAGATCCAATAACAACCAAAAATGATTATATATTTCCTTCTTTTTGTAAGACTTGATATTTACAAATGTGCTTTCATTCATTCAAACACTTGTATATTACTTGTCTATTTCCCCAAGTGAACTGTAAAATCTTTGCAAGCAGAGACTGTGGTTTATTCTTTTCTATATTCCTAATGCAGAGAACAATGTCTAGCATATGAGTAATAGGGTCTTAACACACATAGAATGAATAGATAAATCTGCCTTCATTTCCTATAGAAAGCAGTAGAGGCCCACTAGCTATAATACTGCATTGGCTGTGAATCTCTCTAAAAATGGCTTGTTGGATTTTCCCTTCACCCAACAGATAGAGCAATTAGCAAGTGATAAAAACGAACCTAATCTTAGCAGTTATTCGATGATGACCTTGTTTGTTCTGATGAAGACTCTCAGCTCATATTTTAATGCTGCAGCTTACAGCTGCAGCTTTGTGACATGCAAGGCATAATTTGGAGTTCAAAATTGTTTATCAACTTTATAAAGAAATGTGCTGCAATGAATATGAAGCATGGGAGTGTATAATCTGTAGGAATTGAGAACATTTTCATTTAAAAATAATTGGAACAATGAAATAGTAACTCAAAATTTCAACAAATGGCAGGGAGTTTCAGTTGATGTGACAAATAAGCCAGTTTAAGAGCACAAAAGTCAATGGAAATGGTAAAGACCTCTGGGGATTTTAATCTTATTTGTCAAGAAAAGTATCACAGCTGTTTTTCTAAATCTAGAGAAAATAATCAATGGCTATAGTAAATAGAAAATGGATTAAATGTGAGAGTGTTGTTCTCCGAAATATCATAACCTGTTATGCCAGAACATGTTGACTTTTGAGAGGGTATCACCCACAGTGACATGATGAGATGTAATCCAAATAATGTTTTAAATGAGCACATTCCTGCATCTCATACTTGCTAACCATTTGAGCATAGTGGCCTTGTGAGGAATTTGATACAAACTCTGCTACATTACACAGTATTTCCACAGACACCTATAGGTCTTCTAGGAGTTCTACTTATGTTCTTGTCACTGTTTCTACTACATTAAAGCTCCTTCTGACTTTTGACAATGTGACCAACAGTGCTACCTATTTTGTAGGCTCAATCTCTTAATTGCTTTTATCTTCAGATGGGGGATTTTGTATTTTCCAGTAACGATCTAAAGTTCTGAGAGACATTCAGTACAGTGTCCGAAAAGATGGAAGACAATTACTGAAAACTTCCCAGGGGGTAGCCCTTGCATATATACCTTATTAAATGTTCTTTATAATGAAGGAATTCTCAAAATACTTACAATTTTCTAAAACCTTCACAGAAACTTAGAAAACTGGGAATATATTTTATTTCATCTCAGATTTTCTAAATATTGTATATACATCATTTATTCTTCTTTCATTGAAGTTGTGGCAATGCTGTGGTATATAATGTATGTGTGTTTCATTTTTCTCTAAAATCATCATACTTCCACAATGAATTCTTTCAGAATATAACACACATTACTCATTATAAGCATATTAAATATGAAATAAATATTTCCCACCCTGCTACAAGATACAAGAAATATCAAATGAAAGGATCTCAAAGTAACAGGGACCGATTTCCAAATATCTCCCAGGCCTGACATTGTTTCATCCTTCCAAATTTGTCATAAATGTATTGGCCTGAAAAAGCACAGACAGAAGGGAATTTTCTGTAGCAACCATTGTAGTATGCAGTAATAGAAAACTGTATTTCTTGAATTTGAAGTCCTTGAATTTGTATGCATATCTCTAATAACTATTTGGAGAAAAGTAACAGTAAATGTAAAAATTCAGTTAACAAACATTCTGTATTCCAAAAATGGGCTTTTGGTAATAAAGACAGAATGAGTGAAATGCTTTTCGATGATATATTGACCCTGATTTAAGGAAGTAGAGGTCTGATTTGAAGTAGTAACGCGTAAACCGTCATGAGATAAGGAAGTAGCTACATCACTGAAACTCAGGGATGCATGACCTAAGAAAACCTGGATGGTGATCGAGAAGCAAAGACAGATAGATTTCCCTTACCCTTTCCTGTCTAAATGATAAGTTTGTGGGGAGAAATTGATAGTTAACATCTGGACTACACAATAATTAGACCCATATGTTATCAGTAAACTGTTGTAAACTTTTCCTAGGGTTAATTGATTTTTATAAATGGTATAGTTGATTATATAGTGTTACTTTACTTTCAATTCATCATTTTCTGACCTTTATAAAGCCTTCAAATCAAAGAGTCTTTTTAAACAGAGGTACCTGAAATCAAACTAATGTTAACAGTCAAAGTATTCATTCTAAATTGGGAGCAATCTTGCTGTGGCCGAGACCACTAACTGTCCCCTAATAACCATGCCCCCTATTCCCTTCTGGTAACAGGATCCCCAAGTTTAGCTGGATCCCGGCCTGTTCACATATAGATAATATTTAATAGATAACAGATAATCTCCTTTGTTGTAAAGTATGGTGTTGTCACCAAGTTTAGGTCAAAGATATGAAATGATGTGTACAACTTCTAGACCACATCCTTAAAGGGAAGTAGTTTGCCTTTCAGTTTTACTCTTTCTCATCATGGACTGGATACTAGCCTGCCAGATTCTTCCATACAAGCAAGGAGAATACCCTCAGAAATGGCAGAACTATAAGAGAGAGGGAATCTGGATGCCCAGATATCCTAATTGAGAAGACTCTAGACTGAAAAATGAAGGTGCTTATCCTTTTAATTATAGGTATGTAAATCTTAAATATTTTATCTTATTTAGACTATTATTATCTGATCTCTGTTAAGACAGTTAAACTGACATCTTTTACCCACTTGTAGGACTTGCCAGAAAAAAAAAATGTAGAGAGTAAAAAGAATAGTCTTCATGAAGCACCTCTTATAGTCCTATGAACAGTTACTTTATGACGCCTACACACACACACACACACACACACACACACACATACGCATGCGCGCGTGCGCAGTGCATGCTTTATGATGGGGGAAGAGGTATATAAAAAAATTCATGCCAAAACTTTTACTAAGAATAAATATCGATTATATACTGGCAGTCCCTTCTCTTAGAATGCACAGAAAACGGCTGTGGAGATATGACTAATTCAAAAGAAAACTTCAAGTAATAAAAATTGCACAATTTCAAATGCTAAGAAATAGTCTATAGAGAGTGAGATTTTCAGTGAAAGAACCTTAATGTGATGAAAAAATACATTTGGAATGATTTTTAGAAGAATTATCACTGCAACATAAGCCCAAATACAGTCAGGGGGCAGTTATTTTATTGTAAGAAGCATAACCTGAGGGATATTCTGCTTTTGAGGGGCAAAGCACTATTATTTGAGCACAAAGGCCCAGCTCACAGATCTGTTTTTATTTGTGAGCCTTTCAAGTTTTGGCACAGGCTAGATGGCATAGATTTCTGATGCAGCATCAATAAATCTTCTATTAGTAAAATCTGCAATGAAGCCACATTCTTATCTTAATTAGGCAAAATACATTAATCCTACTACTGACAATACCAAAATACAGTGAAGCACTGCATAGGAGCTGATGAAGATCTTTTGTCTCATTCTGCTGCATAATTAAGAATTTCGTTTGATCTATATAAAACTGAGGAGCATTAGAGTATAAGCTAAGAGTTTTAAGATGCTAGCTTCATTGAAATACCCGGCTATATTGAATGGGATTTAATATAAAGTTAGAGCGTTTTTGGATCCCCAAAGAGGTCATTATCAAAGTAAAAAGAACAGTTTATAGCCAACTTTCATTTATACAATAATTCTGGCACTTGCCCCATTGACAGTGTAATACCTGGAAAAAAATTGTGTTCATTCCAAATGAGAAGAGAAAATAAAATGTGTTATAGTTATGATTTACCTAATATAACTTCAAGTGCCTTTGTATTTAGTAAATCAATTGATTTTCAAAATAAATCTGTAAACTTAGTAAGGCATAAAAAATATATCATCACCATTTGGCAGATAAAACTGTCGAGGATCAGAAATGTTAGGTGATTGCTCTCAGAGCAAATGATTGCTAGAATTTAGATTAGAAATCAGATCCCTTGAATCTTAGACTTTAAAATATACTCACCTATGCTTCCATGTAATGGAACCTCTGGCATTACCTTAATCCTCATTTGCTGAAATTTGGGGTTACTTTGAAATAGAGTAAGTCTAAACCTACTAAACACTGCTAGCTGTCTGCTCAATATCCAACATCCTCTTCTTTATTACTAATAGAACCCAGATTTTATTTGAGGTCATGATAAACCCAAGTTAAAAATATAATTTTTATATTATATAAATTATATTATAATTTCAAAAGTTCTCTTGAAAATAGTAGTGGCCCTATAACAGAGTGATAAGAGTTATGGCAAATAAGAGATCAACAAATGTGTACTGAGTAGGACTTACAGGAATGCTGTTTTCTTCCTAGAAAAGAATCGCCTTGCAAATGCTCTTCACTCTGGGGTCTTCATTCTTCCTGCCTGGAATACAGACATAATACATGGTGGTGCAAAAGCAATCTTGGAATAAGCTACATCAACTTGTGGTTGTCTGCTTCTGGACTTCATGTCACAGTAGAAAATAAAGCTCTTACTGCTTTAAATGACTAGAGTTGGGTCTATTTTGCTTACAGTTAAAGATGCAATTCTTTTTAATCTCATGGAAATTATATTACCATAATTCTTTTCACTGTTTTTTCCCCTTGTTTCTTTCTGAAAATATTCATTTGGGAAAACATTAAACAAATAGAAACATCTGTTATATGTCAGGCACTGTCCTACGATGGGGATACAATTTTGAACAAGACGAGTTTCCTACTGTCATAGAGCTTACTTTCTAAGTGAAGAGATGGACCGTAAAGAAGTGAAAAATGACCATGTAATTTCAAGTCATGTTAAAAAATGTGAAGCTATGTAATAGACAGGTGTAAAATGGCCAAGAATGATGGCAGAGCAATGCTAGATAAAGCAGTCTTATTTGGATGGAATAAAACATCTCTGAGAGAGGAACACCTGAGCAAAGAACTGACCGATGAAGGGCAATGGAAGAGGAAGTGAAGCATGAAGAAGAGCAAGCACAGAGGTCTGGAGGCAAGGTTAAGCTTGATACACCTAAAGAATGATAAAAATCACTGTTAGCTAGCAGTAGGGGAGATCATGGTTGAGGATGAGGTGAGAGATAGTTCCAGTCACTTCTTATGCCCTGCCTCACATCTCTTGGTCGGACTAAAAAATGAAACGGGAAAAGAGAGTGAGTCCCAGAAGAGGTGAATTTTGAGCACGTAGTCAGAGAAGTCTTCATGGAGATGATACCAGGGCAGAGACCTCCAGAAGGTAAACCGTACACCAGTTGGATATTGGATAAGTATATTCCAGGAGGAAGGAACACCAAAGGCAAAGACCCTGAGGCATATGTTCTCTTGATGAACTCAAATCACGAGGAGGTCTCCACAGTGGGAGTGATATAAGGACTGAAGAGAGTGGAAGGACCAGGGTTCACAGAGGCATCAGGGAACCAGAGGTCATCCGAAGGACCAGCTATTACAGTGAAAGAGATGGGAACCCACTGGAGAGTTCTGAATGTAAAAGTGACATGAATATAAGTTTTGAAAGGAGCATTTTAAGTACTGGGCGAAGAATAGACTATAAAGGTCAGGGTAGGAGCAGGAAACCAGTTAGAAGGCTGTATATTATATTAACTAGGATATAATAATCCATGGATCTATTTACAAAGTCTATCATCTTTACATTTATAAACTTTATGTATTCTTACTCGGATTTATGGGATGTTTTCATTTTTATTTCAAAGTAATCAAGTCAAGATATTTTGAAATATCTAACCTGCCAGATATGCTTATTAAAAAATCAAACTTTATATATTTTATAAAATGAAGTTTTTGAATTCTTTATTCTTTGTTTTTTATTACTTCCTGCCCTTTGTTACATATTATGTCAATTATATCCATTTGGCTAAAAGAAATTTGATAGAAATCAAGATAGTCAACAACGTCATTTAATTACACTGATATATTTATGATTGATAATTTAGGTAAACTACGGAATAATTTTACCTCTCTTTTTAGTGTTTTAAGGATCTCTGTTTATTTTCTAGAATATTCAGGTTTTTCATACTATTTTACAGATTTTTTTAGTAGTATCTAATTCAGACAACTTCTCTCAAGTAATCAAAGTTAAAAGTATGTTATTAAAAAAACACTTTGACGGGAAATAATGTTGCTATCTTAATCATTTTGTGGAGAAAGCAACAAGTATTTGAAAACTTTCCCACTTCTAAGGCCTTCTTGGGAGCATTTAGGAAACAAGAGGATCCTATGAAAGGTAATTTTTCACTTGCATTTCACTAACACCACTTTTGTTGCAATATGGAGGAATATTTCTCCCTGCTTGTTTTGGCTCTTAGGAGTCTAGGCTAGGTGCATGTTGGGCTGGGCTTTTTGGTTCCACATCACTGAGCTGCAGAGAGATAAACCCAAAGAGCTAAACTCTCATCTTTTTTGCTTCTCTCTTAGCTTCAACAGCAGATGTCATATGGAAGAAAATAACGTGTAGAAAGGATCTGCAGGGGAAATCAAAAGATAATACACAGTCAACAAGGTGAGTTTGCTCACTAATGAAGCCATGGCCACAGTAACCTTCCACTGCTCTTAACAAGGTGGAAGAAAGTCTACTTAACACTTCACCATATAGCTGCTATTTTTCCTCCTCAGCAGGTTCATTCCTTTAGGGCACATAGAAAATAGACTTTTCACTCTCAAGTATGCCCTAAACTACTTTTCTGCACAAGGGATATGGAACTCTATAAGTTTGAGGGAAAATATTATACAAAATCTTTTGAAACAATCTAGGACAAAAATAAAGAATTTTTTTTGATCCACATTTTTTCAAATTATGATGAATTCAAATACTTAATGGAAAGGGGTTACTGTAATGTTCCTAAGAAATTTCTTATTCTTTTTAATATTCCTAAGAAAGTCTTAATTCATGTATATTCATGATAGAACAGAAGGAAAGATAGCTATCGTTCAATTTCATGTAATTATATTGAATTCAACAGCCTTTAAGAGTTGCCAACTCACAGGTCTTTCTGGCAGAAACTATGCCACTGGGGTTATTATATTCATCTTTACTACACCAGACTAACAGAGAAACAACTCATGCATTTGAAGTTCCTTTTCGGCATATTGTAAGTACTCAATAATGAAAATATTTTAAATTACTAGTCCATTGCTATGGAATGAAAAAATAACAAATTCTGACAACGTCTCAGATTTTCCTTATTTTTCATGACCTTCACAATTTTAAGGGGTACTGGCTAGTATTTTGTAGAATATTCCCCAGCTTGAGTTTGTCTGATTTTTTTCCGTCATGATTAGAATGGAGTTTTAAAATTTGGGGAAAAATACAACAGACAAGAAGTAGTCTTCTTCTCATCACAATATATCAAAGGGTACATCAATATGATTTACCACTGGTGATGTCAAAGTCAAGCACTTGGTTAAAGTTAAGTTTTTTCACTGTACATTGTTATTTTTATCTTTCTGTGCTCTAATCTTTGGAAGTGAGTTACTAAATGTATCCTACACTCAAGAAGGTTGTTGGTGGGGGTGGTACCTACACAAAGTATTTGTGAGTCTACAAGGAAGATTTGTATCTTATCTCCTGGACTAAGCAGTTTTAACTGGGACCTTAACTGGCTTCCTGGTCTCCACGAGAAAAGGCTTAGTTTTTATGATTTCCCACTTTCTTGAGCCACAGAATCCCAGAATCCCTCCTGGGCCTCATAAAGATGCCATCAGTACAGTATTCCTGAGAATGTCTGGAGGCAGATCTGGAGAACCTTCCTTCCAAACCCTTAATATGTCTGAAATTTTAGACCTTTCACTAAACCATTTGGAGGTTTTTAGAGATAGGATAAGATTAACTTAGATGTACATTTTAATTAACTTACAACTGGTGACTCCCCCCTTTCTTTGAACTCAATGTTTAGTCTATATAACATACTAATTCACCAAACTATTTTTGTGAACACCTACTATAGTCATGCCACTGTTCTAGGACTTGAGGATATTTCAGTGACTAATACAACCAAGATTGTTGTCCTTTTATTTAATTAGTTAGAGAGGAAGACAATCTAATAAGCAAATAAATAAAAATAAAATAGAAATAAAATCCACAGAACTTATCCTTTGGACTTGAGCCTCAACGATGCTTGGCACATTATAGACAGCCAATAAATGTTTGAATATTGAGTGTTGAACAGATTACTTGGTGGACATAAATGCAAGTAAGGACACAAATTTCAATAATAAGAGATGACAATATCAATATTTTCCTGAAATGATGGTGCATAATTGTCAAGTAGATAGACAGCCACATGAGCATTCATATTTGTATTTAAAACAAGCATAATTGGACATAATTTATCAGCTAGATTGCTATATGCATAATTTGCCAATATATCTGGATTGCTTCACAATTCTTATTTTTCATAGAATATCTTGACATAAGAATAATTCAAACTGCCAGAAATGAGCAACTGTGCTTCACAGCACACTTTGGGCTCCCACTAGTGAGATGAGAACAAATTTGGAGTAAGCAGGATAGACCTAGGAAAAATTATTTAAGACAATGAAGCTAAGGTCAGAAACATGGAAACTAAGGTCAGAAACCTAGATTAGATCCACACTATGGTGAGTGGGGAAGCAAAGGGATCAAGCCTGATTTGAGGGAGTAGGGTATTAAAACAATCAGGAGAGGAAGATGTCAAAGGATGTCTAGTTATCAGTCAGGGATTGATGAAGCGGGAAATAGAGCAGAAAAAACTAGACAAGAGACCTATCTCCCAGTGTAATGATTGGGTTTCAAATAAAATCCCAAATGAAAACTAGAAGAAGAACAAACAGAAGGATGAGTTGAGTCTAATGGAATTTTATAGAGAGGATTGTAGGGGATTCTGCTGCCTGGGTACTCCCAGGTGTGGCCTCGGGCAACCAGTATGTAAGCAGCTCTAAAGCACATTAACCATGAGAGTTATATGCCTCCATGTTTTACTCTCATTGACCTATTAAAGGCTTAATTTAAAGAAGTTCTTCACTATGGGCAATTTGAAGCAGCACAGGCTGACAACCACAATATTAGCCTCCTTTCTCTATTTCCATTTATTTACACATATATGAAAATTTTAGTATTTGTTATTTAATTTATTCATTCTAGCATTTATTCAACAAACATCTGTGGACCTATTATGTAAACCAAGACTATGTCACCTATATAATCCTGTTAATAGAACACTCTAGTATACTACATGCTGTGTTTGTGGAAGAACAGGCTATTCACATTTTAACAAAATGCTGAAGCTATGTATATAAAGGCCATGTTGGAATTATATATATGATGGACAGAAGCCTGGAGCCAGCCTGAGGCAAAACAATCACACACACATGCACACATGCACACACACACACACACACACACACACATATACACACACCCCAAAACTGTGAGGGAAATATGTGCAAGTTTGTTTTTATAAAACTGAAGTAACTTGTGTAAGCATTGCATGTGAATATACCTTTGAATTCCAAATAGATTCTAATGGTGTCTGAAACAAGTCTATATTGGCATGGGACAAAGTCATTGATAAAAAGACAGATACCTTTATTTTTTTTTTGGCCACAAAGTGGCCAAAAGCAAACCTTTATTGGGTGCCCATCTTGGGCAAGATACTATGTTAGAAGATTCACAATTGGAATCTTCCTTAATTTTTACAACCATCATATCAGATATGGCTTCAGACCTTTATCATTAACTAATATACTTAGAAGATTTAACCATCTTCAAGAAATCCCCCCAAGTTACAAAAAAATACTTAATTTTGCTATGCCATATTCTGATTCAGGTATGCCTTGAGTCCAGTATCCATAATATAATGATTTCTTCAGCTGATTGACATTTCACCCTCACCATTGCTCTCCTCTCTTCTTCGTGTGAGCTCATATCAAGTGGTAACAAACTCAGTTTGAAGGAAACAAAACAAACATTACTTCTGTTTGAAATAGTTTTGACAAAAATTGAATAGGGACCAAAAATTGGTCCCTTGTGTATAGAAACATTAAGATAAGAAGGTAGTTCTCATCTGTGGGTTTTTGTTTTTTGGGTTTTTTTTTACGTTTTATGCCACTTTATATTGGAGCATCTATGCTCTAACTCCGTGACTGTCAAGTTACATTATTATTCCCATTTTCCAGATGAGGAAACAGAAGCTTACCACAAATAGAAAGCATGGTGCTTGCCAGGCCAGCAAATAGAGGCAAGGAACCTGTCTACATCCACAGTTTATGGGTATTTTGCACTGCTACTATGATCATTAGTTGATTTGGAGATTGACTAGAAACAATCTCTCTTCCCAAAGGCCTCTTCTATGATGTCTTTGTTTTTTTTAAAACAATAGATGAGAGATGTACTTTATGAGAAAATTGTCAAAAGGAGAAGGACAATCCCAATGTAGAAATGGATTAAAGAAGACCTATAGGAAAATTCAGAATGAAAAGGAACGCCATAGAACCTTTAAAAATAGAGGCACTTCCTTGTCATGGGGACATTAAAGGTCTTGTCTAAAAATGCCATGTACAGTAAATTGAACCACACTCAGATCATTCACCTTGGGAGAATGAGTCAAGCAATGTGCAAACTTTAAGCTGTCACTTTCAAAAATTGTGAGACCCACCTAAGTCTTCACCTCTAGCAATCAGAATTGAGAAGTTAAAAAATTAAATGAAATAGCTGGATGTTCCTTTTAGTGAAATTGTTGTCTTTTGTTTTTAAATCACTGCTGGTGGAAGAATATACAGAAAAAAAACGGCACTATTTTTTATTGACTTGAACTTGATCTCAAAACAGCTTTGACAGGCTATAGCTTACTTCAGAAAATAAATGCAAATGCTATTAAGGAATCTGGACTGTATCCTGTAGGTTAAAGTTGGTGTAAGGGCATCATTTAGAACTTAAACAAGAGCATCTCTCCCAAGAGGATATCCTATCTCACTCTGATGTGCTTCCAGGTTATCCGACATTTGTCTCGACATTATTAACTTTGATGTTGCAAGGCCATCCTCCTCTGAATAGCCCTAGACTGTTAGCATTTTGAGGATGGGAACTGGGTTTTGTCCACTTTTATATCAGCACATGGCATGGTACAAGCCACACTGTGAAGTCTTAATAAATGTTAGAATGAGTGATTGGCATTTTGCCATTTTCATGG
Source organism: Procyon lotor (assembly GCA_028646535.1). NCBI lineage: Eukaryota > Metazoa > Chordata > Mammalia > Carnivora > Procyonidae > Procyon > Procyon lotor. The sequence goes on along the minus strand of CM053610.1, from coordinate 77,461,623 downwards.
AACCTGGACTGAAGTGGGCAGAAATTGGAAGAGGAGGAATGACTGGGATCATTACTTTTGAGGAGGGGAAATAGAATTAAAATTGTTTGGTAACTAGTTTAAAAAGTAAAGACAGGAGAGGGAGAGATTGATGTTTATGCCTATGTTTCTTTCTAGGTGACTGCGTAGAGATGTAATTAATCAGTATCAGGAATGCAAAGAAAGAAGCAAGTTTGGAGAATAAGGATAATGACTTTTAACACTTAAAAGTTTTATGTCTTAATTCTCGAATTATGCTAGTATTCATGGTCTAACAGTTCTGCTTTGCCACACACTATAGCATACCACCAATAGGACTTGTCTGTTTTTGCATTAACTTTTTATCGTTACCTCTTTTCAAAGTCATTCTTTCATAATTAACTAAGTAGTACGTTATTCTTTTAGGATGAGTTCTTTTCCTTGCCAAATATATTTTCCTGGAGCAAATCCTTCTGAGTTATTTATGTAAAATGTGTTTAGCTTCGTTGCCATGACTGAAAATAACTTGTTCTCAACCTTCTTAGCAATTTCCCTGAGAAAATGTACAGCCAAATTCCAGAGAGCATACCAGTCAATTACCTTTGGTAAGTCTTGATTTAGTGACTGAGGTGCTGTGCATAAGCTATCATCGCTCTCTTCTATCCTTTCTCTAGAGCTGTGGTACAGAGGAGAGGGCTGAAATATGGCAGGGAGACACAACTGTGTTTAAACCCCAACCTTGTCGCATTTACTTAATCTCCATGAGCTTCAATTTCTCTATCTATAACAATACCTTTAATAACACTCATCATGCTGCTGTAAAGACAAAATGAAATAATGTAAGAGGAAGTTTCAAATACAGATGTCCAATTACATGCCTGTTCAGTTGCTGCTTGTGCTTGTGTTCAAAGATTTTTTTTATTATATAAATAAGATGCAAAATTCAAGACTAACTGTAAAAAGCAAACAGAGAGCCACTAAAATAAAGAGATGTAAAACCTTATGATATTACTTTTTAATGTGGAGGTAACACTAAGTTTGTAGATTATGGAATATATTATATATTTATATAATTTTTTCTCTCTCTATATATATAGATTGAATCAATATATATATATCTATGTATATTGAATTCTATGGAATTCAAAAATATTTCAACAAACTTAAATAGGGATTCATAAATAATTTAATATGGTAAGAAGTAGAGCTGACAGGTGTCATAAGAGGCCTAGGGACTTTCAGTTGACTCCTCAGATCACTGAGTAACAATATGGCTGCCTTAAAAGGAAATTCAATTCTAATCTGCATCAGTAGAGGTGAAGGATTTAGAGCAAAAAAGGTAACAGTCCGCCACTGTATTTGTCAGTCACCAGAGATCACCTATGTAGAGGAGAAGGGGAATATGTGCAGAGACTGGTTTGGTAATGAGATATTGTAGAAAGGATAGTCAAAGAATTATGGAAGCTTAAGACAAATATTAATTTTATCTTCAGTAAAATTTTATCTTTACTCTCCTGTTCTAGTTACCTACTATAGCATAACAAGTCACCCTAAACTTAGTTTTCTCAGGGGCACCTGGGTGGCTCAGTGGGTTAAAGCCTCTGCCTTCGGCTCAGGTCATGATCTCAGGATCCTGGGATCGAGCCCCACATCCATCGGGCTCTCTGCTCAGCAGGGAGCCTGCTTCCCCCTCTCTCTGCCTGCCTCTCTGCCTACTTGTGATCTCTCTCTGTGTGTCAAATAAATAAATAAATAAAATCTTAAAAAAAAAACTTAGTTTTCTCAGACAACAAACATTTAATTATGCTCATGGATTCTGTAGGTCAGGATTTAGAAAAAGCACAGCAGGAATGCCCTTCTCTTCTCCATAATGTCAGCTGAAATGATGTCTTGGTTTTTGTCCATGCTGCTGTAGCAAAATGCCACAGACTGGGTAGCTTATCAACAACAGAAATTCATTTCTCACAGTTCTGGAGGTGGGAAGTCTGAAATTGGGGTGACTGGTTGAGTTCTAGTGAGAACCCTCTTTTGGGTTGTGGGTTCTGACTACACATTGCATCCTTCATGGCCGAAGACAGAACTAGCTCTCTGGCCTCTTATGAGGATACACTAACCCCATTTGTGAGGCATCCACTCTCATGACTGAATTATCTTCCAAAGATGACTAGACATGCCCTTGCATGCTTCACGTGCTTGACTGTTGGAATATTGGTAAGCCAGAGGAGTCACTACCAAGAACAGTAAATGTCTGAAGGCAGATTTTGGCTCAAAGTCAAAAAGAGCTAATCTTACATACAGAAGAGTTGAAAAGGGAGATGAGATTTAAGAGTATATGAGGACAAAGATCTCATCACTCTGTGAATCACAGAAGAGTCAAAAAAACTTGGAATTTGAATTACCACCATTATTTGGGGACAGCACTTAAAACAGAAAAATCACATGAAATTGTCTTGAAAGTAATTTCCAAAGCATGGATGAGAGACCAAGTGGAAATGCTTTAGTATTCATAGGTGGTTCATCATCAGAGGGGGGAAAGTCACAAAACAAGGGCATGTGTAATATCCAAATTACATATTCTAGACTATGGCCTACATTCAAGAGGGGATTCATCGCAGGTCACTGTATGTAATTATGTATGAAGATTTCTGAGCAATCATCATTTCTGATATTGAATGATGCCCAGTTCATTAATAAGGAAGGGAAAGTGAAATTAGGAGATCATTCTCTTCTCTTTCATAGAAAGGAGGATAGGGAGGTTAGGCTAACTGATAAAAGGTAATAGGAGCATCTTTTAGTTGCAGCTATGAATTTATGGATCCAGTTATTTAAAACAAGATCATATCCAAGAGAGAAATGAGAGTGCCATGGGTTAGGAGTGAGAAGCAAACAACTGGCCTAAATGAGTTGTCTGTTCAATGAGATTTGAGCTATGTTTCTAGAGTTGCCATGGAAGATCGAGGGTCAGAAAATCTAGAAACAATAAAGCAAACTATTAGCTAGCTAAAAATTGAACAGTTAAAATAAACACATACCCAAGTGTGGGCTTTTAGATATTCCATCATGTATTCAGGCAGGTCCATGACCTTAGGTGACAGGTAGAGCCCATGGAAATGGGCTGATAGGGATCTGATGGGGGATGAGATGAAGAAGTCTCATGTTTTTATCCACTTTTATCCATCCTTTATGCACCTGTTCAGCATGGCTAGCTAAACCTATTGGCCAAGTATGAAAGAATGTAGATAGGAGGCAGACAAATAACACTACTGCCAAACCATATCAAATTCCATTAATTTATAGTCAAATATCAGACCCAGGCAATTATGAATAAGCTGGTTTCGAGACCAGATATTTGCAAGAACCTCAGCTGTTAATATTTCAGTCTGGAATTAAATATGGATCCAGAACAGGGCAGTGAAGAGAAGTGAGATTGTCTGTGGGCATAGGGGACTTCTGGGAAGCCCCCTGCTGAGATGGAGGAGATAAAGGCTTAAGGAGGTGATAGGACACTTAACACTAAGGAACACATTCTTTACCTCTCTGATGTATAGTAGGGAATTTTGCAGAAAACTTACAAGTTATCAAATGGAATTGTTATGAGAAAAAAATAAGTTTGCATTTTCAAAATACACAGAAAGTGCATATTTTTTAAAAGCCCCAAATAAATATTAGTTGAATAAAATAGCTTTCTGAAGTTGTTTCCTGTTTTCTCTGAGCATTTTCATCTTTTTTAGACAACGTGTCCTTCATTACAAGGGCTACTTGCATCTGGCTTTTATATTCTGGCTGCTATATTTAGATATTTTAATTGACTCCTTTCACAGGGCAAGGTGTGTGACTCAATCACTACTCCTGACTAGCACCTTGTTCATTGTAATTTGCTCTTCAGGGTTTAATGAATTTGCATGGTCGTCCACATTTGCCTAAACAGACAAGCCCTCACTTCCCAAATACAAACTGTTAAAGAAGAAAAGCAAATTAATAATGTCTGATTGTAAGAGTCTAGAGATTAGTGAACAAATAGAATCTAAGCATAATTCGAGTAATAACTAGTAATTTATGAGTTTAAGTCCAATAAAATTGGCTGTATTCTGTGGCTTTGCAAAACATTTTCTTACCCCTCCCTCTGAGTTTTTTTAAATTTTTTTTGTTTTACTTATGAAAATGCCTTCATTTAAGAAGAGTTTTAATTTTCAAAAAGAGGTTAATCAAACTGTTAGCCTGACTTAATTAATTTAAATTGTTTTTTATTTTATCCTTCGCTAAAACTAGATTCTTTGATTGAAAAGCAAATCTAAGGATATTGATGCCTCACCGAAAAACATTCTCAACTGCCACACGTAGGCTAATAAAAGTCTAAATTACTTAAAAATGTTTTCTTGGTTTGCATAAATACAAATTAATTGAAAACACCTTGGAAAATGGAGATAAGCATACAAAAGCAAATAAAAATTATCTGTAATTGTTTTTCATATATTATGAATTTTATGTTCTTTCCTACTGTTATGTATACACATGCACATATCATGTACATGGATATATATAACATATACATATATGATACCGTGTATCATTTTTAAACATAATTTAAATTAATTTAATAAATCATGTAATAACACATGTATAAATCCTCTTATAATTGAACTCTTAGTATATTTTCAATGTACATGGGTCGTATCTCCTGTTTGGTACTTCAGATACATCCCTAAAAATAAACCTGTAATTAAAATATATTAAGTCCATGCATTTCAAGAATTCTCTCCTCTAGTTTTCTATTGAAATAGTCAGGGATGTTTATAATGGAGAAAAACCCATATTATCACAGAAAGCTGGTGATAGTTTCCATCTTTGTGCCAGAAAACATAAGGGCATTCTATAAAATTCAGGAGAATGTTCTAGGAGAGAGGAAAATTCAACCAGGAGAAAAAAATTCAACCATTAACAACAAACTCTAGCAGGGGATCCAGAGAGGTGTTCATCCAGTGGCCGGAGGCCCAGGTTTGAAGATGACAAATAACACTTCCTCTCAGCCCATTAGTGAGAACTGAGGCACATGGCTACACCTAGTTGCAGGGAAAGCTGGGAAATATATTTTCGAGCCACTCAGAGCAGTCCTGTGTTCAGCAACAACTCTATTACTATAGAAGGGAGACTAGATTTTAGCAATCAATCAACAGTGCCACCATACTCTATAATTATTAGTCACTGCAGAAAAAGTCACTTTAATGAGTACACTTTTGTTCCCTATAATTTAAATTCCCCCTTTCTCTATATCAAATCAAGTTTCTATAAAAAGCAAATCTTTACAAGACTTTCTAGGTTACAGAATAAACATACAAAGTACACGGACTATGGATTCGGCTGGCAACTTTTCATTATATTGGATGGAGACTTGGTGTTAAGATTGACTAGCTCAGGGCCCCCAGTTTTGACCTGAGGAGTCACAGAGAGAACCAAATAGTTCTATGACAGTTGTGAGAGAATCTTTATTAGTCTTGGGACTGGGTTTGTGAAAGAATATTGAAACAATGTTTTCCCTTTCAATTACACATGTATGTAATATACATTAAATTATAAATATTTATATGTAAATTTTAGTATATTAAATCATAAATACAAATATATAACATATATTAAATTATTTAATTACAAAATTTAATTTATACATAATTTAATAAAAGAATTACATACGTAATTTAATAAAAGAATGATCTCTAGGATATAGTTAAATAGATATGCATAGATACCCTAGAGATCTTTTTTTCACTATGTTGTTCCTTTTTAATTCATCCTGATATTGTTCAATGGGTGAAATAACTTCTTGATTTTTTTCTGAAAATACTGACTAGAAGTTTTAAAAGTTTTCTCTGTCCTCTGAATTTTCTTACATACTCAAGAATCTACTTTTAATTTCCTCATCTTATTGTGGGTTTTTTACTTTTTCAAGCTCTTAGGCTTTCTCAACTGTCTAATTATTTCTATTTTTCTTATTGTTTCTTACTGTTTTTCCATTTGCATCTAAGAATGAGAGGTTAGACAAGTGACCAAGGCAGTACTTTAGAAAGATTTGATGCCTGAAGGTCTTCACTTTAGTGTGAATCATGGAGATTAAAACATTCTACGTGGCATTCCTAAAGACCAGTAGGACTGATGGTTTTACTCTTTGGTACGAAAACAAATCCTAGACCTTATATTCCATTTTTAGAGCAGAAACTTCTAATTTTTACTTTGGAGAAAATGTCTGGTTATGGGCCACTGAGTGTATGGAGGTGGGAGAGAGGTGAGGGATTGCTTACACTATATGTAAACTTTTTATTACCTCCACAGCGAGGCCCATTTTTATTCCAAATCTCTTTCTTACCCACCTTTCTTTGTTCTGCACTTCTTATTCTAAACCTTTCAATCTCTCATCCATGTCAGTCTAGTGCAAGCATGTGAACATGCTTCATGTTTTATACAGTGCTTCACCAGTGTCTCCAATCTGCGGTCCTTCTGTCAAAAATGTGTTTAATATTGTTGATTATGAGATTTAGGCCTTTTATTTCTTTCATATAATCTTTTTTTTTTTAAAGATTTTATTTATTTGACAGAGAGAAACACAGCGAGAGAGGGAACACAAGCAGAGGGAATGGAAGTGGGAGAAGCAGGCTTCCTGCTGAGCAGGGAGCCTGATGCGGGGCTCGATCCCAGGACCCTGGGATCATGACCTGAGCCGAAGGCAGACGCTTAACGACTGAGCCACCCAGGCGCCCCTTCTTTCATATAATCTTAAGGTACATTAGAAGAGTGAAATGATTAATTCATGGACTAAGTCTACCATCTTGAATCAGTTGCATATTTGTATACACCTAGAGTATTATTGTACACACCATTTTGAAATTTTCCTTTTCAGTTAAATAGGTATCAAAAAGATGTTTTATTCATTAAATACCTTCCTATAACAGTATTTTAATAGTTACATGAAATAACATTTAATAGATGCATGCAAATTAACACACTAATTTCCTCATTTTTCCCTGTTTTTAAATAGTGACCAGTATATTCCCTGGTACTTAAGTCTTTATCCCTGTCAATAATTACACTCAAAATAAATGCCTGGGATTAAATAACTTACTGAATAAAAATACAGATTCAAAAACTGATTAGCTGCCAATTGGTATATCCAAAGTTGTGACAATTTCTATTTTTATTTATTTATTTATTTATTTTAGGGTGCAGGTGAGGGAGAGGGAGAAAGAGTTTTAAGCAAACTCCTTGCTGAGTGCAGAGTCTGAGGCAGGCCTCCATACCACAACCTGAGACTACCACCCGAGCGAAATCAAGAGTCAGACGCTTAATGGACTGCACCACCCAGGCACCCTGACAATTTGTATTTCTTTCTTTCTTTTTTTAAAGATTTTATTTATTTATTTGACAGAGAGGAGAGAGATCTCAAGTAGGCAGCAAGACAGGCACAGCGAGAGAGGGGGAAGCAGGCTCCCCGCTGAGCAGAGAGCCCAATGCGGGGCTCGATCCCAGGACCCTAGGATCATGACCTGAGCTGTAGGCAGAGGCTTTAACCCACTGAGTCACCCAGGGGCCCTGACAATTTATATTTCTATCACAAGTGGAAAAGAATACCCATGGGGTGCCTGGGTGGCTCAGTCGTTAAGCGCCTGCCTTCCGCTCAGGTCATGATCCCGGGGTCCTGGGATGGAGCCCCATTGGGCTCCCTGCTCAGCGGGAAGCCTGCTTCTCCCACTACCATTCCCTCTGCTTGTGTTCCCTCTCTCGCTGTGTTTCTCTCTGTCAAATAAATAAAATCCTTAAAAAAAAAATACCCATTTTCTGGGTTTTATTATTTTAAAGATGGGTCAACAGATAGTAGAGTTTATCATTATTTAACCTGCATATCTTTGATGACTGCCCAGATTCAAGATAATTTTATATTTTTATTAATCACTTGTCACTTTTGTTGAACTTGAATTATCTGTCCACAATATTTGCCCATATTTCTATTGACTTTTTTCTCATATTTCTCATTGTTTTCAAACACAGGGAAGATATCAAACTTTATCTTTGATTTTTAAAATATTTTTCCAAATTATTTTTAATATTTTTGTTGGTTTTGTTGATTTATTGATCAAAAATTATGTTATAGGAAAATAAAATCTATCATATTGTTCCTATATTTTAGTGTTTTAAAGTGTGTCTATCTCTATATTATATAGTCAGTTTTACCTTCTTACAGTATTTTTTATTTATCAATATTCCAGTACCTAATTAATCTACAATCTAACTTGGTAGACATATGAGCAAGGATTTATCTTAATTTCTGCCAAATTTTTAGCCAAATAGTCCCCAAACTATTTATGAAATAACACAGATTTTACATATTGATTTCAAATGCCAAGCATATTATAAACATAAATATTGGGGGAGTTGGCATTTATTCTTTTCTATTCCATTTTAGTTGTATCTTGTGTGTGTGTGTACATATCTTTCCCCATCCTAGAATGAGGTAACAGGTGGGCATGCTCAATTTTTTTTAACAGGTACGGGAAATGAGGGAATCCTTGGTGTGGATCACTTTCTAGCTCTGTGGCAACTGGGTATTTTTCTTAAATATCCAGCAAATGAACGTGTACAATACCCATCCAAAATTTCAGGATCTAAAAGGCTTCATTTAGCCATCTTTCATCCTAACTTACTGATCTTCTGCTACTTGGAGCACATGGATTTTAGGAAAACTAAAACTAAATAATTCTGATGCATGCCCAAGTTTGAGATCCATTGATTTACATCATATCCTTGCTATTATGAAATTTGCAATAAATCTTCTTACTGGACAAAAAATAAAATACAACTAAAAATCATTATGGCAGCCACACATGACAAAATAATTATATGTAACACATTCATTCTTAATATCTTCATGAACTAAATGGACATGGTAGCAATGTTTATCAGGATAAAACAGTGATCGGCAATGGTCAATACTGGAATCACAGACCAAGCTACACCTCATTGCTTTCTATAAATAAGCCCTACAGTATTTTACCTCTAATTATATCTCAAAGATAGGCCAAGACTTTGAAATTTTTCCATGTTACTCTCCCTTCAATCTTTTTTTTTTTTTTAAAGAGATGTGTTTCATTAAATTGTTTTGACCATGAGTCAGAAAATATCTCCTGGCCTACACCACCAAGTAGTTATCCACAATATGAAATGAGTTGAGATGCCTCTGACCTCCAACACTTTGCTTAGTAAACTGCCTTCCCAGAAATTTAATGTGTGAATTCTACGGTTTCAATTTTCCTGCATTATAGGTATCAGCTCAAGCTGGCAACTGCAGTCTTTAAGGTCAGCAGACAGTATTAATAGACACGCCGTTAGTATTGCAGCTGTGTTAATGTGAAGTTTGAACCCACTGGTTTGAAAAAAAAAAAGGCAAAATGTATGTGAAACTTTCTGTAACTCCTCACAGTGTGAAATTTTACTCAGGTTTTCAGAACTGACTTCCTCCTCTACCCCACTCTCATTCCCACTGGGTTTTTTATTCATGTTTTAAAAATTGCAGGACTCTATTGTTAAACATTTATAAGAATTTCTTTTACTTTTTTAAGACATTCAAGTAGTGGTGCCTTTTGAAATATCATCATATACAGAGTTCCCTTTGGGAAACCATTAAGTCAAAAAATTTACTTTCTTTTCCCTAAGGTAATACAGTGGTTTATCATTCACTTTCTAAATTCCTTAATTTGGTTCCCAAGAAGTAACCATTTTACGTACATTGTCAAATATCTGATGAGAATCTACTTATTCTAAAGCTGTTAGAATAGTTCTCAAAATTCCTAAAGGCCTTAAGTTTTGAAGGCTTTCTTTAGTGACTTCTTCAAAACTTGTGTTTCTCTTTGGAATACAGAGAGAGCAACTATGAATGGAATGAGCTTGAGTTTTTATAATTACGAATTAGTTTTAAACCCTAAAACTATCTCAATTTAGTTTTTAAAAATACTAGGGAAAACAAACATAAAGTAAGCATGTATTCTAAGAGCAGCCATCATTTTACCTTTTTAAATTACATGTCCTTTACAAACTTTAGACTGGCACTTCAGAGCCCGTGGAGAAACAATGTGACAAAGTATGGGCTTTGGAGCTGAGAGGGAAATGACTACTTTACCCCGTACTAACTCTATCTGCTTGAACATGCCACCTTGTGAACTTTTATAACTACTGATTCTCTCAGCTCTACTGCCAAAGATTTTGATTAAAATGCTCTGAGCTAGATTCTAGGCATCCATAGTTTGTAAAGCTCCCCAGGTGATCCCAATAAGCAGCCACCCTTCAGAATCACTGCACAAAAGCATCAGTCCTGCACCATCTTGGGCTTCAGAAATACCTGTGGAGATTTTCCAAATTTTATATGCCTGGCTTTTAACCATGGATGACTCTGATTCAATAGAATGGGACAGATTATCCTTAGAAGTTTCAGGAAGATTTTTTGGTGTCACTATATTAGAATGTCTAAAATCTTAGAGCTGTTCATGTTACCTTAGTTCTGCCTCAGTTTCATAATGGCTTCTAAGTGGCCATCTACATTTTCTCATTTGATGACAACAATTTTGTGAAGTAGATATGGCAAAAACTGTCACCCCTACTTGACAGATCAAAATACTTGGGTTTAGAAAAACTAGGTGGGCTTACTGATAGCACTGAGTAAATGACAATGATTAAAGTCATGCTTGCATTGTGTGATGACAGCCATAATTATTATAATTTATCAAGGGCTTACTATTGATAGTTATTCTGCGAAGAGATTTAATTTTTATATTAATTAGCTGACTTAACGTTGGTGACTGCTTCCCTCCTTTTCTTTCCTAACTGAGGAAACTCCAGAGAACCGAATCATTTTATTCAAATGTGGTGGTAACCCAGCTAAGCCTATATGGAACACTGAAAATTATACTGTGAAATTTCTGTTATTTGCTTACTGATTGAAAGTCTTCCCTCATATCAGAGGCCCTTCCAATAAAGAAGAGGAGGCTTTGAAAGAAAGTGTGTCAAGAATATTGTTTACATCCACTGACTAGTGATCAATTCACCTGAATCAAATCCAACACATTACACCTTTTTAGTCATGACAGAAGAGTATTGTTTTGAATATGACTAAAATTGTGAAATATATTAATTTTCAAATCATCAGGAAACATGTTTAAAGGTTAATAAAATTCATTCACTGATAATTTTTTAGGAACATAAAATAATAGAAATTTGGAGGATATCAATCTATTACTTTCAACAATGGTCTCTATATATGAGGTTGGTTCGTGTAAACTTCAAATAATAAATGTAATTATAGAGACTATGAAGAAATGTGTTGAAAACAGTATTATGATCTTCCAGAAAATTTTCCACATCCAAATTACTCCAGCGGTTTTGGGTTTTCTTTTGCTTTTTTTTTTCTTTTTTACGGTGAAGGTAAACAAGTTTTTCTTCAACATAATACTTTTAAAAATATTCAAAGCATTTTCATCCCCTCTAACACTATAATTAACGAAAACATAATCGGTTGACTTTCTGTTCATATTAAACTTCCATTGATTTTTTTTTCTTATATGCACACTTCTTTAGGGAGAGAATCAGACTGAAAATTTTATCGTTTCAACATTTATCACAGATTATTTTCTGCTTTCATCTAGTCAGAATTTCCCCCTCTGCTTCAATCCTTTACTTGCCTTTTTCAAAGCCCGTGTTTAGATTGAGAAGAGTAAACATTAATATTAGCCCTCAGTTGAGGAGAGAGAGGAAATAAAAAAGTGATTTTTATGACATTTCTCTAGATTTAGAAGATTCAGTATATATTCCTTTTGTTTAGGGCAAAATTATGAGACTATTGCTTCATGTAATTTCTCTTTTACAATGCCAACTGTAAGTTATTTGACAAGATGACAATGTCTGCCTAGCTGGACTTCTAAGATGTGCTAGACATGTTTATCTCATTTTGATGCTTTCATTATAAACTATATTTTCAACAACATAGGTCAAATTTTCTAAGGTCCTATCTTACAAAAGAAAGAATTCTAATAATTACTTGCCTTTTCTATTGTTTTTGGTTATGAAATGACTGCTGTCTGTGGACCAGACATTACCCAAGAAAAAAACCATCACTGAAATTATGGAATTTTTAATTTTAAAGAACATTAAGTAACATTGATACCAACACTTTCCTTTCAGAATTGGATTAATTGCAATCCAAAGAGGTGAAGTGACTTGCCCAAATCTGGGAAGCTAGGTCATAGTTCAAAGGTGACATAAACTAAGGAAATTGTTCTCATCTATTGGACAGATTCATGTTCCATTAATTACCATCTCTCATTTTTGTTATAAAGTCCTTGAACAATATTAACCCTGAGGAGGTTCATGTTTTAATTGCATGAAATATTGTATAAATGTAAGTATTTACAACACAGTATGTTTTCTACGAAAGTATTAGAAATAAGACGTTAAGACAAAAGGTAGAAAAGATGGCTGCTAACTAATGAGTCAGGAAAGAATTTCCAGAAAGGATGTTGCTTGATCCGCATTTTGAAAGAGAAATGATTGCAAATATAAATAAATAGGGAGTGTCATATGCAAAGAAACACCTCTTTAAGGAACAAGGAACAATTCTCTGACTAGAATGTAAATTTTTTAAGGAGGTGAGGAGCATCAAGAGATTAAGATGAAGACAAGCAGATATGAGAGATTCCACATATCATGCAAAAAGGTTTGGACATTAGCCTTTGTTTTACATGGAACTGGAGGTGAAATGATCAGATTAGAAGTTCTACTCCAGGTTTTCTCTTTTCTCTTACCTTATATCCTCTGATTCTCTCATGATCAGCTACATGTGGATGCCTACAGATGTGTATGTCTAGTCACAGCCCCTCTTCTGAATTCCGTGATTATTGAGCATTTCCTTGGCGAGATGCTGACTAAAGCATAGATTAAATATTAATAATACTGCATGTATTATATTATCTCCCAACTTCCTTCTTATGAGCTATTCTTGATATGTGTTAATGATAACAGTAGTCACCTGGAAAGCTGTTGAGTTTTTGTATTTTTTTTTTTTATCTCTTCCAACCAGCCAGACAGCATTTGGGATGCAATAAGAGAGACTAAATTCCTCTGAAGTATTTCCTCTTAACCTACCTAAAAATATGGCACTAGCCCTCTGTTTATATGTATTTTTCTAAATAAATACTCTGTTAGAAAGAAATGTCTCTTATGTATCATGCATACTATGTTTTGTGTAGTAAATCAATAGGATGTTCTCTTCAGTGATATTGTTTTATCTAATTTCCAAGGGCAATGAGAACTTGTCACTGTAAAAACCAAGAAACAGAAAGATTTATGCATGCCCCTCATCTCTGAGATCCCAAAGAATCCTATTTGTTAAATGAGTTAGAGTTCTATATATCATCTGCCTGGTCACTTTTGTGGACACTGGGCCCAGCTACAACAGTGTGAAACAGATGGGTGATGAAAAATGAATCCAGTGTCCTAACACATAATCTTTGCAGAAAGCAGTATTTGAAAAACAACAATCTAGTTAAGATACACACTTTCATATGAATAGAGAGTAAGGGAATTTTGGTGCCATTGACCACAAGTACTGGGAAGTTACTATTCTTCACTATGTCATGATCGTCAAGAGTGGGAAAAGGTTAAGAGTTAAGTTTATATATGGGGCTCAGTGTGTTGAGCAAATGCTACTCTCATTACAATGCAGTTTACCTGTAGTTGAATCTCAGCTCTGGTCCTCATAGTTATTTATGTTTTTCTCACCTATTAGATGATAATGAAAAAAGAATATATGATCTTCCATATTTGGGGAGGATTAGATGAACTTTCTCATTTAAATTAGTCAGCACATTTCACTGCATGTGTTCAAGAGAATTTAATTCCATTTTCTTTTCCATACTTTGTTGGAATTTACTAAAGCAATTATATTAAATATAAATATAATTCAATTGTAAGAATTAAAAGTATCTTCTGAGCTATATCAATAGACATACAGAGGATAGTTTAAAGGAACTCTACAGGGATATTTCCCACCAGAGACATAACATAAAGGTGATTCTAAGGAAATGAATGGCTGTTTTAAACTGTTATTTTTTTCTAAATAGTTTATAAATGATAGTTTTGTGTATCACATATAGTTTTAAGAAAAAAAAGAATATTAATAATTTGTCTTTTCTTCCATAATAAAGTGTATTAGTTTATACTGCTATTTATGCATATGTAATAAGCCTAACAATCTTCCCATAATATGAATTTAAACATACTGAAATTCTAAATGATATGCAAATGAGTTATTTCATAAGTGGGGCATGATTTAAACATGTCAAACTCATTGATTTAGGTTGATGTTTTAGAAAATAAAATGTGAGACAAATGATGCATTCCATTTGCTATAAGAATACACTAGGCAAAAATCAGAGTGATACCTATCATATCCATACTTATAACATTATATAAACATATTAGCACAAATTATAGGACATCATTCCAATAATATTTTTTTCTGAGAATTTCCTACCAATTCGTTCTTTTTTTTTTTTTCTACCAATTCGTTCTTATGCTTATTGATTTCCTGCTGCTTCCCATGAATGTATTGGAGGTGACAAAGATGGATGATGGTGATACACTTATCCATGTGCCATTGTTGTCCCTTTTACAAAGTGGAAAAGCAATCTACTTATGTAATGCTGCAGACCAGATTCTCCCTCTGAAACCAATTCAGAATTCCCCTTGTTATCTTCTGGGTGTGTGAGAAGATATTTAAGAAAGAAGTGTATCCCAAAGAGAAAATAAGAATAAACCACACTATTTTCAAATTGATTCCTTCGTGATTCATGACGCAAGAATACATTTTGTTCATATTCATACAAATAAACAATGACACTATTATACCATTTCCAGTACATTGTTACATAAATGTATTTTGCATAATTTATGCAAATATATTGCTATATATTTAGCTGAACCATTAAATTACTTCATTTCCAAATATCTATTCAATTGAACTAATGAAATTGTAGAACATAGTCAAATAATAGGCTACAGAGACAGCTGTCAATATCATTCCACTCTGATTCATTCCTTACTTATAAGCATTTTCCTTGATACTTAGGTATTGGAAACAATGGTAGAGTAATTTTGTACAACTTATGGATTCAAGAAATAGGTGTAGAAAAGTGAAAAATTTTGAATCAGATCCCCTTGAAATTATGACATAATAGTTCAGTTTTAGAATTCATCTCTCATTCTTTTCCCTCTTCCATCCTGAACAAATCCAGCTGCTATTTCTGGTTTCTATATTTTCTTAATAATCTGCCACTCTACCCTTCACCCAGTGTTGAAGCCTAGTGATATCACTAATCCTATTTCTTCTTCATGTCCCATGACAAACATATCATCAATTCTTGTCAGTTTTTCTTTTTCAATCTCCCGCAAAAATCCTTGCTCCATATTCCTAGCTGCCAACATATTTCAAATTTAAACTCTCATTTGTGACTAGCTAGATTATTGTAATATTGCCAATGACTTCCCTATCACCAGTCTCTCGCCCACTCTATCTGGCACCCTGAGACCTCAGGTACTGCTTTGATTGCGACCTTCCTCTGCTAAAAAACCTTTCAGTGACTCTCAGATGACTGCCTGATCATTTCACATTTAAAATGAACAAAACTATGACCCTGGTTTAAATTTAAATTTGTGCTTTATATCTCACTATTCCATAAACCTAGGCAAGCTGTTACATTCGCTATCATTCATTATCCTTTGATGTTGTCATTATCCCTTTGCTTTTGCCATACCTTCTATAAAGAATATTCTACCTGTGAAAACCTTACTTATAAGACCCTTTCCTTAAGCGATCTTTCAACATTTCTCTAATAGTTTTATTTCACTCCTGCACTTATCTTAGCTGTTTCGAATTCTACTCAATTATTTAAGTTGTTTTTGTCACTCTGAGGGCAGAATTAATGTGTTCATTTTTGCCCTTAATATTATTTTTATAATCATTAGTACTAGACTTTTATATAAATGTAGAAAAGGCCATCATATATATGTACATATCTGTATGTATACATATACATATATGCACACACATCTCTTTACACACACACACATTTCTCTCATCACTACTTGTACTCTCCCTCTAGGCTTATGAGAACCTTGGGCTTAAGGCAAAAATCCTATAATGTTCATCTTGTTAGAATATGAGATCCCTCATTAACTCAGAGTATTAAATGAAACAGTTGAGTTAGTAACCAAATCGACAAAGAACCAGTTGAATATATGTACGATTAGGGACTTCATCATTTTGTTCTTAGATTAATTATATGGTTCATTATACTAGAATGTGTGCTTAATTTAAACTAGTTTTTCCTTTAGATTTTGGTCCTTGCCATCTGGTTTTATCTGCTTTCCCTTTAAAAAAAAGAATTGTATTTTACAAGTCTGACTGTACCAAAATAAGAATTCTAATAACCAATGGAAACTGAGAATGAAGAACTTGGCCCAAACAAAGAGAACGAATTTTAAACGAAAATGACATATATGATACACCAGTGGCTTCTCTGAGTAAGAATGAGCTGATGGTATTTTTCAGCACCACTATATAAGGCTATCAGTTCACATATTATATTCAAAATACTTGAGGTCACCATAAAACAGATGAACCTTTTTTCTCTGTCATCTATTTATTGTTATGAAAAGATAACTAATCCTCAAGTAAAAGAGCTCAGGAAAATTAACAACCAAAACACACATTTATAAATTAACTTTGTCACTTTAAATGTTTCCCCAACACGAATTTCCTTATTTAAGTTGATGGTTTGAATTAATTTGTTTAAATGCCCTTCCACTCCATTTTTCATTAAATTTACTAAGGAAATGGGTGAGAAAAATGTCTATAACAACTTTGGAAGTCAGGAAAAGCTGGCATCACCAAGCTGAGGATTTTCTGTAAGAAACTTATGAGACCAGATTAAGGAAAATAAAGACTATTAGAGTAAAGAAACCAAAAGGTTTTCTGGGAAATTTGTGGGCAGAATCCTCAGCAAGACATCCCTCAGGCTTATGGGAAAGGGCAGGATACAGAGGCAGTGAGGTGACTGGACATAAGTAAGACCGGGATCTCAATTGTATACAGAACTTGGCACAATAAAAGCAACAAAAGAAAGATATTTATCAGCCTTCCTACATGGAATGGGGTTTGGTAGTACCAGACCTATCTCCTTCCTGCTTGAATTCTACCTGACAGAGTCTAAACACAAAGAGCTGCCCTAATGTGGGTGGAGCATTCTCCAGGTTGACTGTACTTTGTACTCCAGGATGGGTGCCATATTTCTTGAATCACATCTATCTTCTTTCTTCCTTTCCTCCTTTGTTTCACTAAAGCACATGCTTAAAAAACTTCCCGTGAAGTACTTACAAGGTATTTTTCCTCAGTTCTTGCCTGCCTGAATATCTTTAAAATTCACTGGCCTAGTATTTTGAAATAATTTTCTCTTAAGACTTGAAGGCTTGATTTTCGTTCATCTAGTGTACATTGCACTGTTGGTAAGAAAATAGCAATCCCTGTCTAATTCTACTCTCTTGTGGCAAACAGTTTTGTTTTTTTTCCCCCTCTTAAATAAGTAAATAAATCAAATCTTTTTTAAAAATGCAATAAAAAGAAGAGAAAGAAAAGCCACCCTTACCCCAGGTGCAGTTGATACCTTGGGCTTACCCACTCCACCTTCTTGAAAATGTCCTTAATGAACTGCTTTGTGCTTGCTACCTTCCTTCTGGCTATCTTTATTTGAGTGTGGATCCTCACATAAATCTCTCGTGGGAAATCCAAGAACTGAGACCTCCACTCACACAATGCAGACTCTCCCACCCTTAACAGGAGCCCCCAGAGCCAGGTGGTTTGGCACTCCCGCACCCCAGTTACAGAAATAGCATCAGATTCCACAGGTTAAGAATTCAGTCCGACAAGACTGCCTCCCTCCCAACTTCAGATGCCAATTACAAGTCCACATTGTCACTTGGGCTCTGACCAACGAGCCACAGATCAGAGGTTCCATAGACCCCCTCTTTGGATTTGATTAATTTGCTAGAGTAGCTCACAAAACAGAGAGAAACATTTTACTTACTTGATTACTGGTTTATTATAAAAGAATATCACTCAAGAACAGCTGGCTAGAAGACGGGAATAGGGCAAAGCATGTGGAAAGGGGCGCAGAGCTTCCATGCCTTCTCTAGACAGGCACCCAGCACCTCCATGTGTTCATCAACCCAGGAGCTCTCAAAACCCCATCTTTTTGGATTTGGGGGCAGGCTTCATTACATAATCACTGACCACTACTAATTAAACTAGGTCTTCAGCTTCTCTCTCCTCCCCAGAGGTCAGGGTAGGACTGAAAGTTCCAATCCTCCAATCACTTAGTTGGCTCCGCTGTCCAGCATTCCCTTTCCTGAAGTTTTTTCCAAAAGTCACCTCATTAGCATAACAAATGACAGCTTTATCACTCTCATCTCAGAAAATTCCAAGGAAATTAGGAGCTCTGTGCCAGAAGATAAAAGACCAAATATATATTTCTGATTATGAATCACAACACCACATTGTTCAACATGCTTTTGACTCCCTGAGAATATCAATTAAAGGGTATTAATGTTTATGTTAAAATTAATTTTCGGTTTTCTGAATTTTGTTTCTGCTTCCTATGACGTTGATGCTTTTGTCCTATTTAATCTTTAGTTTGTGAATTTTTTTAAATATCTCATGAATCTTGGATGCCCATTAATATTTAAGATAAAACACCTTTTTAAAAATATTTAAAAATTTTCATATAGAAAGAAGAAGAGAAAGACTGATTTATTGCAAGAAATTTCACAGTTGCTGGTGCTGGCGAGGTGAGTGCAAAATCTGTAGGAATGGCCATCAGAACTTCAGGAAAGATAGACTGGAAATTCTTGGGCAGGAGCTGAAGCTATACAGCATGGGTAGAATTTCTTCTTCCTCAGGGAAATCTCACTGCTCCTCTTAAAACTTTCAATCTGATTGAACCAGACGCACCCAGGTTATCAAAGATAATCTTTCCGCCAAATCAATTGATTATAGATTTTAATCACATCCCCAAAATACCTTCATGGCAACACCCACTTTGATTGAATAACTGGGGACTGTAGCTTAATCCAATTGACACAAAAGACTAATCATCACAGGTGGTCAGATAGGATCCCCACCCCTTTTTGGATGCAAAAGGACACAGGATAGAGACACAAACAGCACTGATGGCGAAGTGAAGCACATCGACTGAAGTCTAGAGTGAGACCACCTGGATCAAATTCTGGCTCATCTACCTATTGGCTGCACTATGTAACTTCTCTTAGGCTTCAGTTTTCTGAATGAAATGTAGAATGGGAATAAAAATAATGTTTATTTTCAAAGGTGTGAAGAATAAATGTACCAGACATAAAGGATTACAACATTGCATGTCACACGCCAAGCACTAGATGAGAGTTTGCTGCTGTTCTTGCTGTTCCTGCTCCTGCCTTCTCAGAATTCTGTACCTGTTATGAGGGGCCGGAAAATCAGAGGATCAACTATTCTGCATTAAAATTCTCAGTTAATTTTCCTCCACACTAATGTGTCCACACTGCAAGTTTCTTTGATATTTTGGAAGTAAAACTCACTTTTTCCTTCATGATAAACCATTCCACAAATACCACCAGTGACAGAATTTCTGGTTGTCTCTGCACTCCACCATAATTCTTGTGTCTTTCAGAAATGTCTGTTTCTCATTTGAAGACAGACCATCTCTGTTCACGTTACTATTGTCTATTCTGTGTTTTATTCCTTTTGTATTGTTTTAATAGAATGACAGTGTAAGCTAACACAGGAATCAGATTGTCACTTTATTTTTTTAAAAATTTTATTTATTTATTTGATAGAGAGAGAGAGATCACAGTAGGCAGAGAGACAGGCAGAGAGGGGGAAGTAGGCTCCCTGCTGAGCAGAGAGCCCGATGCAGGGCTCCATCCCAGGACCCTGAGACCATGACCTGAGCCAAAGACAGAGGCTTTAACCCACTGAGCCACCCAGGTGCCCCCAGATTGTCACTTTAGAGTCAAAGGAATTGGAGACATTACCCAGTATTAATCTTTCCTAATAGTTTAGGATATAGATAAGTAAGAGGTACAGATATGGCAGAGAAAGAAAGCACTCTCAAATCCTTCATTCCCACATCACACACATACTCTCTGACAGAATAATACATGAGGTTTTTCAGGGACCTTCACATTCAAGGAGTACTTAAGTTATTAAATATTTCCATTTTATACCCCAGAAATTATGTAGCTAATGTGACATTTTTAAGAGAATCGTGCCTCATAAATTCTCTATTTATTTACTTTAAGTATCTTCTTACAAGAGACATTTAGCTAAGGGTATTCTGTAGCTAAGAAGTAGGTAAGGTGTAAGGGCATTCTGTAGAGGACCAATCCTGTTATTGTGCAAATTTATTTCGGCTATTTTAGTTCTTTCGTCTTTTCATAAATTTTAGAATCAGCTTATTATCTACAAAATATCTTGCTAGGAATTTGACTGGAATTTTGAGTTTATAGATTAATAGGGGAAAAATAACATCTTAGCAATATTGTCTTCTAATTCACAAACAGTATATATTACCATTTATAAAAATCAAATTTCAAAATTACAAGTCTTTTGTAATTTTTAGCATGTAGACATGGTCAAAGTTTTGATATTCCTAGTTTACTGGGAATTTTTATCAACTAGATACTGAATTTTGTTGAAAACTTTTTCTGCATCTATTCAGATGATCATAGAGTTTTCCCTTTCTTGGTCTGTTGATATGAATTGCACTGATGTATTTTTGAATGACCAACTTTGGATTCCTGAGGTAAATCTCACTTAGCAGTTATATATTATCCTTTTTTAATATTGTTATTTACAGATTGTATTGTATTCACTGAAATTTTGTTAAGGATTTTTGCATTTAGGTTTAAGAGCATTCTCACTCACTTTTTCTTATAATATTTTTACCTAGTTTGGTATCTCAGTAAGCTTGGCCTCATAAAATAAATGGAGAAATATTTTTGTTTTTTCAATTTCTTGAAAAAATATGTTTGAATTTGTATTATTTCTTCCTTAAATATTTGAACAATTCAACAGTGAAACCTTCTAGGTCTGGAATGTTATTTTTGGAGGAGAGGGAGACCTATACAAAAATTCAATTTGGGGGGCACCTGGATGGCTCAGTGGGTTAAAGCCTCTGCCTTCAGCTCAGGTCATGATTTCAGGATCCTGGGATCGAGCCCCACATCGGGCTCTCTGCTCAGTGGGGAGCCTGCTTTCCGCCCTCTCTGCCTGCCTCTCTGCCTGCCTGTGATATCTCTCTCTCTCTCTCTCTGTCAAATAAATAAAAATTTTAAAAAAAATTTAAAAATATTCAATTTGGGAAGATAGGTAAATACATACACATGTGGATGCATGTAGATTAGATTAGATATACAGATGAAGAAATATTTCTTCTCCTGTGTTTTCCTTATTTCTATTATAAGAATGTGTTATTTTTTCTTAAAAAAAAA
>CM053610.1:77402352-77439499 GCA_028646535.1 Procyon lotor | reverse complement strand
TTCAAATAAATAAAATCTTTATTAAAAGAAAGAAAGAAAGAAAGAAAGAAAGAAACCCCAAAAGACTCTACAAAAAAATAAATAAATAAAACTTTTAAATTGTAGTGAGGTTAAAGAATCTAATTCAAGTGTTCATCTGGAACAATAATTAAAAAAGAAAAAAGTCGAAAAATTTAAAAAATAATGAGAAACTTTTGTATCAACTTTCGTATCAACATGGACAGGACTGGAAGAGATTATGCAGAGTGAAATAAGTCAAGCGGAGAGAGTCAATTATCTTATGGTCTCACTTAAGTGTGGACCATAAGGAAAAACATGAAAGGACATTGTGAGAAGGAAAGGAAGGGTGAATGGGGTAAATTGAAGGGGGAGAAGAACCATAAGAGACTGTGGACTCTGAGAAACAAACTGAGAGTTTTGGAGGGGAGGGGATGGGGGGTTGGGTGAGCCTGGTGATGGGTATTGAAGAGGGCATGTATTGCATGGAGCACTGGGTATGATGCATGAATGATTAATCTTGTAACACTGAAAAAATAACATAAAAGTATTTGGGGAAAAAATAAAATAATGAGAAAGAACTACATAATAATAAAAAAAAGAGCTACACAAAAATAATTGTAAAAAAGACATTGGTTCTATAGGAATTAACAGATCAGTTAAGTAAAAGGAATATAAGAAATGTGGGAATAAGAGGGAGAAAATTTAATGATATAGAGGCTTTTATAACAGTGAGAAAATTCTAAGTTGTTCAATTATAGTTACTGGATCAAAAAAATTAGTTGGTGAACTAAACACATTACAAAAAAAATTCTCAGGTGGATTAAATATTGAAAGTTAAGACATTGAACACAGAATTTCAATTACAAAATAAAGATGGATATATGTGTGCTATGGATTGAATTGTGAATTATGAATTATGTGAATTATGTGAATAAAATATGTGAAATATGTGAATCATGAATTATGAATTTCTAAGAAATCCATATGATGAAGCCCTGAGCTCCAATGTGACCATATCTGGAGATATGGAAAGTTTAAGGAAGTAATTAAGATTATAAGAGGACACACAGGTCAGACTCTAATCCCATAGGACTGCTCTTATAGAAAGACAAAGAGACATTAGATATTTTTCTCTTCATAAATGCATGGAGGAATGGTCATGTGAAGCCACAGTGAGAAGGCAGTGGTCTGCAAGCCAAGAATGGGGCATCCCCAGAAACTAAACCTGCTGGCACCTTGATCTTGGACCTCTAGTCTCTAGAACTATGAGAAAATAAGTGTCTGTTGTTTAAGCCACCCAGTCTATGGTATTTTGTTATTGAAGTCTGAACAGACTCATACAATATAAAAAATATGGAGGAAGCTAGCTTGAACCAATGACTAGTGTGTGTATTTGTTTGGGGGGGCGGGCAGTAGGGAATCACAAAGTATATGGATAGATTTAATGTAATGAAAATTTAAATATTAAATCAGTGAGGAAAAAACCTACCAAAATAATAAAACACTATAAAATATTTGCAACACATTCTATAAGAAGTGTGAATAAAAAATAAATAAAAGATGAATTCTCTGTATAGAAGTTAAATACATAGTTTAGGAGAGAGTGCTATATCTGTACAGCAGCATGAATAAAGTGTTCAACTTCAAATATGATCAAATAAATAAAAATGACAATAACAAAGGAATGCCATTAGAATGTTAAAAATAAGGATAATAAACAGTGTTATCAAAGTGAGGAATAATGGGCATGATATAATATACACGTAGGGGAATAAACTCTGACACTAGTTGAGAAGTTAAGTTGTGAACATCTATTCAAATCATACTCATTGATGTAGTATTATACTCAAAAAAATTTACTTTAAAAAAAGTTTAGGGGCGCCTGAGTGGCTCAGTGGGTTAAAGCCTCTGCCTTCAGTTCAGGTCATGATCTCAGGATCCTGGGACTGAGCCCCACATCGGGCTCTCTGCTCAGCAGGGAGCCTGCTTCCCCCTTCTCTCTGCCTGCCTTTCTGCCTGCTTGTGATCTCTATCAGATAAATAAAATCTTAAAAAAAAAAAGTTTATTTAACGATTAACATTTTAATTACAGAAATAAGCTAAAAGTGTTGGCTTGTTTCATTGTTTTTACTAACAGAGACACAACTATATTATGGATAAAATACATGAAAAATATGGGGTAGGTTATAAGTTAACGAGGGGAGTTTTCACCACATTGGGCAGATCTTGAAGCAGTCTAATGTCAGAGAAGAATTTGTAAAACTGTAGCAGACTTTAGTTGGCCAAAGAAAATGTATTTTCCCACTAATTATGTTTGAAATAGATAGTAATATGCCTATCAAGCTTTTGAATATTAAATAAAAATAGTAGTTAAATTGTACCATATAATTTTATATATAAGGTCTGCTAAACTCAAATGGTTTAGGAGATGGTAGGAAAACACACACACACACACACGCATGCATGTGCATGCATGGTATACAGGAAGGTTTGTGCCTCAGGAAGGTGATTGCCTAGGAAGTGTGCAAAATTTCTGATACATTCCATTCACTGTGGCAATTTCACAATAACAAAAATGTCTATGTAAGAGAAACTGGCTGAAGCAATTATGATGGAAAATTCTATACCTATTAAAATTATGCTGTAGGAAAAAGAAAATTTAATAAAATTACATGATATAAGCATTACAATTACAAAGGTTGCTTCTAACTGTTTGAATATCATCATCATATTGGGAAGGATATAACTTTTTTTTTAAGATTTTATTTATTTATTTGACAGAGAGAGTGACCATAAGTAGGCAGAAAGGCAGGCAGAGAGAGAGAGGGAAGCAGGCTCCCCGCCGAGCAGAGAGCCCAATGTGGGGCTCAATCCCAGGACCCTGAGATCATGACCTGAGCTGAAGGCAGAGGCTTTAACCCACTGAGCCACCCAGGCGCCCCAGGAAGGATATATTTATGAGTCCCTATTATATGCCCGATAGTTTAAAGTATAAGATACCGAGCTATCACAAGAAAATTACTCCAGTGACCACAACAGAGGTTACATAGAATTTAAATATGCACTTAGCTGATGTCCCGGGAGCTCACAATGAACATGTGACTTCCAGATTAATACCAGAGCAGTGTTTTTACGGGCTAGGGGAAGGTCAATTATTTATCCTTGTGTTTTGGGGTCAGAAAGTTATTTTTTTTTATTTTTTTTAATTTTATTTATTTTTTTTTCAGTGTTACAAGATTTATTGTTTTGCACCACACCCAGTGCTCCATGCAATACGTGCCCTACTCAATACCCACCACCAGGCTTGCCCAAACCCCCCCCCTCCAAAACCGTCAGTTTGTTGCTCATAGTCCACAGTCTCTCATGGTTCATCTCCCTCTCTGGTTTCCCCCCATGCACCCCTCCCTTCCTTCTCACAATGCCTTCCATATTTTTCTTTACACTCAGCACGTAAGTGAGACCATAAGGTAATTTGTTCTCTCAGCTTGACTTATTTCACTCTGCATAATCTCTTCCAGTCCCATCCATGTTGATACAAAAGTTGGATATTCGTCCCAGAAAGCTATTTTTTATCTGTAATACAAATGTGTCCTGTTTCCTATTTTCATGCTCCTTGTTTGGGATCATTGGTGTAATCCAATCAGTTAGGAAAGACAGAGAGATGGGAGAGGGAGAAGGAAAGTGAGAGGGATCAATGAGGAAGGAAAGGGGGTAAATTGAGGAACTTCTATCAGGTTGGTTTTAGTCATTTCACAAAGCAGTCAACCAATGAAGGTAGCATGGTGATAAGTAGAAAGTGACAGTCAATTAAACAAATATATATGAGGAGTTAGGTGCTGTGAAGATTACAGCAGGTTAAGGAAGACAGAGAGTAGCAGGGCCCAGTGAATATGTGTTGTGGGGTAGGTGCAATGCAAAGAGAGTGATCTCTCACTGAGTAAACTGTGTAAGAAAGAAATGGAGAGTGAGCCACTTGTATATCTGGGGCAGAGTTCCAAAGTGCAGGGAATGGCAATGGAAAGTATTTTGCTTGGCCTATTCAAGACACAGCAAAGAGGCCACGGTAACTATAGTAACAAGACTGGAGAACGGGGAGAGACTAGATATGAGTTCAGAAAGACAGAGAGGAGGAAGGCAGATTAAATACCCTCTTGCACACTATCTATCTTATGCATTCTTGGGTTTTTTTTTTTATTTCTATAAGATGGCTATGTCATCAGATGGATAAACTAATGGCCTAAATGGCAGCTATAAAAATTGGTTAAAAAAATCTTTTCTGTTTATTACAAATGCAGAATATGCTACAAAATCCCAAAATAAAATTGTGTAATTAGAAATTTTAAGCACTTTTTGAGAATGATATAATAAATTTAGGTTAAAGAGATCCAGGCAAGAATAAAATAAAAATCATGAGCAATAAAGAACTGAAAGCAATGCCTTTTCACTTAACATTTCTCAGGCTGCACATGATATTTTCCTATGATTTCTATAAGAAAATGTTGTAAATAGATTAGTATTTTACTTCCTTAAATATATAATTCCATAATAATACATTTTATGTAACAGAAAAACAATGTAGGTTGTCTTTAAATGGATAATTTTGTTAAAACACAGCTTTCCCTACCCAACTCCTACCCAAAGCATTCTTGGTAAGTTGAATATTTTTAATATTAAAAAAACACAATGTAGGGTGCCTGGGTGGCTCGTAGGTTAAGGCCTCTGCCTTCAGCTCAGGTCATGATCTCAGGGTCCTGGGATCGAGCCCTGCATCAGGCTCTCTGCTCAGCGGGGAGCCTGCTTCTCCCTCTCTCTCTGCCTACCTCTCTGCCTACTTGTGATCTCTCTCCTCTCTGTCAAATAAATACATAAAATCTTAAAAAAAAAATAAACACAATGTAGATTTTTTTTCTAGTTCCACATGTAAGAAGCTTGGAAGTCGCCACTCTATTCTAACAACAAATAAAAAGCTGAGAAAAATTAAAAAATCAGCACCTCTTCTAGGATTCATAAGAGATAAGATAAGCAAACTGTTGCCCCCAGGATGGAGAGACCACCATGGGGGACAGGCAATGGTAGCTTCCCAGAGCAGAGACTCAAGCTGGAACCAGAGCCCAGGTAGGAAAACCTGAACTGTAATAAGAATTTCTAGAGGCTCAATACCAGACAACTCCAAGGGACCCAGTCCTAGAAGAGTTTTTCACAATACTGTGAGATTTACCTTCAGAAACTTGACCACATTCCCACAATAAAGATGGAGAAAATTCCTCTCCTGCTTCTGGAAGGGAAAGGGGGAAAGGAGCAACTTTGAAATATGCCAGAGCTAACCTCAAGGCCTGTCCTCAAGGAAGAGTAATTAACCAGAGCATAAATTATGAGGGTATTATCAGAGCCTAAGTGACCTGGGGAAGAGAAATATACAACTCCAGCCATCCACAGTCATTGTGTCCTACCTAAGGGAGAAAAAAAAAAAAAAAAGAAAATATCCTGAGAACAGTTATGAAGTTTACTGTCCAGAGTCATAAGCTTACTAAAACACCAAGAACTAATCACAAGACTATAGAACACTCTCCCCGAACACATACACACACACCTCATCACCACATTAATAATAACCTATTTATAGCAATTCCTTTCACCTGGTACATCATATCTGGCTATCAAGAAAATATTACAAGGCATATCAAAAGGCAAAATGATGATTTGCAGAGACAGAGCAAGCATCAGAACCAGACATGGCAGGGATATTATATTTATCAGAAAGGAAATTTACAACAGCCATGATTAATATGCTAAGGGTTGTAATGGATAAAATATACAGAAAGCAAGAGCAGAAGGGCCATACAAGCAGAGATGGAAATCCTAAGAAAGAACCAAAAGACATACTGGAGATCAAAAACACTGAAACAGAAATGAACATATTTGATGAGCCTGTTAATAGACTAGACATGGCTGAGGAAAGAATTTCTAAGCTAGAAGATATATCAACAGAACTCTTAAGAACCAAAAACCAAAAAGAACGAAGACTACGTAAATAATACATACATACATACATACATACATACATACACACACATATACATAGGGAATAGAGTATCCAAGGACTGGGAGCAACATCAAAATGTATAACACACATGTACTGAGAGTCCCAGAAGGAGAAGAAAGAGAAAAGAACAGAAGAAATATTTGAAACAAGAATGACTGAGGATTTTCCCCAGATTAACATTAGACACTAAACCACAGATCCAGGAAGCTCAAGGAATACCGGGAAAGGTTCCAAAATAACCAAAGTAAAACCAATGAATCGCTAAAGTCATAATTAGCCAAAATTTATTTTGCATATAACAAAAAAGATAGTTTGCGAACTGGGAGCACTCAAAACAATTAAATAAGGAATGTTGTTATAAAGCAGCTTATATTGTGAGAAAATAGTAGCTGTTTATTCTTCATGGTGGGTTATATTAGAATTCTCTTAAATGATAGGGAATCATCACCACCTCACACTGGTAACCATCTCATATTAACCCTGGAAAACATTTTAAATTTTGTTTATAATTTCCAGAGGCATAAAAAAAAATGACCCAGGTCAAATAAGCCTTGCAAAATAAGCTAAATAAAGTTTTGCATGTCTGACTAAACTGGGTTTGTCTGCTCAGAGAATTTTCAAAGTTGGTCTCCATTGATTTTTTATTTTAACAATTCCCCCCATTTTGGTCATCTTCTCAGTCTGCTGGGAGAATGACCAGCCATTATAGCATGATTTTCAGTTACCACCCTTGATGTAGTCAGGCTGAAGAATCACACATTTGCTGTTTCCATTAGTTGAATCATCAGCCTGGAGGGCCATATAGTATCCAACTTCATCATTTATATGGTTATTGTTGATTTCATCCAGTTGTCTGATCCTGATGGATATCATTTGGTGTGTGACTGGGTGCCAACAAGCATTTAAAACCCTCAAGGATGTACAAGGCACTAGAGATGTTAATATGATGTCTATATAGAGAACAAAGCAAAGGATTAAAAATTCCCTAGAGCAGAGATTCCCAGAGTCAAGATTTGATCAATTAAATAAATCATATACGTTTCAATTTTTTTAGAATTTATTTACATAGGCACAAAATAATGTGTTAATCATCACATATCCTCATAATTACTTAGGACAGGATGAATATGAGGATGTTGTATTTCAAGAAATAGTGTTGGAGGTGAGTTTTCACCCAGATTAGGTCTCTATATGATGTGAATAGTCAGGTATTTTAGTGAGAGGCATTTCTATGGAAACAAAGGTTGTTTGAGCAAATTATAAATTCAGTTTCTGGGTTTAGAGAGCATCCAATTGAGAAAATTTCTAGATGCCAAGTTTGAAACATCTTCAGATGGAATGAGGCCAAGCAGTGGCAATCAGAGAAATTTCCTTGTGTGCAATGTGAATGTCTCTAGTGACCTTTCTGAGTGGCCACATTATAACAGGCACAAAGATTGTTCACACATGAACATCATGAATATCTCACCAACATAGATTCAAAAATCCTCAACAAAATATTGGCACATTTAGTCCAAAAAAATTATTAAAAGAATTAAAGTAACTTAGGTATGCAAGGCTGCTTCAAATTTCAAAAACAACTAAAGAAACTCATCACATCAGAAACTAAAGAAGAAAAACCACAAGATCATGTCAATAGACCCAGAAAAAGGATTTGACAAAATCCCATTCATGATAAAGACTCTTCAAAAATTATCAATGGAGAGGAATATTCATAACTTGATAGAGATTATCTACAAACAACTTACAGCTAACATACTTAATGGTGAGAAACTCAAAACTTTCCCATTAGGATCAGGTACAGAGCAAAGATGCCTCATCTCATCACTCCTTTCAATACCATACTGGAAATCCTTGCTAATTCAATAAGGCAAGAAAAGAAAATAAAAGATAAACAGATTAGGAAGGAAAACCAAACTGTCTCTGTTTGCAGATGATATGATTCTCTATGTAGAAAACCAAAAGGAGTGACCAAAAAAAAAAAAAAAAAAAAAAAAACTAGAACTAGAACTAGAACTAATAAGCAATTACAGCATGGTTTCAGGATGAAAAGTTAATATTAAAAAATCAACTGCTTTCCTATATGCCAATAATAAACAAGTGAAATTATAAATGTAAAAACACGATATAATTTACAACAACAAAAAAGAAATAGGTATAAATCTAACAAATATATACAAGATCTATATGAGGAAAACTACAAAAATTTACTCTAATGAATGAAACCAAAGAATAGTTAAAGAAATGGAGAAATATTCCATGTTAATAGATAGGAAGACTCTATATTGACAAGATGTCAGGTTTCCCCAACTTGATCTGCAGATTGACTGCAATCCCAAACAAAATCCCAGCAAATTATTTTATGGATATTGATTGACAAACTGACTCTAAAGTTTATGTGGAGAGGCAAAAGACCCAGATAGCCAACACAATATTGAGGGAGAAGAACAAAGTTGGAGGATTGACACTCTGATTCCAGATACTATAAAGCTACAATATTCAAGATAATGTGGTTTTGGTAAAAGGATAGACAAATAGATCAATGGAGCATTATAGAGAGCCCAAAAATAGATACCCATAAATACAACCAACTTATCTTTGACAAAAAAAACCCAAAGCTGATATAATGGAGCAAAGATAGTCTTCAAGAAATGATACCAGAACAACCCTCCAGCAAAAACAAAACTACACAAAACAAAACAAAAAACAAAGAAAGAATCTAGAGAAAAACCTCACACTCTTCACAAAAATTAACTCAAAACAGATCAAAGTCCTAAATGTAAAACACAAAATTATAAAACTTCTAGAAGATAACACAGGAGAAAACTTAGATGACCTTAGGTATAGTAATGTCTTTTGAGATGTATTATCAAAGACATGATCCATGAAAGAAATAATTGATAAGCTGCCTTTAATTAAAATTAAAATTTTCTTCTTGTTAAAGATAATATCAAGAGAATCAGAAGAGAAACTACAGATGGGAGTGGGGGAGTGGTGCCTGGGTGGCTCAGTGGTCAGAGCCTCTGCCTTTGGCTCAGGTCATGATCTCAGGGTCCTGGGATTGAGCCCCGCATCAGGTTCTTTGCTCGGCGGGGAGTCTGTTTCCCACTCTCTCTCTGCCTGCCTCTCTGCCTCCCTGTGATCTCTCTCCTCTCTGTCAAATAAATAAATAAAATCTTAAAAAAAAAACTACAGACAGGGGTGAAATATTTGCAAAAGACACATCTGATGAAAGGACTATTATCCAAAATAAACAAAGAATTCTTAAAACTCAGCAAGAAGAAAATAAGCAACTCAGTTAAAAAAAAAACCGGCCCAAACCTTAACAGATACCTTATCAAAGAAGAAATACAGATGGTAAATAAGCATATGAAAACAAGTTCCATATCAGACATCATCAGAGAAACGTAAGTTAAAACAACAGTAAGATATTATAACACACCTAATAGAATAGTCAAAATCCAGAACACTCACAGCACCCAATGCTACAAGAATGTGAGTAACAGGAACTCTAACTCATTGCGAGGAATGAAAAATGGTACAGCCAGTTTGGAAGAGAGTTTGGCAGTTTCTTGTAAAACTTGATCTTACCTTATAATCTAGCTTTTACACTCTTTGATATTTACCCAGAAGAGGTGAAAACTTTCCACACAAAAACTTACATATGGATGTTTATAGAAGTTTTATTCATAATTACCAAAATTGGAAGCAACTAAGATGTCTTTCAGTAGGTGGATGAATAAATAAACTGTGGTACAATCAGACAATGGAATATTATCTAGTATTTAAAAGAAATAAGCTACTAAGCCATGAGAGGACATGGAGGAAGCTTACATGCATATTACTAAGTGAAAGAAGCCAAACTGAAAAGGCTTCATGCTGTATGGCTCCAACTGTATGACATTCTGGAAAAGACAAATTATGAATATAATAAAAAGATCAGTGGTTGCCATGGTTTGATGGGGGAGGGAGATATGAATATACAGAGCACCGGGAGGGGTGTGGTTTAGGACAGTGAAAATACTCTGCATGGTATTATAATGATGGATATATATCATTCTACATTTGGCCAAACCCACTGAATGCACAATATCAAGAGTGAATCCTTAGGTAAACTATGGAATTTGGGTAGTTATGATGTGTCAATGTAAGTCCACAGTTGGTAAAAACATGTACCATTCTGGTGAGTAACATTGATAATGAAAGAGGATATGCATGTGTGAAGGTAGGGAGTATATGAGAAATCTCTGTATCTTCCTCTCAGTTTTTTTTGTGGACCTAAAACTGCTCTAAAAATATAAAGTCATTTAAAAATCAGGGTATATCACATAAAGAGGATGTGTCTCCAAACACTTAAGCTATATTACTTTGGATAAATGGAAAATGTCAGAAAACAGACGAATTTGATAGAAAGCAGAATTAACTTGTATAAGTCTAATTAAGAAATATTTTTCTCCTTTAACTATTAAACCAAATTTTGCTTTTTACTCCATGTGAAGATTTAACTTTTTTCTTTTTTGTTTTTGCCTAGTTTGCTTTCTACGCCAAAGGAAGAAAATGAAAGAGAAAAGAAAAGAATTAGTACATAGCTTCTCTCTTTTGACTTCTCTACTTTTTCTAGAACACAAAATTTAAGTTAATTGGGAGGCAGAATTAATGAAAACAGAATAAATATTTTTTTGAGAACAGAATAAATGTATTTCAAATAGTTTTCTCACTGCAAATATCACCTTGAGTGTAAGTGTTGTTTTCTGTTGTCAAAAGCAATTACTGCAAATGATACTAATCTTTTGAATGTAATTTTTCATGTATATTTCTGCCTCCAGTTCTTTTCTTATTCATGGCCATTTTAAAATTTACTTATGAAACAGTAGAATGAACTGTATTCAAGTCCTAATATAATTTTCATTCATATAGGTATATCAAATTATAAAATTATATTGCATATTCCAAATCTACTCTGTTC
This sequence comes from Procyon lotor, assembly GCA_028646535.1. Lineage (NCBI taxonomy): Eukaryota > Metazoa > Chordata > Mammalia > Carnivora > Procyonidae > Procyon > Procyon lotor. The sequence continues at coordinate 77,428,490 of CM053610.1, read as the reverse complement.
ACATGCTTTAGAGAAACCACTTTAAATGGTTTTCTTTTTTTGGTGTTTCAAGGCTTATTTTTACTTTTACAGTATATTTATTCCTATATAGTTTATAAATATTTCTTATGTATATATTTATAAATATAACTATTTCTTATAAATAAGTGATATCTATTAACACCATGCTATGAATGATGAGAAATTTGTTATGTACACCAGCTCTTTTCCTTTCACTGGTGAATTGATAGAGATTATCTACAAACAACTTACAGCTAACATACTTAATGGTATGTTGATTGATAGAGATTATCTACAAACAAAATTTTGTTTCACTTTCACTCGCCTCAAATTGTGTGTGTGTATATATTAATATGTATATATATTATATATATATTTGATTTTACATATATATGTAAACTTGTCTCATTTTTTTTAAGATTTTAATTATTTATTTGATATGGAAAGAGAAATCACAAGTAGGCAGAGAGGCAGGTGGAGAGGAGGAAGCAGGCTTCCCGCTGAGCAGAGAGCCTGATGTGGGGCTTCATCCCAGGACCCTGAGATCAAGACAGGAGCAGAAGACAGAGGCTTTAACCCACTGAGCCACCCAGGTGCCCCTGTAAACCTGTTTCTTGATTCAACAATTTTAGACACTACTGTATTTTCTACTATCTACAATAAAGACAGGGACAATATTACATTTTCCTCCACTGCTTTTCCTGTTTTTTCTCACTCTCAAAATCTCTCTCTCAAATAGATTTGATTTTTTATATTGCCAAGGTTTATATTTGCTTTTTTTGTGTATAACTATGCTTTTTGCGTGCTCTTCTTGATTTTAAAATTGAAAACCCGCTAAGATACATTTGAAATCTTATGATAATAAAAATATTTTCACAAAACCAGGAAGTATGAGTGAGTCCATAGATAAGATGCTATAATCTTAAGTCCCCAGGTTTCTAGCATGAAAAAGAGAACATTCCAAGCATCAAGATCAAATATAATTCTTTAAATGCTCAGAATCAAAGCACATTTTCTTGCCCCCTACTTAGACTGTGAGCTTTCTGTCATGTGTTTCTTCCCCAAAGAAATATGCTTGTCCTTTCTCATGCAAAGGTTTCATTATACTATTATTTGTTAAACAATTTAATACCTGGGCATTTCTTCATAAGCCAGCTACACAACTGTGCTTTGAATTTCTTTCCTTTGGACTTTTTTTATTTCTTTCCCTTATTCCCCTGGATTAACTCTACTTGTTCCTCAATTTTCTCTCTTCTTCTTTAATGGATTGCTTTTTATTTTTGCTATAAGCTAACAACCATATATATTTCCTTTTATTTTTATTTTTCCAGTAAGACTGAAAGGAGATAAAATTTCTATAATTCTAAGTGTCTGAAAATGTGTTTATTTTGCTCTTGCAATCTGAGGAGGTATAGAATTCTGGGTGGAATACTTTCAAAAATTTAAAGGTTTTCCCCATTAACTTCTAATTCCTGTCTGATATCAATCCAATCCTGTTTCCTTGTAAATAATTGCCTTTCATCTATGGAATATTTTTTTCTCTTTATACTTGGAATTATCATCAGAAAATTTTTCATGACATGTCTGGATATGTGTATATAAATTTGTCATTATTGGCCCTCAGAGTCTTCATTTTGGGGAAATTTTATTTTCATATTTCTTTGATTATTTTTCCCAGTTCATGTAATCTTTTTCTAGAATTTATTTTTAAAAATGTTGATATTATTTGGGTAATACTCTGTGTCTCAACATTTTTTTTCTTGTAATGTCTGTCAGTTTTTAAATTTTTTTCAATTGTGGTAAATACATATATATTAATTATTATATATATGAGATATGTATATATATCATAAAATCCACCATTTTAACCATTGATACATGTATAGTTCCATGGCATTAAGAACATTCACATTGTGCAACCATCACCACCATCCATATCTAGAACTTTTCATCTTCCCAAACTGAAGCTACACATCCATTAAATAACAACTTTCCATTGCCCACCTGCTCCCAGGCCCTAGCCACCACCATTTTAATTTCTGTCTCCCTAAATTTGACTATTCTAAATATTAGTCAATTTGAATGTATCTAGAAACAGAGCCACAACATATTAATAAAATTCTCATTGTATATGGCTTTCATATGCACAAATTTTGGTTACCATAGTTTAAATAACACCATATTCCCAACATTACATTTCAGATTTCAGTTACCATGGCATATTTACCATGAATAATTACATAAAGTACAAACTTGGCTGCCATAACTCTTTCGTCCACAAATCACTAAATAAATGGACATCATGATCAATGACAAATCACATCACTTCTTGGAAAATATGTCTGTGACTCGCCACTGTGCATCTGTTTTTCAGTTTACTTACAAAGAGCAAAGTGTGCAGTTTTGTTGCCTTCTTGTCCCCAAGTGATAAACCCATGTGATGTTTTACAAAACAGATGATTGAAGGTAGAAATTCTCCCATTAGGATAAAGAAAAGCAAAGAAATAAAAATAAAACTGGAAGTGAAATAAGAATAGAATGTAAAGCAACAAGATGGCGGAGGAGTAGGAGACCTAAATATCACCAGGTCCCAGGAGTTCAGCTAGATAGTTATCAAACCATTCCAAACAGCTACAAACCCAACAGAAGATCGAAAAAGAGAATAGCAGCAATTCTAGGAACAGGAAATCAACCACTGTAGGATGTGCAGAGAAGTGAATCTGAGGCAACATTCAGGAAAATAGACTGGGAAGGGAGGGGCTGGCTCCCGGCAAGTGATAGAGCAGTGGAGGATGAAATAAGAACTTATAGAAGTCTGCTCCACTGAGGGACATCACTCCAGAGGCTAAGCAGGGATGGAGCCCTTGTGGGGACTGTGTGGACTCAGGACCCGTAGGATCACAGAAATACTTGGGTGCCTGAGTGTGGCAGAGCTCCCAGGTATCAGAGTGGGGAAGCCGGCTTCAGAGATGGAGCTGAGGAGGGGGCTCTCAGCTCAGGGTTACCTTAAACCATGATCTGCAACACAGTTGGGCCACTGCTCTTTGAGCAGGGATCCCACAACTGGCAGATCTGGGGAGACTCATCTTCTTCCTCCAGGGGAGCCCCACGGGAGTGCACTGCAGGAATCAACTGGGTTTGGAGACTCCAAATGGAGGTGGGTGCCAGAGACAGAAACACTCAATCACAGCTCGGGTGAGCTCAGAGTGCAGCCAGACAGAAGGGAGACAGAAGGGATTGGTTGCTTTACTCTGAGGGCTCACTGAGGAGTGGGACCCTGAGCTCTTGGCTCCTACTAAGATTGGGAGGTCCATTTTCATTCCCATCTTCCAAAGCTGTACGGAAAGTGTTCAGGGAACAAAAACTCCTGAGAGCAAAATGAAGCAGTTTGCTTAGCCTGGCCCCTGGCAATGGTTGTGCAATTCTGCCTCGGGCAAAAACATTTGAGAATCAGTGCAACAGGGAGCTCCCCCAGAAGATAAGCAAGAACATCCACTAACGACCAAGTTTACCATCAATGAGAATTACAGAACTCCAGAGCTAGGGGAAAGCAACACATAGAATTCATGGCTTTTTTTCCATGATCCTTTAGTCTTTCAAAGTTAATTTTTTTAATTTTATTTTTGTCTTATTCTATTTTTTTAAGTTTTCCTCTTTTCTATTTTACTGTTTTTAAACATCATGAAAATAGTTGGAGAGATAAAAAGCTTCCAGGATAAACAAAAACTAAAAGAATTTGCAAATACCAAATCAGCCCTACAAGAAATATTGAAAGGTGTCCTCCAAGCAAAGAGAAAGCCTAAAAGTAACAGACCAGAAAGGAAAAGAGACAATATACAGTAACAGTCACCTTTCCAGTAATACAATGCCACTAAATTCATATCTTTCAATAGTTACCCTGAATATAAATGGGCTAAATGTCCCAATCAAAAGACACACGGTATCAGAATGGATTAAAAATACCCATTGATATGCTATTTACAAGAAACTCATTTTAGACCCAAAGACTCCTCGATATTGAAAGGGAGGGAGTAGAAAACAATTTACCATGTTAATGGACATCAAAAGAAAGCTGGGGTGGCAATTCTTATGTCAGATAAATTAGATTTTAAGCCAAAAACCATAATAAGAGATGAGGAAGGACAATATATCATACTTAAAGGGGCTATGCAATAAGAAGATCTAACAATTTTAAATATCTATGCTCTTAACACGGGAGCAGCCAATTATTTAAACCAATTAATAACAAAATAAAAAAAATACATCAATAGTAATACAATAATAGTAGGGAACTTTAACACCCCCTCACCGAAATGAACAGATCAACCAAGCAAAAGATCAACAAGGAAATAAGGCTTAAATGACACAATGGACCAGATGGACAACACAGATATATGTATAATATTTAATTCCAAAACAACAGAATATACATTCTTCTCTAGTTCACATGGAACATTCCACTGAATAGATCACATCCTGGGTCACAAATCAAGTCTCAACTGGTACCCAAAGATTGGGATCAATCCTTGCATATTTTCAGACCACAATGTTTTGAAACTAGAACTCAACCAGAAGAGGAAAGTGGGAATACATGGAGGCTAAAGAGCATTCTACTAAAGAATGAATGGGTCAACCAGGAAAATAAGAAGAATTAAAAAAAATTCATGGAAACAAATGAAAATAAAAATGTAACTGTTCAAAATCTTTAGTACACAGCATGGTGGCCCTGAGAGGAAAGTATATAGGATTTCAAACAAGCCTTTCTCAAGAAACAGAAAGTTCTCAAGTACACCTAAAGAAGCTGGAGAAAGAATAGCAAAGAAAGCCTAAACCCAACAGGAGAAGAGAAATAAAAAAGATCAGAGCAGAAATCAATGAAATAAAAACCAAAGAAGCACAGAACAAATCAACAAAACTGGGAGCTGGTTCTTGAAAGAATTAATAAGATTGATAAACCCCTGGCCAAACTTATCAAAAAGAAAAGAGAAAGGATCCATATTAATAAAATCATGAATGAAAGAGGAGAGATCACAACCAAAACCAAAGAAATAAAAACGATTATAAGAACATATTATGAGCAACTATATAAGAACAAATTTGACAATCTGGAAGAAATGGATGCATTCCTAGAGACACACAAACTACAAAAATGAACCAGAAAGAAATAGAAAACCGGAACAGACCCATAACCAGTAAGGAGATTGAAGTAGTCATCAAAAATCTCCCAACAAACAAGATCCCAGGCCAGATGGCTTCCCAGGGGAATTCTACCAAACATTTAAAGAAGAATTAATACCTATGCTCCGGAACTGTTCTAAAAAATAGAAATGGAAGGAAAACTTCCAAACTTATTTTATGAGGCCAGCATTACCGTGATCCCCAAACCAAAGACCCCATCAAAAAGGAGAATTATAGACCAATATCCTTGATGAACACAGATGTAAAAATTCTCACCAAAATACTGGCCAATAGGATCCAAAAGTACATTAAAAGTATTATTCACCATGAACAAGTGGGATTTATTCCTGCACCACAAGGTTGGTTCAACATCCACAAATCAATCAATGTGATATGATACATTAATAAAAGAAAGAACAAGAACCATATGATACTCTCAATAGATACTGAAAAACCTTTTGACAAAGTACAATATCCTTTCTTGATTAAAACTTTTGATAGTGTAGGGATAGAGGGTATATAGCTCAATATCATAAAGCCATCTATGAAAAACCCACAGCAAATATCATTCTCAATGGGGGAAAACTGAGAGCTTTTTCCCTGAGATTACGAACATGGCAGGGATGTTCACTATCTGCACTGCTATTCAACATAGTACTAGAAGTCCTAGCCTCAGCAGTCAGACAACAAAAAGAAATAAAAGGCATCCAAATTGGCAAAGAAGAATTCAAACTTTCACTCTTTGCAGATGATATGATACTTTATGAGGAAAACCCAAGAGACTCCACTCCAAGACTGCTAGAACTCATACAGGAATTCAGTGAAGTGTCAAGATATAAAACCAATGCACAGAAATTGGTTGCATTTCTGTATACAAACAGCAAGGCAGAAGAAAGAGAAATTAAGGAGTCGATATTACTTGTAATTGCACCCAAAACCATAAGATACCTAGGAATAAACCTAACCAAAGAGACAAAAAATCTGTATCCAGAAAATTTTAAAGTACTCATGAAAGAAATTGAGGAAGACACAAAGAAATGGAGAAACATTCCATCCTCATGAATCAGAAGAAAAAATACTGTGAAAATATCTATGCTACCTAAAGCAATCTATACATTTAACACAATCCCTACCAAAATACCATCATTTTTTTTCAAAGAAATGGAACAAATAATCCTAAAATTTATATGGAATCAGAAAAGACCCCGAATAGCCAGAGGAATGTTGAAAAAGCAAACCAAAGTTGGCAGCATCACAATTCCAGACTACAAGCTCTATTACAAGGCTGTAATCATCAAGGCAGTATGCTACTGGCACAAAAAGACACACAGATCAATGGAACAGAATAGAGAGCCCAGAAATGGACTCTCAACTCTTTGGTCAACTAACCTTCCACAAAGCAGGAAAGAATGTCCAATGGAAAAAAGACAGTCTCTTCAACAAATAGTGCTGGGAAAATTGGACAGCCACATGCAGAAGAATGAAGCTGGACCATTTCCTTACATAACACACAAAAATAGACTCAAAATGGATGAAAGACCTCAACGTGAGACAGTTATCCATCAATATCCTTGAGGAGAACACAGGCAGCAACCTCTTCGACCTCAGCTGTAGCAATATCACCAAAAGCAAGGGAAGCAAGGGCAAAAATGAACTATTGGGACTTCATCAAGATCAAAGCTTTTTGACAGCAAAGGAAATAGTCAACAAAACCAAAAGACAACTGGCAGAATGGGAGAAGATATTTGCAAATGACATATCACATAAAGGTCTAGTATCCAAAATCATAAAGAACTTATCAAACTCAACACCCAAACAACAAATAATTCAATTGAGAAATGGGTAGAAGACATGAACAGGTATTTCCGCAAAGAAGACATCCAAATGGCCAACAGACACATGAAAAAGTGCTCAACATCCGTCGACATCAGGGAAATACAAATCAAGACCACAGTGAGATACCATCTCACACCAGTCAGAACAGCTAAAATTAACAAGTCAGGAAACGACAGATGGTACCAAGGATGCAGAGGAAGGGGAACCCTTCTACACTGTTGGTGGGAATACAAGTTGGTGCAGCCTCTCTGGAAAACAGTATGGAGGTTCCTCAAAAAGTTGCAAATAGAGCTACCCTAAAACCCAGCAATCACACTACTGGGTATTTACCCTAAAGATACAAATGTAGTGATCTGAAGGGGCAAGTGCACCCAAACATTTACAGCAGCATTGTCCACAATAGCCAAACTATGGAAAGAATCTAGATGTCCATCAACAGATGAATGGATAAAGAAAATGTGGGGCACACACACACACACACACACACACACACACACACACACACTGAAATACTATGCAGCCATCAAAAAACTCAAAATATTGCCATTTGCAATGACGTGAATGGAACTAGAGGGTATTATGCTAAGCAAAATAAGTCAATCAGAGAAAGACAATTATCATATGCTCTCTCTTATATGAGGAATTTGAGAATCAGGGTGGGGGGTTGTGAGGGGGAGGGAGGAAAAAAATGAAACAAGATGGGTTTGGGAGGGAGACATAACATAAGACACTCTTAATCTCACAAAACAAACTGAGGGTTGCTGGGTGTGGGGGGTAGGATAGGGTGCCTTGGGTTACGGACATTGGGGGGAGGGTATGTGCTATGGTGATTGCTTCTCGGCCTTTTGGCTAAGATCAAGTGTGGTATGTGCTATAAAGTGAGTGCTGTGAAATGTGTAAGCCTGATGGTTCACAGACCTGTATCCCCGGGGCAAATAAATACACTATATGTTAATAAAAAATTTTTAAAAATTTTAAAAAAAGAATGAAATGTAAATAGAGTTATAGAAAAAAATAGCCGACCATGGGAATGTTGACACTGCCCATGGTGATTGTAGATACTGAGCCAGAGTATCTACATGAATGTAAATTTTTTGACAAAATGGAAAACATGGTCATGATGGAAAAGAATGAAGACATCCCAGAGGAAGTGATATTGGCAACAAAAATTTGCATTTGAAAATATTTTGAGATATTGAAAGTGCAAAGGATAAAATGTTGGAAACTCATCTAAACTTAGAAAGGAGTGTGACAATTCACCAAGACATAGATAAGATGTATCATAAAATATATAATTAGAAGAAGGCAAACAGTGTTCAAATCTCAGGATATTCCTAAATCATTTTCTTGCAAAGAAATAAAACACTTTAAATATCAATGTTTTTCATGTTTTAAATTTCAGTGTACTATAGAAACATGAGTGTTGCTATTTTTGTTTAAGATTTTATTTATTTATTTGATAGAGGGAGAGAGGACATTGGGATCATGACCTGAGCTGAAGGCAGACACTTAACCAACTGAGCCACTCAGGCATCTCAAGTGTTGCTATTTTTTCTATTCCCCTATATACTTATAATTTACAATAAGAGTTTTACTGTTTTGACCAAATTTTCTAAAAGTCACAGGACAATCATCATTTTTATGATTGATTATTAAAATCATTTTGCATTATTCAGCTTTCATGAATATTCTTATGATTCTGCATTATCATATAAAGGGAGGATTGCTATAAAATACAAAATCAATGTAATTAAAAGGGAAATCAGAAAAAAGTCACAATCTTAGTGGGAGATTTTTAACTAATTTTACTCAGTAACAAATTAGAACTAGACAACAAAATCAGGAAATATGGGGCACCTGGTTGGCGTCTGCCTTCATCTCAAGTCATGATGCCGGGGTCCTGGGATCCAGTCCCACATCAGCCTTCATGCTCATTGGGAGGCCTACCTCTCCCTCTTCCACTCCCCCTGTTTGTGTTCCTGCTGTCTCTCTCTCTGTCAAATAAATAAATAAAATTTTTAAAAAAAATTCCTCAAAATTTACTATTACAATATCAATCGACACACTTCGTCACATTCACAAAATAAAAGAGAAAAATTGGATTACTATTTAGGAAAAATCATCTGATAAAAGTAAACATAAATTTAAATAAAATTGAAAGAAATAATTCACTCAATATATAACTTTTAACAAACCAAATATAGAAAAGGTCTTTAATGTGATGAAAACTACATACAAAGGAAATAGATAGTCTAAATAAATAGATAATGATACCTGTTGTCACTACTTCTATTAATATTATACAGGAAATTTTAATTTTATTAAAGTTTAAAATTTTATTTTTCAAAATGCAGTTTTAATGCAAAAAAGGTAAGAAAAGAAATTCATAGAAGAAGGACTGAAAAAGAAATGATAGAACAGTCATTATTTATAGGTGAGATAATCATGTAAATGTATAAAATTAGAGAAAATCTAGAGGAAAGTATCAGTATGTTTATAATATTACTATGAACAAGTAATTAGAATATGAAATTTAAAGCTAATACCATTTACAGCAACAGCAAAGATTCAAAAATCTATAGCTAAATCTAACAAATGTTTAAAATCACTACACAAAAATGATAAAACATTATTGAGAGAAATTAAATAATACCTAAATAAATAAACTCATAAGTTTTTGAGTTAGACATTTTAACATTATAAAAATGAAAGTTATTTCCAAATTGATTTATACTTAATGTAATCTTAATCAAAATCCCAGCAAGATATTGTTGTTACTATTTGTCTTCACTATTGTATAAAACAATAAACTAATATACTATTTAAATAGAAATGCAAAATTACAAGAAGAGTCAAGAAATTTTGGCAAAAAAAAAAAGAAATTTTGGCAAAAGAACTGGCCAGAAGAAAACATTTATAATATATACAGCCAGAAATGGACTATTATCCAGAATACTAAAAATAAAAAGCTGTAACTCTGTAAGACAACCCCATAATAAGATGAGCAAAATATTTGAACAGGAGTTCCACACAAGACAATATCCAAATGGACAACAGTCAAATAAAGAGGTGTGCAACCTTATTAGACATCAAGAAAATGCAAATTAAAACCACAGTGAGCTATTACTAAGGACATCTCAGTACAGCTAAAATGAAAAAGATTGACAATATTAACATCGACAAAGACATGGATTGACCAGAGTCTCAAATCTTCCTGGTAAGAAACTAAATTGGTAAAAGCATTTTGGAAAATAATTTGGCCGTTTTTACTAAGTAGATGGCATTCAGTCATTATAACCAAGAAATCCTAGCAAAATGACTCAATGATACATATATATAACATTGTTTGTAATAGCAAATTACTGAAAACAACTGAAATCTACCAGTGGAAACAAATGAAGTGTCCATCAACTGTAGGATACATAAATAAACTGCTACTATATTAGAATTGGAATATATACAGCAAGGAAAATGAATGAGCTATTACTATATCTTTAAAAAATGGGAAAAAAACATGTTTTCCTTCAAGTTCAAAAGCAGGGAAGTCTACATATAAGGGTGTGGGGTTAGTTAGCATAGGTTAGCATAAGTGGTGTTGCTAGGGTGTTGCAATTATTCTATTTTTTGCCTGGGTTGTGGTTACATGAATGTATTTATAAACTGCTATAATTTTTTGAGTTGTATACTTGAGATTAATGCACTGTTCTGTGTTTCTGCTACATTCAGGATAGTATTGACTGGCAGATTGAACTCACCTCTCCACCACACCTCCTGTCTACTAGAATGAAAACTCGTGAGGAAATTTATAAAATTCATGAAGATATTAAGAATAAATTAACCAAAATTTTAATATATATAATAAAATTCTATATACATAGAATTTTAACATCTATTGTTATATTGCCTCTCCTATTAGTACAGTTTTTACTAATGTATTTTAATTTTTTCTTTTTTTCTTTCATTTTGAGAGATTCTTATAAGGGAAGAAGGTAAATAAATGTATTTACCTCCATCTAGGACACAAGTTAGGACCACAATTCTCTTCTAACTCTCCATGTCATTTATATTGAGATTACATTAATTTGAATCATTTCCTACTACTTAATGAATGTGGTCTTGCCATCTGAACTATAAAATATCCATGTTTAATTTAACAACACTGCTTTTTCATTTTTTAACTTTGAAAATTTGGTAAGCTCCCTCCTGTTCCAAACTCTCATGCTAGAACACATATTACCCTCTATCTGGAATGCTCCCCACTCCTTCTATGCCCAGCTGGGTACTTGTCAGCTTGCAGGTTTCAATTTATGTTAAATCTCTCTGTAATAAGATCTGTTTGCGGGTCCCCTGGGTGGCTCAGTCGTTGAGCGTGTGCCTTCGGCTCAGGTCATGATCCCAGGGTCTTGGGATCGAGCCCCACATCGAGCTCCCTGCTCAGCGGGAAGCCTGCTTCTCCCGCCACCATTCCCTCTGCTTGTGTTCCCTCTCTCACTGTATTTCTCTCTGTCGAATAAATAAAATCTTTAAAAAAAAAAAAAGATCTGCTTGTGTCCTTATTCTTAGTGACAAGATTCATGTTAACATACACCCTTTTAAATACTCTTTAAAAGAAGACTAAGTTCTGTTAGTGATCATCACAAATACAGGGGCAAGCAAAATGCCATGCTCTTGGTAGATGCTCAAATATTTATTTAATAAATGAATGTTAAGAAAGTTTATCAATTAGGAGAGTATTTAGATGAAGTAATAAAAACTGATGAATTATGGCTTAAACAAATAGAAGTTTAATGTTGTCATATAAAAGTGTCTGGGGGTAAGCTGTGTTGTCAATGGCTCAGTGGCTCAGCAATGCTCTCAAGGTTTTAGATTCTTACTCTCTTCCGTCTCTACCACCCTTTGCCTTATGGATTTTATTCTTTACGTATGCCCCTTTATATGAGGCATACATATATTTATTTATATCAATAGGTTGATGTCTGGCTGCCACAGACCTAGGCATCATCCTATTTCCACACCTGGATAAAGGTTGCATATAACTAGGAAGAAAAGGATTTTCTGGAAACTCCCGGTAAATGTCATTGTCCAGAACTAGGTCATATTATCACCTGTGGCTACAAAAGAGGATGAGAAACTCAGTATAGCACTCTTTCATACTGTTCAGTGAGAGATGGATAAGGAAGATAAGAATTGGGAATGACTTTTGGGTCAACCAACAAACCTTGTATTCTAACAAAGTCCAAATGTAGATTTCCATATATCCACGTGGACATATAATAGAATTTTAAGTACTTATTGGTGGACTTGTGGATTTCCAGCTTTTCTGTGAGTATATATACTCAAAACAGCATCAAACATGCTAACTTTCCCTAAAGACAAGTTCATTATTGGACAATGTTCCAACCCCTTCCGTGTTCAGTCACATGAATATGTCTGAAATAATAAGCCATGCAGAAGGGATAACAAGTTTCCCTGAAAAGAGAATAAAAAAGCAAAGAAATAAAGCAGAGTATAACAAATATATTACATGATTTCTGCCTGGCTTTCATCAAACTTGGTAATTCCTTTTTGCTCTGGCACATGTATCATTCATTTTTCATTCAGCACAGACAAAACTGAGCTATGAGACATTAGATAACAGCAATAATTTTAAATCATCTCACAGTTCACAACCTCAAGGGGTAATGTTATGACAGAATCAAATTAATCTATCTTATTTTTTAAAATAATAAAACAATTCACTTTTACCTTTGTCTATTGATGGACCCTTTGATACTGACAATATCCAGACACCAGAAATGTAGTCTTACATGGAGTTATGTCTATCATTGTGGAATTCAAGGTTAGACAAATCATTAAATAATTTGAGAAATTTCTGAGTATTATGCCAGAGGACTCCAATATGATTTTTTTTGACATTGGAAGACCTACTTCACTTAAAATCATTGTAACTAATGCATTAGTTTAATAATTCAAAATTACACTATTGAATGACTCACTAATTTTAGGCTTGTCATCATCACTTTTCTATAAAAATGGAGTATCAGAAAAAAACCGAGGTTCTGTATAGAATAAATTCACTGCCTAGATAATTCTAGATTGCTAATGAGTAGTGACCTTGCCTACCTGAGTAAACCTGACTATCTTTTCAAAACACAATCAAGGAAAATTTTAAAAGATAGATTTTTCAACTTTCCTCATTCATTATAAAATGCTTGAAAAAAATAGACTATATAGTTAACAAACAAAAAAATCTATAATCCCACCAGTGGTAGGTAGGAAATCACAGACTATGCTTTGTCACTAACCTAATGCATTGAGTCTCTCCAAACTATTTTCTTGTTCTGGATGTCTGTGTGATCAGACATAATTATGGAGAAGTTGTGGTTCTGTTTTTCTCCAATTATGATCACAGAGAAATGTTTGATGCTGCGGTTCTGTAAAATTGTTTATGTTCAACAGAAGGGCACTGCAGCTTAGTGGTGGGTGCTAGAGTGACTTCTACTGTCAGGGCAGCTCCCATGGGTAATTTTGAATCTCCATATTCAGCCATACTGAAATTCTTTTTTTTTTTTTTTTTAAGATTTTATTTATTTGACAGAGAGAAACACAGCGAGAGAGGGAACACAAGCAGAGGGAATGGTAGTGGGAGAAGCAGGCTTCCCACGGAGCAGGGAGCCCGATGTGGGGCTCGATCCCAGGACCCTGGGATCATGACCTGAGTCGAAGGCAGACGCTTAACGACTGAGCCACCCAGGCGCCCCCCAGCCATACTGAAATTCTTGCTGGCCATTCAGCACTGAAAGTTTATTTTATACCATCACCTCTGCCTTTGTTGCCATTCTTGCTGTGGATACCACTCCCTAAGACCTTCCCATGAATGCTGTCTCCCTATCAATCTCAAGTCAAATACCATCTCTTCAGAGATTCCTTCCATGACTTAGCTAAAGCAGCCCCCTCTTTAACCATGTTTAACTCAATACCACAGTATATCTTCTACATTACTCTTAATTCAGAATGTAGCTTCTTCCTTTTTTAAAAATAAAAACTGTATATGTTTCAAGTCTACAACATGTCAATTTGAACACATATACATAGTGAAATCATTACTACAGTAAAGCTAATTAACATATCCATCTCCTCATACAGTTACCATTTTTGGTGTGTATAGTAAGAGCACCTGAAATCTATTCTCTTAGAAAATCTTCAGTATTTAACACAGTATTATTAACTATAGCCATCATACTGTACATTAGATCTCTAGACCTATTTATCCAATATAACTCCAAATCTGTACCCTCTGGCCAATGTCTCCCTATTTCCTTCACACAGTATTTCCCATAAGTATTGATATATAATAGTTCACTATTATTGTTTATAAATTGTCTGTTAATGTAACAGATTTCTTCTTTGATTCTAGAGTAATTCCAGGTAGATTTGGTAAGAATCACCAGAATCAGTCTCATTGAATCTCTTGCCTCTGGCACTTGTGCAATGTGAAACCAGTGACAACAAAATATTCTAACTAGTTTAAGCCTGGGTCAAATACCTTACAGCATGTTCCCACTCCCAGCTTAGGAGATAGTAACTCCATTGAATTCTATGAAGGAAAAATGGGAAAAAGATGGAGATAGTGTAGGTAATCAGAGATTTTGATTAGAAGTTGACGAGATCTCTTGTATTTTTGTTTTTATTAAAAAGTTTTTAAAATACCACCCAAACTAGATAAAAACTAGACAAAAATAATGTTTTTACATCATTGACAATAGGGTTGACATAGTGCTGACACTACAATTGACTGGTTACTTCTTGCACAAATTCTTTTACACTCTCAGTGAGATTCAATCTCTGAAAGTTGAAGGACTGCTTTTCCATCTCTTTCACAACCTCTTACATTCTTTGCTATTAACACACTGGCATAGATCTTTTTACATCTGATGGCTATTTCTCATTTCCCTTTTTCCTTCATGCCTTGAATAGACCCTAAATGTGAACAATCATACATTCTCAGTTGTTCTCCTGGCACAACTAACAAGTACCTCGATACCGTAAATTATAAGCTCAAGACATATGGGTATTTTTTAGGTCAGGACAAAAGTATTCGTGATAAAAAAAAAAAGAAAAGAAAACCAAAAATAAAGTATCTAGTCAAGTAGTTATCTTCTGCTAAATTACTTTTTTTAGACTAGACTCTCTTCCTCTCAAGTTGTCATAATGTTTCTGTGTTTTCACAAGCAAAACACACACTTAGTCTATTTATAAACCTGCTTAATGTTTTCTCAGTAAACATGAATACTGGACACAGAAAATCTGACCTGATTCAAATCTGACATTTACTTTATTGGTCCCAAGAGGATATGTCTTTCCTAATCTTCTCCACATGCCCGAATATTCCAAACACTCTTTTTCCCCCAAATTCTTGTTGATATCCAGCACACATTAACAAGTAAAAGAATCATTCCTTCTTAAAAAAAAAAAAAGAAAGAAAACTATTCTGAGGTTGTAGAAAAGAAAAGCTAATCACCATCCATAATCCACATCTTCACTAATCTGTTTGAATGTGGATAATGTGGATTTGAAACACAAGGAGATAACCTATGTGCTGGTGTGGCTCCATCTACAAAGATGGTATACCTTAATGGATAACGGCCATGAGCCCAGGCCCTGAAGCAAGATGTCAGTGTTTAAATCTAGGCTCTACCATCAACAAATTCAGTTCCGTGATCTGTAAAAGAGCAATTAAAGTATTGCCTACTTCATAGGAAGAGAGTATAGATTAAATAGATTTATACATATAAAAACATTTTGGATAGGTACTCACTACATATTAGACATATTATCACCAGTGATTTATCTATCATTGTAACAGGATAATGTGTGAAGCATCACATGTTTTCGTATATTTAATTCTAAGATCTACCACCATTTAACATAAGGGATGTAAATTTGACTCTGCCTCATGATAGACAATCACCAAGCAAATATTTAGCTTTCGAATTCCAAAATCTCAGGTTGAAATGCAAGACAGACTTTGTCTCTTTCTTGTTACTTAATCATAATCTAGATAAATAGGTCTGGGTAGCTTTTCTTCAAATATAAACTAACGGGTAGTGTATGAAGGGCCATTGACTGTAGACATTAACGAAGATACCAGAAAATGCAAACCCTACTACCATATTCTACTCTCTATTAAAAATCTGGGGAAGGAAGAGGAAATGTAAGCCAGGGGATCTGGGGAGATTCCAGACCAAAGACATGTCATAGAGTGTAGCTCTGGAAGCAACCAGCATCATAGTCTAAGCATCACTGCATAAGGTATCTAGGCAAAGTGACCTGAGAGCATCCCATTTACCCCAGGGTTCACTAAAGGACATCCATTTTAAACAAATGAGAAAGAGGGATCAAGGGACCTTAGAAGTCTCAAGACTAGAAAAAAAGACCACCAGAAAAAAAGAATGTAACATGCAACTTGATCTGGAAATGAGATGAGGAGATGGTTCCATCTTAAGTAATGTCATCACTGTGAGGAAAACCACTCTAGAATGAAAGCAACAAGTCCTCTCAAGAAATGTGCAGAATAATCATATGTGAGGATGAAATGAAATGAGTCACATTTCAACAAAAGGCAGATTAAGTAACCAACTTTCTTAATGAAAACTTTCTTAATGAAAAAAGATTTACTCATAGTAACTCCTGACAGGAAATAACTCATGTATCCTTCAATTGATGAAAAGATAAGCAAACTGTAATATATACACAAATGCTCAGCCTAAACAGGAATGATTACTGATACACACAACATGTAAATACATTTCTTTTAAGGCTGAAAAGCAGTGGTGTCTTCAGATTTTACCACATAGAGGCTTCTTAAGCTCCTAGGCTTCATTTTCCCTTGAAATGTAAACAGATAATTCCAGAGTTAGGTAAATCCCTCTGGTGCTCTCACTCTATATATATATATACAGTGAAGAATGAACTTCCCAAGACTTGCTCTTAGCCTAGAATTCCATGTTTTCAGCAAAATTTATTCAGAAGGTTTCAATACTGCATAAACACAAATATCTTTTCTTTATACCACAAAACTACAACTCATTATTTCTGATGGACCTAGACACAGAAAATTTCAAGAAAATATTTCAAAATCAAATCTAGCAGTGTAGAAAAATATTATACACAATAACTAAGAGAGGCTTTCTGAGTAATGCAAGGCTGGCCGAATATATGAAAATCAATCAATCCTCTCCACTGCCAGCTTAAAGAAAAACTACATGATCATATCCCGATACAGAAAAAGCATTTGATAAAATTCAACATCCATTCATGATTAAAACTCTGAGCCAACAGAATGGGAGGTAATTTCCTCAACCTGATAAAGGATGTCTCTATTGAAATATTACTCAGCAACAAAAAGAAACAAGGTATTAATGCACAAAAAATTTGAATCTCGGGGCGCCTGGGTGGCTCAGTCATTAAGCGTCTGCCTTTGGTCCAGGTCAGATCCCAGGGGCGTGGGATCGAGCCCCTTATCGGGCTCTCTGCTCTGCGGGAAGCCTGCTTCTCCCGCTACCATTCCCTCTGCTTGTGTTCCCTCTCTCACTGTGTTTCTCTCTGTCAAATAAATAAAATCTTTAAAAAAAAAAAATTTGAATCTCAAATGCATTGACTCGACTATAAGAAGACAGTCCCAAAAAGTTACATACTGTATAATTCCTTTTACATATCATTCTCAAAAATACAAAATTACAGTTTGGGAATGTAGATCAGTGGTTAGAGACAGGGAAAGGCGTAATTTTTGAAGGATATCTCAAACACACGGATACCTGGGATGATGTAACTATTATGTATCCTGATTGTGGAGTTAGCTATAATAATCTTTTTATATATTAAAAGCATAGAAATTTATGCTGAAAACAATAGTAAAAAAGAAGTTTATTTAAATTCCTCTTACTGAGGCACATGGGTGGCTCAGTGGGTTAAAGTCTCTGCCTTCAGCTCAGGTCATGATCTCAGGGTCCTGGGATCAAACCCTGCATCGGGTTCTCTGTTGAGCAGGGAGCCTGCTTCCTCCTCTCTCTGCCTGCCTCTCTGCCTACTTGTAATCTCTCTCTATTAAATAAATACATAAAATCTTTAAATTCCTCTTACTTTTTAGAGATGACTGGGTGGCTTAGTTGGTTAAGTGTCTGCCTTTGGCTCAGGTCCTGGGATCAAGTCCTGCATGGGGTTCCTTGCCACGCAGAGAGCCTGCTTCTCCCTCTGCCTACTGCTCCCCCTACTAGTGCTCTTTCTTTCTCTCTGACAAACAAATACATAAAATCTTTTTAAAAAATTAAGATAAATTCTTCTTATTTTTTAAAAAACAGTTCTCCAGGCATTATTGGCTCATACCTTTAGTGTCAGGATTTTGTGATTTCCCACATATTTTCTGCCCCTCTTTAAAGTATTTTCAATTCATCAATCTATTAATAACACACTAAACAGTCACTATGTGGCAAGCACTTTTTTAGATTCTTGATGGTATTTTAAAAAAATAAAAATGATGGTCTCTGTGGGTGTTTTTTCCTTTTGATACTTTGGAATATCATCTTTATTATTTTATTTTCTGACAACAATTCAAAATTCTTAGCTGGTATTTGGTCTGTTTTGTTTTGCCTTTTTTTCCCCAAGGTATTTACCCAGTTGCTAACATACTGATAACATAAGAAATTGTTTCTATCTTCTTTCCATGGATTCCATATTTCCATTCCCATGAAGTCTATAACTTCATCAAATTAAACTCAATAGCTATTAGTAACCACCATTTTCTGGGAACTAACTGGGTTTAAAATGTTTCCACACTGTGGGAAAATAAACCTTACTTCCATGAAATGAGGAATCACAACTGTATAATAAAAGGTTGAGTTTATATTTATAAATGTGAGTATTTATGATCCATCTGTTAACACAGAGACATAAAGCTTAGGAGGTCACTGAAGAAGAAAATATTTGTTCCTAAATTTCTGTGAGCTCTGCTTCAGGTAGAATCTCTTCCTTACATTTAAAACCATGTTAGCTAATAGTTCTGGATATAAAGGATTAATGTTAATATATTTAGGTAGAGCAATTGTATTGTGGGTTTTTAAAGAATAAGTCTTATCTTTAAAATGTATTTTTGAAATGTTTACTGATGAAATAAAATGGTATTTGGATTTGCTTCAAAATTATTTGTGAAGAGGGGAGAAGCTGGTCAGGGTACAAATGAAACAAGAGTGAGTATAAGTTGATAACCATTTAACCTGGAGAATGAATACAGAAGACTTCATTATATTTGCTCCACTTTTGTATGCAATTGGTATTACCTGTAATAAAAAACTTTTTTAAAAAGAAAAAAAGTTAAAATTTTTCTACTGCAAGAAACTTTTCATACCTTATCAGAGTTATAGTCTGCTTACCAAAAATACCCACTTTTAATGCAGTTCAACAAATATTCAATATGTAATCTTTGGCAGCCACCCAAGGGTGCTTGCAATGTAAGCAAGGATACACAAATAGCTTTGAGCTCAGAATTGCGTTTAACCCAGAAACAACAGTTTATATACAACAGTGTTTGGAACAAGGCTTGTGCTTATTGCTACCATCTTTAAATCAAGCCTGTAGTAAGGCCAGTCCACTCCTAGGTCCTTCTCATACTGAGGCTTACCCAGATTAAAAAAAAAGAGATTTCTTCATTCACAGAATGTCACAGGGGCCTAACCTTATTTTGGAGATGGGTCTCTGGGCAGCCTACTTCATGGGAGATCACTTTTCCCTCAGAGTGTAGTTTAACCTCCACACAGAACGTCCCCTCAGCATCCATATAAGCCACAGGCACATGGCTACAAAGACCCCTGAAGTATCTGGGCATAGATGATACTTAATAGGATAGAAACACAAGAAGTTTTGAGCAATACGTGTTTCATTTGAGTCGAAAGTGTAAATAAAATGTATAGGTACTTGGATCCCTTTGGGTTAACTGTGGAAGCCCCTTCAACGAATTTTGCAGTTTGACATTTGGCCAGTGGTTTCTGCAAGAAACATCTTGAACCTCTTCTAAGCCTTCACATATGCAATAGTACCTCCTTCCATACCCTTCCACTTAGCTGTACCCTCAGCATTAGTTAATGAATGTTTTGCCCATCATTTTAAACACAAAGTCATTCATATTAAAGTAAATAAAACAAGCATGAAGCCCCTTCTGCTGTTTCCATATTTAGCTTTGTGTTTCTGGATGTTACTGCCTCTGCAAAAGTTTTGTTGGCACAATTCCTTCTAAAGTAGAAGTCAGTGGCTTCCTGATTCATTCAACCAGTATTGATCGGGCAGCTTCTTTGTGTCAAAGTCTGTTCTACAACCCTGCGTAACAGGAGAGTTTCTTTCCCTATGGAGTTTCTATCAAGAGAAACAGATGATATATAAGTAAATAATTAAGATAATTGCAGACTTGCATAAGTATCTTGCAAGGGAAAAGCAGAATGATATGATAGAGGAAAAACTTTGTGTGTATGTTGTGGGAGGTAGCCACCTCAACAAAGAAATGCTCTCTTTAAAAGATGATGTTTTTAACTGAGACCTGAAATGTGAGAAGATGTCAGCCATGAGAAACAACAGAGTAGAGGAAATAGCATGTCCCAAGTCCTAAGACAATAAAGAACTGGGTTGTTTAAGAATCAGAAAGGAGTGCTGTGTGGATAAAACTTTATGAGACTAGGGGACAGACACAATAAGGCAGATCATGTAAGCCTCCTAAGCTTGCACAGTGAGTCTAGATTTTATCTGCAGTACAGTGGGAAGCTGTTGAAGAGTTTTACATAGGGTTGTTAGATGATAATTAATACTAATGTAAGAGCACTTTGCAATACTGTGGAGATTGTAATACAGAAGAGCCATAGGAGAAGCATAGATATGTAGCTATTGAATCCCTACAGGAGAAATATAAGAGGGACTTACATTAGAGAAGATAGAGAAACATGGACAGATTGAAGATAAATTTTAGAGATATGGTTGCTAACATATTAGATATGAAGAACCAAGAATTGGGAGAAATCAAAGATAACTTTTGCCTTCTGCTTATGTTGGATAACATTGTTGTTACTAAAATGATAAGGGTACTGCATCGTTAGAGAAGTGACATCAAAGATTATGACATCTATGGAAATTTTTAACCAGATATGTTAATGAGACAGTTGTATGCGTAACTAATTTGTACTGAGGTGAGTCCAAGTGTAGTGTATCTTTAGCATGTAGATAATTTTAAAATTTCATTTCTATCATTTTAAATCTTAGAACTGAATAGTGTCACCTTAAGAGAGAGCAGAGCTAGAGAAAGAAACATAATCCTCAACAGAGAATTAGTACAGGTTGAGTACTCAGAAAGCAGACAGAGAATATGTCACCGGGGAGGTGGGAAGAAACCCAGCCAAGTGATGGAGAAACCAGAAGAAAATGTGGTTTGGGTTCAGAGAGTCGAATGTCACTTCACTTGTACTGGATCAACAATAGCCCCATTTAGCCTCCTTTAATTCATAGTCTACACAGAATAAAATGATTTTAGTCTCTATCATTCTTATTCTTATTCCATTCAATGGATTTCCATTGATCTAAAAACACATTCCAGGTCCCTGGGTTTCCTTCTTAACATCATTCTGATGGGATCCCTGTCAAGTCTGAGCTAGCTTCACTGTCTTTCTTTGCACCAAAAGATGTCTTCCACGGCTTTTCCTTATGTTTTATCCTGTACTTGAAATTCCACTCCTGTAACTTTTTATACTTGGATATATTCCAGTCATCTACCAATAAATATTGGTTGACAAATTGGAATGATTAACTTGAAAAAGCCTGACTGTGAAATACAGTTTTTTGAAAGAATAGACAGGTCCAGTCAGATTGCATCTCATTGCCTTCTGCCTTTGCATAATTCTGAACCTGTAACTCTCTAGAGGAAGGAAGGACCAGTATTCTAGAGAGTTACTGCGTCTGGCAATGCATACAGGTGAGCACCAGACCTAAGTGTTTCTCTCCAATATACCAGCACATCTGTGCCTAGCTTATCAATCGCATTTTCCCTCCTGTATAAGGCTAACCTTGATTACTCTTATCCCACCTAGGTCTCTGCCTCTTGTCCCCTGATCATTACCATCACAAAAAGTACCAGTGTCATATCCAAATCTTCTCCCTACCCACGCTCTAAGATCATTTCCTTCCACTTTTTCCAGACTGCATCCTGTGCCCTGTTTCCTTCTCTGTGATTCCTAAGGTCCCTTTCAGCTCTGACATTCCGTTTGTAATTAGAGTGCCGCACGTGATCTGTCTATAAATACAGCAGGAGTTCAGAGGTTAGAGTAATTGAAGAAAGTTTCCTAGAGGAAATGTGGAGATTGAATAGAGTCATGAGTAATGGGAAGAATTTAAACTGGCAGAAAAAGATAGTCCCAGGCCGGAGGAACTGCATGACTCAAAGCAGGGAGGTAGGAAAAAAGAGTTGTGCAGAGTGACGGATGAAAGATAAACTTGACTGGTATAGTGTGTGTGGATCCAGGATTCTGAAAAATAAGCCTGAATCAAAAACAAATAGTAATAAATAGGAAATAAACAGGCACCTGAGGGTGACTGAAATGAAATCTGGGTTTAGAAAGGGCAACAATATTCTGCCCTAGGATTTAAAAAAGAGTTTGGAAGCCAAGGGAAAGTCTGAATTGAGACATTTAGGATGAATTCGTAACTACTATAAACTCACTTTCTGGCAGTGAAGAATCACTTTAGTGGGTTTCAATACACCTAATTATGTGGCTTAGATGAAATAATCTCTATGAATTGTTTTTAGGGCCTGACCCATACCTAAAGAGAGATCCTTATTTGGGTAGTTATGCCACCAAAAATAGAAAGGTGACCCAATCATTCAATCCTCACTGTAGTTATGAAAAAGAGTTGGACACAAGGAGGCTTATATCACAGTTCAAGTCATTATTTAGACTTAGATTTAATAGGAAGGAAGATTGAGGGAGGGAGGGAAGGAGGGGGGGAGGAAGGAAGAAGAGAGGGTAAGAGAGAAGTAAAAGGAAAGGAGAGGCAAGGAATTTTAGTCATGTCCTAGCCTAAATGTTGGCCATTTACATCACAAAAATTAGACATTCTCCTTATTGCAAAACATGTAACAGTTACTGCTGACAGAAAAAGACAAATCCTTCCTTCCCACAACTTGAAATTTATGGCTAGTAATTAAAAAATATTTTTTTAATGTATATACTATCTGCATAAGGTCTAAGAATGCATATGCATTAAATACTATATTCAGAGGTGCCTGGGTGGCTCAGTGGGTTAAAGCCTCTGCCTTCAGCTCAGGTCACGATCTCAGGGTCCTGGGATCAAGCCCCACATCGGGCTCTCTGCTTAGCAGGGAGCCTGCTTCTCCCTCTCTCTCTGCCTGCCTCTCTGCCTACTTGTGATCTCTCTGTGTCAAATAAATAAAATCTTAAAAAAAAAAAAAAGAAAGAATGCATATGCAGTCTTTAAACGAAACTGAAGAAGGAAGTAACATCTAATGGGCACTATATGCTTGGCACAGTTCCAGGTGCCTAACAAGCATCACACCTTTAATCAGTACAGCAAACCACAGGAATAATAATTTTTAGTAATAATAATATATAATAATAATAGTAATGATATTTTTTCTCATGAAAAAGGAAGCTGATATTCAAAGCTTAAATAATGTATCAATTTATCCCAACTTGAAAATGGCAGAATTTGAATGAATTCTGTGAATGAATTCGGTGAATACCATACTCCCTAGTCTTCTTGACGGCCACTCACACATGCACACTTTCCACCCCAAAATAGGACAAATTAAAGTATGGTCTGAAAACCAGCTGCATCCAGATCATCTGGGAAACTTGTTAAAAGCCAATATCTCAGGATCTACCTTAGACCACCTTCACTGTAACATGTTCTTCAGGTTGTTCTGGTGTGCATGAAAAGTTTGAAGCAATGAAAAAATATCAGACTATTTCCCATAAGTCACAAAGTATAAATGCCTCATGAACTTTTTAAATGAATTCTTCCAAACCACATCCTTGGTGTATGAGCCTCTACTTTCATCAAAATCCACTATCTCAAAATTAAAACTGAAGCCATTGGCCACCATATTTGACTTTCCAAAATAAGGCTTTTAAAGACAAGCCAGAACTGAACTAAATTGAAAAACTGAAGAATGGCCAGTGAGTGGAGACAAGATGAAAAAAAAATTTCAAAGATGGAAATGTATTGGAGGATTTGAGAGGTTAATAGAATATGCATAAATCAGAAGAAGGAAAGGGGTGACAAGAATAAGACTAGTCAAGAAAGGATCTCAGGGACTCAAGTCATGTACATATTTTTAAAATCAAATATATTGAGGTATAACATGTATAAAAATAAAATGAATCTGTATAAATGTAGGATTTGATAAGGTTTTTTTTTCTCCAAAATCAATACAACCTTTACTGCATCTTTAAATTATCACAAATAAGTATGAAAAATCACCTGACCTCTTGCTGTTTCTGTAGCTGAACAACTTAGACCTTATTCATCAGCCTGCTGGACTGTTCCTTTTTCAGAAACATAGATTCTAAAAATTTTCTGATCTCCTTATTTTTAACCATTGTGGCTTGCTGAATCAAAGCAGCTGAGTTTGATGCAACTTCAATGTCATTTTCTTCAAGAATTAACTCCTTTTTCTGGGCTTGAGATACTGAACAAGCAACATTTGGCCTCGTCTGAACCCTGCCAAAGTACTTTTCACTGAGGAAATTTTGAATTTCAACAACAGAACCTTTCTCCTGAATAACAACATTGATGGGGAAGTGAGCATACGTAGACTTCATCTTGTAAAGAAAGCCCAGTGTAATGCCCCTGATCATATTCCGTAAGTGTCTACAGATAGTGTGAACAATAACCAGTTCTTTTCTATTCCATTGACCATTTGTCAACTTGCCTCTTCTTTTTTTTTCTAAGGATACTGAGTTCTGCAATGATGTGATTGTTATGCCTTTGCAGGGTTGCTCTGGGGCTCTTCACAGTAACAGTGGGTCTATCCCTTCTGAGTGATGTTGATGTTTTCTTGAATGTCAACAGTCACAATGCTGAGAATGGTCTTCATTCTTAGAGTAGGTACCGCAAAGAAAGAGCTGATGAGTTTTGACAAAGGCATACAAACATGTAATTCCAAACTATATAGAACTTTTCTATCACCCTGAAAAGTGCCCTTGTGCCCCTTTGCAGGCAATACTCCTCACTCTGGCCCCAAGCAACCACCAATTGGCTTACTTATTCCTCTTCTAAAATGTCATATAAATGGGATCATATGGTATGTAAAATCTTGTGGGTCCATGTTGTTGCTTAGAACCAGTAGTCTGTTCCCTTTAATTGATGTAGTATTCCATTATGTAGATATACCACAATTTATCCATCAATTCAATTCTTGATGACTATATGGGTTGTTTCTAGTCTGGAGTTATTATGAGCAAAGCATCTATGAACATTCTGGTGAAAGTCTTTGGACATATATTTTTCTTTCTCTTGGATAAATTACATAATACATGTAGTAAACTTCATTTTAAAAAATTGTCAAACTGCTTTTCAGAATGGTTGGGCAATTTAACAATCTTACCAGCAATGAATGATAATTCCATTTGCTACACCTCCTCACCAACAGTTGGCATTGTTAATATCTAATTACTCTAATGGGCACATACAGATATGTCAAAGTATTTTAATTTACATTTTTTGAATGATCAATGATGCTGAGCATTTTTTTTTTGGTATCGGAACTTTTATTTTATTTTTTTTCCCCAAAAAATGTTTATTTTTTCTGTGTTACAAGATTTATTGTTCATGTACTACACCCAGTGCTCCATGCAATACGTGCCCTCCTCAATACCCACCACCAGGCTGCCCCAGCTCCCCACTCCCACCCCTCCTAAACCCTCAGTTTGTTGCTCAGAGTCCACAGTCTCTTACGGTTCATCTCCCCCTCTGATTTCCCCCCATTCACCTTTCCCTTTCTTCTCACAATGTCCTCCATGTTTTTCTTTATGCTCAGCACGTAAGTGAGACCATAAGGTAATTGGCTCTCTCTG
>CM053610.1:77373316-77401852 GCA_028646535.1 Procyon lotor | reverse complement strand
TTTGCCATTTTTAAAAATTCTATCTTCTCACTATTGAATGAGTTTTAAAAATTAAATCGGTATGTAACATCTCTGTCAAAAAAATGTGTTGCAAATATTTCTTACTAGTCTGTGGCTTATCTTTTCTTAATGGTCTCTTTCAAAGAGCTAGAGTTTTAATTGTGATAAATTCCAATTTACTACTTTTTTTGGTTCATTCTTTTTGCATACTATCTAAGAAATGTTTGCAAAGATTTTGAGTGGCAAAGATTTTCTCACAAGTCTTCTTCCAAAACATAGATTTGTTTGTTTGTTTGTTTGTTTGTTTAGCATTTCTGTTCAGGCTTATGGTTTATTTTAAGTCTTGTGCATGGTATTAAGAGTTGAAGTCATTTTTTCCATATGCATAGCCAGGTTTTCAACACCATATTTTGAAAGTACCCACTGAGTTTCCTTCACATGTTTCTAAAATATCTATGAACAAATTTATGTGTACGACTACTTCTTAGATTTTTCTCTTCCACTGATCATCATATTTATCCCTTGCAAAAATCACATTGCCTTACTTGGCCTAGATTTACAGTATGCCTTTAAATCAGTTAATGTAAATGTCTGATTTTGTTCTTGTTTCACAAAACTATTTTAACTATTCTAAATTCTTTGAAACTATAAAATGTAGTAAGACCTTGGCAATTTATATGGAAAATGTATGCTGGGATTTTCATTGAATCTGCATCATATTTATAGATCAGTTTGGAAAGACACTGTTAGCACTGGAAAGACACTGGAGAGCACCATTAGCAAAACAAAAATGACACCTTAACAAGAGTTTTCCAATTAAAAAAAAAAAATCATATGTCTCTCCATTTGTTTGTGTCTTCTCTAATTTATCTTAGCAAAATTTTGTGATAAATATATTATACATATTTAAAGGAATTATTCCTAAATATTTCATATTCTAGGTGCTATTATAATTGTATTGTTTCTTTAAGTTTTCTTTCTTTTTTTTTTAAGAGAGGGTTGGGGAGGGGCAAAGGGATAGAGAGAGAGAGAATCTTAAGCAGGCTCTCCCCAACTGGGGGCTCCATCTCACAACCTGAGATCATGACCTGAGCTGAAATTAAGAGCTGGATGCTTAACCAATTGAGCTACTTAGGCACCTCTCTTTAAGCTTTATTTCTAATGCTTATTACTAGTATGTAGAAATATAATTGACTTATGTGTGCTCTAGCCATACTAAACTCATTTAATTCTGGTAATTTTTTGGATCCTTAGGATTTTCCTTGTATTCATGGAATATACAAATAATAGACAATTTTGTTCTTCTTTCTCTTATTTGCATGCCTTTTTGTCTTTTCTTTGCTTTATCAGTACAGTGTTAATTGGTAGTGATAAGAGTATTTGACTTTACCAGGCTCTTGATCCTAGATGTAAGCTTCCAGTACTTTAGGATTTTGCTCTATATTTCATACAGATTCCCTTGACCAGGTTGGTGCTATTCATATTTTGCTGAGTGTTTATCATGAATAGATACTGAACTTTGTCAAATGCTTTATCTGCATCTATGTAGATATTCATGTGATCTCCTTTTATTCCTTTTTTTTTAATGTGTCTGATTTTTGAAAGTTAAATTAGCCTAGTATTCCTGGGATAAATGCCTCTTATTAATGGTATATTATCCTTTTTATATTTTATTAAATTTGCTATCATTTTATTAAGGATTATTGTGTCTTTATTCAGCTTGTGATTTCTCTACTTACAAAACAATTGTCAGGTTTTGTTGTTATAAAAGGAGTTGGAAAGTGTGTCCTATTGTAGTTTTCAAAGTATTTGCAGATGATTTGATTTACTGTTTTCTTAAAAGCTTGATTGTGGTTTTAATCTACATTTTTGTAAAGACCAATAATGTTAAGCATATCTCTATATTAGAGGTTGGTTCAAGTCTTTTGGGTTATTTTTCTTTTTTTTTCTTTAAGATTTTATTTATTATTTATTTGACAGAGAGAGAGAGATCACAAGTAGGCAGAGAGGTAGGCAGAGAGAGAGGGGGAAGCAGGTTCCCTGCTGAGCAGAAAGCCTGATGTGGAGCTCAATCTGAGGACCCTGAGATCATGACCTGAGCTGAAGGCAGAGACTTCAATGCACTGAGCCACCCAGGAGCCCCTGGGTTATTTTTCTTAATATGTTGGTTTCCAGGAATTCTTTACATGATCTGTATTTGAGTTCGTTGTCACATATGCATTGCAAATATTTTTTAAGTCTGTGGCTTGCTGGTTCATTTTTTGAAAAATAAAGCATTTTAGTGAAGTACAATTTTTTTTTTCTTTCATGGCTTTAGCATTTGTTTGAGAAATCTTTGCTTACCCCAGAATGACAAACATAGTGTCCTATGTTTTCATTTAGAAGATTTGTGGCTCTGGCTTATACTTTTAGGTCTATCATCCACCTCAAATTAATATTTGTGTCTGTGAGTAAAGGATTGAACTTTTTTTTAATCCAGCATTTTGTGCCTTATTTAGTAAAAACATTAAATTTTCTCTCATTATATTGACTTGATGCCTTAGTCAAAAATCAGTGCCCGTTTCTGCATTCTCTTTTTTTGGTCATTAAACCTTTTGATCTTTATTCAAACACCACATTGTTTTGATTACTATAGGAAAATTTTTAAGTCAGGTAGTATAAGTCCTTAAGCTTTTTTCATTCTCAAGATCATTTTGGTTATTCAAGGTATTTTAAATATCTATTTTAAAATCAGCTTTCACTTACTGAAAAAAAAAAAAAAACCAAAACACTGGGATTTGGTTGGGATTATGTTGTACCTGTAGCTTATTTAGAGAAAGTATTCTTTTGATTCTCTGGAATAAATTGCATTATGTTTAAAATCCACTTTAAAATTTTTCTAGATAGTTTATAGAAATACAGCACATTTTTGTATATTGATGTTGAGTCCTGTGAAATTATAATTTCTTAGTTAAGTTCTTGCAGTTATTTGTAGGTTGTTCGAAGTTTTCTATACAAATAATCATGGTATCCACAAATATTAACTGTTTTACTTTATTATTTATAATATTCTGCCATTTTTTCTGCCTTATTGCAATAACTAGGATATAGAGAACAATATTAAATAAAATCAATGAAATCAGACCCTTGTTTTGTTCTTGACTTTAGGGGGAAAGCATACAACATATCTCATTAGTTATGATATTAGTTCTAAATTTTTTATAGAAACTCTTCATAGAGAATATTTCCTTCTATTTGTAGTTTAAATAATTGTTACCATGGGTGTTGAATTCTTTTAACTACATTGTTCTGCACCTATTAAAATTATCATTTGGGTTTTCTCCTTTACTCATTAATATGATAAAATACACTGATTTTTGAATGATTATATCAAACTTGCATTACTGGTGTAAACCCCACTTGGTCACGGTGTATTATCTTTTCACATATACTATTTTTAGTACTTTTTATGTCTACATTTATAAGAGTTACTTGTCTGGTTTGTTTCCCTCTCCGATTTCTTCCCGTTCACTTCCTCCACCCCCACACCTATTGTCTTCTGCACTATTCCTTTATGTTCCAATTATGTACTATACCTTGGCTAATTGAATTTAAATTAAAAAAAAATGAAAGAGATACTTGTCTGCATTTTCCTTTTCTCACAAAGTCTTCCCAGTTTGGGTATCAGAGTAATGATAATCTCATAAAAATGAATAAGGAAGTATTCCTTCCTACTTTATTTCTTGAATAACACATGTTGAATTGGTTTTGTTTTATTTTGTTTTTTCTTTGCTGCTTGATAGAATTCACCGTTTAAGAAATCTGGGCCTATAGTGTTCTTTGTGGAAAGATTCTTTTTTTTTTTTTTTAATTTTATTTATTTGACACAGAGAGAGTGTGAGAGAGAGAGAGAGAGAGAGACAGAAGGGGAGCAAGCCCAAGCAGGGGAAATGCAGTTTGGGAGAATCAGGCTCCCCACAGAGCAGGGAGCCTGACGTGGGGCCCAATCCCAGGACTCTGGGATCATGACCTGAGCTGAAAGCCGCTGCTTAATCAACTGAGCCACCCAGGCGCCCCCTTTGTGGAAAGATTCTTAACTATAAATTAATTTTTTTAATTGCTAGAGGGCTATTGAGGTTTTCTATTTCTTCTTGAGTTATTTTTGGTACCATATGTCCCGCAAGAAATCTAAGTTTTAAATTCATTACCATAGGGGCGCCTGGGTGGCTCAGTAGGTTAAAGCCTCTGCCTTCGGCTCGGGTCATGGTCTCGGGATCCGGGGATCAAGCCCCACATCGGGATCTCTGCTCAGCGGGGAGCCTGCTTTCCCCTCTCTCTGCCTGCCTTTCTGCCTACTTGTAATGTCTCTCCTCTCTGTCAAATAAATAAATAAAATCTTTAAAAAAAAAATTCATTACCATAATATTTTTCACAGTATTTCCTTGTATTGTCTTTTAATATTTATAAACTCTTTAGTCAGATCCAGTCTTTCATTCCTATTATCAGTAATTTGGGTCTTTTCTGTTTTCCTTGATCAGTGAGTCAAGCTAGGGGTTTATTGGTACTTTTACTGATTTTTTTATAGAGCCAGATTTTGACTTCCATCAGTCTTCCTCACCCTCCTTCGGTCTTTGCAGGCCATGGCCTTGCAGCCAGTGAAGGGCCTTTTTTTCTTTATTAAATGTTTATCATTTTCTGTGGTTTATATGACTCTTCAGCTCTCTGATTGGTTTTTAAAAAATATATAATTTTGAATACATCTGTTTTGTTCCCTTTGTTACCAAAGGAGCTTGTTTGTTTGTTCTGTTTTTAAATAAAGTTTATGGTTTATGTAATTGGGGTCAGAAAGAAGATCATTGGAAAATCATATACAGAGATCAGCCAGAATACTTTCCCAAATGTCTCAGTTCTATGTCAATTGTTCAGTCACAATCACCATTAGGAGAACTGTAACATAGTCTCTGCTTTTTCACTGCCATTAGATTTACAATCCTTCCAAACCTTATTTTTATTTCATATTAAATGACACCTGAATTCAATGGTTTTTAGATGTAGGTGTTAGCCTTTCCATACTTAGAACTAAAGAATTCCTCAACATTTCTCTGTCCTCTATGGCTGGTTATACCTTGCAATTTCCAAGCTGATACAATTCATCCTGACTCTTCCACGTTTGAGAAGATTTCTTTAGTTTTGATTTCATTACAACATGTATTTCTACTAAGTTGTTATTCTTGTATTAATATGTTAGGAGGATGTGATCTTCTTTTGAAATGGGGTATACTATCTGATGTTTCCTGTATGCAATGTATTTACATTTGCTACCTAGCAGGAATTATCTGAATTTGCCACCTTTACTCAAATTATATGCCTATATTTGACTGTCCAAATAATAATTGAACAACAAACCTCTACTTCTAGTTTCTTAATTCCTTCATCTCAACATACTATTGAGTTTAGACATATTCAGCCAGTCCTGCCAAGTTTGATCAATGTGGACCCTAATGGGTGCTTTCTAAAATTGCTTCATTATTCTTTGCAAGTATAGAAAAAGAAAGATTTCTTTCTCATCTACCTCTACACCAGTGATTATAGTTCCAAACAAGAACCCCTGAAGCATCTTTACCAGTTACAAGATCTAGTAAAAACATACTGATTTTTATGAGATTTATGTGCAATAATTATAGATTATTAATTATTACCTTCTTTTACAGTTATTCCTAAGCCAACTATGATTTTATCATATTTGACCAGCTTTTAAATATTTTATACTACTAGATTTGTGCTCTGCCTCTCTTCTATTTTAATCTAACTTGATAGCCAATTCTTATTTTCTTTTTCACAGAAAAGCTTCCAGTTACTTGAACTATACCTGAACTATTATTTCTCAAGTCTACATTAAAAGTCTATTTTAGACCAACAGATTATGTATTTCTACATCACATATTGTATTTTCTTTATTTTTCTTGTTGGAACCTGTAAATTGTTTCCTTAATTTTACTTTCTTCTTTAGTCTTTAAGATGCACATTAAAACAAAACAAAAACAAAGGAAAACAAAATGAAACCATTTGTACGTCTACATAGACTTTATTTTTGAAGCTATGATGATTGTATAAGGGGATTTCTATGCTCTTCCCAAGTAGAAGCTATTCTTAAAGTTCTCAGGCTACATCTCTCATTCCTAAACAGATTGTCTATTCTTATTGATAGATATGGGGACATACTTAAATTGCTACCTCCCTATTACATTTCACTGAGTTGACGCCTTAAAACCACTCCTGTTATAAGAAATGGAAGATACATTTCATTTCTTGGAGTTGCTTTGTATTTCTTTTACCTTGTGAAGAAATGGATTGCTTTAGGAAGAAACAAGTGTAAGGATAGGCTTGGTCATGCTACAGTAACCAACAATCCACATTTCAGTAGACTATTCAAGCAAATTTCCCTTCATGTTCATGATATATATATCCAACACAGATAATCAGAATAGCTTTATTTATTATTGCCACTCAGGGAACCAAACTGATTAATCCATTATTATTTTTGCTTCCATGATCTCTAATGCAGGGAGAAGGGGACATGGTGAATTATCTCTCTCTCTCTTTTTAAGATTTTACTTATTTATTTGCCAGAGCAAGAGTGAGTGTGAGACTGAGAGAGAGAACGCACAAGCAAGGGGATCAGTAGGCAGAGAGAGAAGCAGATTCCCTGCTGAGCAGGGAGCCTGACGTGGGACTCAGATCCCAAGATCCTGGGATCATGACCTGAGCCAAAGGCAGATGCTTAACTGACTGAGCCACACAGATGCCCCTATATCTAACTTTTAAAAGAATCATGTCTGGTTGCTGGTCACATTTCATTGGCCAAATTAAGTAATATGGACATAAAAACAAACAAATAAACAAAAAGAAGAAAAATATAACTAACTCTAGCCTATACCTAAAAGGAAAAGAACCAGAATACTTTTGATACCAGAATACACAATACACAATACCAGAATACACAAATATTCTGGTACCAGAATACACAAAAATAACAAAATTAATGGAACAAAAAATAAAAATTTGCTTATGAAAAATAAAATTTGCTTATTAAATCTCAGTCCTAGACTCAGTTAATATCCTGATCTGGTAATAAAATATAAAATCCTAATTTGACATTGGTCAATAAAGCAAGTATAAAATCACAAGTTTATGGCTATCTGCTATTTGAATTCTTCCTGACTAGCCATCTTTATCTCCTTTATACTTTGTACACCCTTTACACATAAACACAGTTGTTCTAGCACTGAAAACACATTTATTATATGCCTTTGTATATTCTTTGTTTGAAATATTTTTTGATCTGTGTAACTAAATTTTAAAATTCTTTGAGCCATATTTTTGTGTCTACAATTTGCATGAAAACATATCATGGCTAACTTTAGGGAAATTAATGCACTTAATGAAATTCATTGTATCACTTTTCCTACTACTTCTACCTTCTGTATACTTAATTTAGACTAGGTCTCCTGGGTAAAAAAATTCTTTTTTTTTTTAAAGATTTTCTTTATTTATTTGACAGAAAGATAGAGAGAGAGATCACAAGTAGGCAGAGAGGCAGGCAGAGAGAGAAGGGGAAGTAGGCTCCCTGCCAAGCAGAGAGCCCGATGCAGGGCTCAATCCCAGGACCCTGAGATCATGACCTGAGCCGAAGGCAGAGGCTTTAGCCCACTGAGCCACCCAGGCACCCCTAAAAAAATTCTTAACCTTATATCACTATCTCTAAATTTACTGAATGGTCAGATTATTCTAATGGGAAAGAAGCTTGTTTTCCCAAGCAGGATTTTAAAAGTATATCAAAACTTAGTCAAAAAATGTTTAAAAGTGTATGTTCTCTCCAAAGAAACTGGTACAGTTATGAGCAAGATAGACACTCCAACTACCAAGGGTTATTGGCAATAAGTGAATAATTTCACAGTTAGTGATCTAATTACTGTCAAAGACTAAATTAGGTCCAAGTCAAAAATTAATAAAGTCCATTTATTCATGAACCTGTGGAAGGGACTCCATCTGCTATCACTTTCATTTTTGCATGGCTCAAAGGTGTGAGAAAGCGTAAAAAAAAAACTGGCATACTTAGACAGGTTCTGATTGGCAAATGCCCTATTAAGCTGGGATTTTTTTGAACCAGGGAAACTTTCTAATTGGTCTTCAGGCACATCTGGAGGTCCCCATTCAGCTTTACAGATTAATTAAGCAGTTTGAGGAATTTCAAAAGAGGAAGTCAGTGTTAGGAGCAGAGGGTTTTCTGAAAGCAGTCATTTCCTGAAACAAGTGAGGTTCGATGGAGTTTTTTATCATCAAATTGTCATAATCGTCCTTATGAGGGAAGTGGCTGAGGTGACAGGCTATTTCTCATTACCATTGTAGGGAACACTATCAAAAGGAAGTATATGGTACCCAGGAATCATCTAATAGGTTCTGTGTCCTAGGCTGGGGCTAACAAAGGAAAGTTTCCTTAAGTAAGTCAGCTATCACATAAATTTGGGTCCATGTATATCTTTTCAGTTTGGTCCTGAATACATAGTATTGAATAAAAGTTATTGGCATAGTTTTATTTCCATTTCTACTTTAGAAATACAAATATTTTTAATGGAAAAAGTGAAGGCAAGTGAATGGGTCATTCTCTTCTAGATCTTATTTCAGTTTTTCAACATCAGCACTATTTACACTTCAGACTGGGTAATTCTTTATTGTGAGGGGTTGTTTTATAACTGTAAAATGTTTAGTACCATCATTTCCTCTGCCCACCATGTACCCAACAGATACCAGGAGCCCCACCCTCTAGTCATAAAAATTTCAAAATGTCACGGGACATTAACAAAATGTCCCAGAGTGCAGAGGAGGCAAAATAGTTTCCAGGACAGAACTATTGCCTTAGACTCAGTTACCATGGCTTGGCAAAGAGCTTCATTTATAATGAAGAATAAGATCACTCAAAGCAACTGTATCTTTCAACACTATCATGTAGAAGTGATATTGACCTCGTAACTTTATAGTGTAATGTGAATTATTTTTCAATAAATACTGTTTTAGATTTTTTTTGAATGAATTCACTTGTGGAAGTTGATAGCAATTAATTTGACTTGTCATTTTGCCTTATAAAAAAAGAACTTAAGATAAAAATCAATACTGTTAGTAAATAAATCTGTAATCTTCCTCTTTCAGATACATGACAGTCCTCACTGTGTTTGCTTAGGGCCACGTAACTTTTTCCAGCCATAGAAAAGTGAGAAGAAGTGACATGTGCCAATTCTTTTCTGGAACAATGAAATGCCAACCTGAGACCCACCTAAGCATTCTTTCCTCTGTGTTGGTATTTAACAGTCACCTTAATAATTTTTATCATAAACATGCATAAGAGATACTCTAGATTAAAGGAAGATGATCTTTTTTCACTTAAAAAGCAAATAACTACATAGATTTTGGCATCTCAGGTTTTACCCTGGAGCAACACAAGGGCCAGACCAAATCTACTATGCATACGAAGTCTATATCTCATATGAGAAACAGAAAAAAAAATTTTTTTTTTTTGCTTATACACAGGAGAAAGAGGTAACTGTCTTTACCTGTCTTACAAAAAGAAGGGAGGAAAAAATCCTTGCCCTCTGAAGATGGGATGAAATGGAACCTGGGCTCTCATTGTAACCTTTTAGAATGTAAATAGTATCTCCAAGGGCCAGATATGCCTTCCTGCCCAACCCTTCCAATCTCACTGTATCTTTGGTTTCTAGGACCCAGAAGATATCTTCAAGGTTCTGAGCTTCAGAAATCCCTCCAGTTACCTCACTATCTATTTGGTTGTAAATTATTTACCCAAGGGGTGCTTATGGCCCAGCATTCCAATCCACAGAGAAAGAAATTGTTCAGAAAGCTCTAACTCTATAGCAACAAAAAAAGTTTTTCTTAACATGCCACAAGTTTTAACAAATCTTCGGTTTTGGTGTAGGGTAATGCTAGCCTTGTAAACTAAGTTGGAAAGTATTCTCTCCTCTTCTGTTGGCTAGAAGTGGTTGTCAGAAATTGGTGTTATTACTTCTTGAAATGTTTGGCAGAATTTTTGAGGCCAACCTTCTGGCCTGGAGATTTCTTTTTCTTTTTTTTTTTTTTTAAGTTTTGAACTACTATTTAATATATTTATTAGTTTGAGGACTATTCAAAATATTTATTTCATCGAGAGTGGTTTTGATTGTTTATGGTTTTTGAGGAACTGAACTGTTTCAAATAGATTTTCAGATTTACATGTGAAGAGATTTTGTAGTATATGGGTTTTTTGTTTTTTTTAACATCTTCCAAGTCCCTAGCATGCATTCTCTATATATGTAGATGATGATGATAGATAGATAGATAGATAGATAGATAGATAGATAGATGATAGATAGATAGATAGATAGATAGATAGATAGATAGATATAATGATACATATATATGAACATAGATACATACATATAATGGAATATTATTCAGGCATAAAAAAAAGAAGAAAACCCTGCCTTTTGCCACAATATGAATGGGTCTTGAGATCATTATGCTAACTGAAATAAGCTAGACAGAGTAAGAAAAATATTGTTTTCTAATATAATATCTGAGGATACAAATTTTCCTTTAACACTATTTCAGCTGCATCCCACAAATTTTGATATGCTGTGTTTTTATTCAGTTCAAAATATTTTCTAATTTCCCTTGAGATGTCTCCTTGACATATGTATTTTGTAGGAGTGTGTAATTTAAATTTCAAATGTTTGGAGATTGTCCTTTTATCTTTTTCTTACTGATTCCTAGCTTAATTCCATTGTGGTCACACATGATTTCAAATCTTTTGAATAAGTTCATAATATTACCCAGAAGATGATTTTAGTGTCTGCTCCATTGCACAGTTGGAAGGAATATGCATTTTGCTGTTGTTGAGTGGAGTATTCTATAAATGCCAATCAGACCTAGTTGGTTCACACTGCAGTTCAGTTCTGCTATATTCTTTTTTTAAATTTACATTCAATTAGCCAACATATAGTACATCATTAGTTTCAGATGTAGTGTTCAATACAGTTCTGCTATATTCTTACTGATTTTATGTCTATTACTGAAACCAGAGTCTTCAAATCTCTAACTGTAATTACAGATTTATCTATTGATCCTATAAGTTCTCTCAGTTTTTGTTTCATATATTTTGAAACTTTAATGTTAGGTACATACACTTTTAGGATTGCTGTGTCTCCTTGGCAAATTTGCCCTCTCATCATTGTGCAACATCCCTTTTTATTTCTGGTAAATTTTTGTTCTTAAGTCAAATTGGTTGATATTAATCTAAGTCTTTCAGTTTTCCTTTGATATCTATTCACTCAGCAGGTCTTTTCCTAATCCTTTACTTTTAACCTAGTTATCATTATATTTGAAGTGAGTTTCTTTTCAGAAGTATATAGTTGAGTCCTAATAGTATATCCATTCTGGAAATACCTGTTTTATTTGTTTGTTTTTGTTTTTGTTTAATTGATGTGGTCTGACCCATGATATTTAATGTACTTGCCATTAAGTTTGAGTTTAGATTTGTTTTTTTGATTATATCTTCCCTATATATTGACATGCTTTTTCATTTCTATGACTTTCTTTTGCTGCCTTCTTTTAGATATTTTTGGTATTTTAATAATTATTTCATCAATTGTGTTATATACCACAACACTTTTTGTAGTATTTTGAGTGGTTGCCTTCAGCATTAAATACACTACTTACCTTTTAACAGTTTACTTATTTTACCACTTCAAGTGGAATGTAGAAATCTTACCACCATATAAGTCCCTTTTCCTTCTCTGCTTATGTTAGTGTCTTATGTATTATATCCACATGCACTGAAAATTCATCAGGTGATTTTCTAATGTTTTGTTTCATATTTTTAAAAATTCAAAAATATAAATTACAAATTATATAAAATTTATATATATTATATTCATATATAAATATATATTTTTATATCTTTATTTTTATGTATTTTATTTATATATTTTATATATATTTATATGTAAATTATATAAACTTATATGTAAATAATATGTAAAATTCTATAAATTATATAAATATGTATTTATATATAAATTATATAAAAATACAAATATAAAAACTCAAAAACTCAAAAAACCAAGCTATTAATTAGCTTGTTTTATTTACATCAATATTTATAACTTTTTTGTTCTTCCATCATCCTGCTATTCCAAGTTTCTTTCTGGTATCATTTTTCTTCTGTCAAAAGAAATTCTATCATAGTAAAATTTTACAACAGTTATGCTGACTACACATTCTCTAAGTTTTGAGAAGTTTTTATAACATTTTTGTTTTTGAAGGATATTTTCACTGAACGCAGTTTTGAGGACTGACAGTAGTTTTCTTCTAGGCCCTGACAAATATGGAGATACTTCCTCCTAGCCACTATGAGAAACCTGCTGCCATTAAATCATTATTCCCCTAGAGGTAATACACTATTTCTCTCTCATTGCTTTCAAGATTTTCTTTCTCTTCAATTTTCAGTACTTTAGCAATCAAATGGAAATAGATTTCTTTGTTTATTCTGTTTGTGGTTCAGTAAGATTACTCAGTCTAAGAGTTAATGGCTTTATCTAAATTTGAGAAGATTTCTGCCATTATTTTTTCACTTTTTTTTTTTCTACATTGCACTCTTTTTCCTTTCTTTCTGGACCCCTAATGACACATACATTTGTTCTTTTGGTATGTTCCCATGGGTCCATAAGTTAACAGGTTTTTTTTTTTTTTCTATCTTTTTCCCCATTGTTCAAATTGGATAATTTCTACTGACCAACCTTCCCTATCTCATCTCCATGCTGTTTTTAAGCTTATCTTAATACCTCATTCATTCCATAAGTTTTTCTTTTAAAAACGAACACATGTCAAAGATTTTATTCAGCTCATTAATTAGTAGGGGAACCAGTCAGATGTTAAGACCAGTTCAAAGAGATATGATGAGCTAGGTTTTTATTTGTAATTCATAAAAGAAATGTTTAGGATAAGATTTTTGGGTTAGATACAAACTAATTAATGTCCTCCAGGACAATGGATTATAAACTTTGAGGTTATCTTTCTTCAGCCAGACAGATTTTTACTTTTTTCATGTCTACCAAACAAAAAATTCACAACTTAAATGTAACTTCACTAAGTTCAGATATTTTGAAGAACAAACAATGTGCTGAAGAAAGTGCATTTCCCTAGACAATCCTTAAGAAGTCTTTTGCCCCTAACTGACATTGAAAAGACATGCTGCCCACATATAATCTGCCTTATTTGCAGTTTTTTGATGTTTCTTAACAGTAGGAGAGAGGTAATGAGATTACTGACTCGAGAAGAAACACTTGCAAAACACTGTATAATCACTCACAAGGAAGCCAAGAGTCTACACAATTAGAAACCAATGAGGCATCAGTGATGTCCAGTTATACTGTGCAACTACACTGAGGTGTCACCCACTTAGCTGTGGCCACAAGAGCTTTACGATTCCTGGATGGATTTGACTCTTTACAAATATTGGAAAAACCAAGGCCTTCCACCAGATTTCTGAGAACCCCAAGAAGGCTTGCATTCCCATGTTCTTCTCTGGCTCTGAGCTCTTTGTTTTTGCTGAATTAGGTCAATTTAAGGATCCTCTCATTTCCTTGCTATCATTGCCAATGACAGAAAATGTGTCACTTTCCTTCACTTACATGACCCAAAAATAAAATAAAACCCACTTACATAGGCATTTATAGGGACATCACTGGAAGGTTTAGGAAGATGGATTTACATTTCAAGTGCAAACAGCTTAAATAATAGCAAGTAGTATTCCCCAAATGATGCTCTTGCTTCTGCTCCCTTCTCAGATATTTTCTCCTCCATTCTCCTTCTGTCTGACCAACCAACTTGTTTAATTCTCATTAAAAAAAAATCATCATGGTTGCTAATTAACTCAGATGCTCAGAGTTCTAATTTCACTTTAAGGAGTTTATTTTAAAATGGTCTTGAGGCATCTGGGTGGCTCACTCAGTTAAGTGTCCAACACTTGATTTCAGCACAGGTCTTGAGCTCAGGGTTGTGGGATGGAGCCCTGGGTAGGGAAATCCCTGCTCAGCAGGGAGTCTGCCCCCCTGCACACTCACCTCCCCTGTCTCTCAAATAAGTAAATAAATCTTATAGTGGTCTTAATGGAAGTTTGATTCCTCATCTCAGAAAATTTCTGGTGCCAACTGATAAATCAAAATCTCCACCCATTTTTTTTTATAATGAAACATTAAATTTGCCCCCTCTGGAGAGCAATAGTGGTTGACCTTAACCCCCTTTGGGGACCACAGCTCCGTAGTTGGAAAGGAAGTTTTCCTCACTCTCAGTTTTAAGTGCCTACAAGCTGCCTTGTTTCCACTGTTGCCATAGCCATCATCCCTGCAAGTGGATTTGTCTGGGAATTGGTATGAGAGTGGAAAAAAGAAAAAAAAAAAAAAAACCAGAAGAAAATACAGGGATTTCCCTCACTGTCTCTGAATATTAGAAGACCCCTTGACTGTTCCTCAAGTCAGAATAGAGGGAATCTCCTGGAGCGCTCTCCACCACATGCACTCCCAGACGTGGGCCAACCGTGAGTCTGGGCACAGTGGGGAACAAGACCAAAGCGGGACCAAGACAGAGTCATCACTTCTATGTGGTACTTCCAATTCTATTCTTCTTCCTCGATCTGCCTGCTACTAATTACTCCTCAGCATCCTGAAATAGCTTTCACATGAGTTCTGTTCAAGCTTATAGCTCTACCAGCGGGAGAGACAGAGGAAGTACTCTCTCTTACCCATAACGATAACCGGTTTAGTGAGTTGAAGTGCTTTTGACTAACAACTGATTAGAATGGCTCTGCTTACATGTATGTATCTTTTTTTCAGTTGGTTAATTTTGTCAAAATAATTTTAATAGCAAGTTGATGTAACCAGTGCTCCATCAGGTGTTTGACTGATTTAGTGTCATGATGGCTATATATGTCATATGTCATATCTCCTACTCTTTAACTACAAAGACAAATCTAGAACATATTGAAAATGTCTCTATGTATTTTCTAAGCACTTTGCGTATATTAACCCATTAATCATAAAGCAAGCCTAGGAACTAACTACTACTCTGAATTCATAGATACAGACCCTGAAGCATAGAAAAACTTGCTCTGAGTACCAGCTAGAAGGTAGAGTCAGATCCACTATTCAAATATCGGCAGAAGGGTTCCACAGTCTTTGTCTTAACTAATATACTATATGTCTTTCCTGGTATAAAATAATTAGTATGTAGCCAACTATGAGCTGAATTATGTTTCTTTTAAATTTCATATGACAAAGTCCTAATCCCTAGTACCTCAGAATTTGACTGTATTTAGAGATAGGGTCTTTATAGAGGTGACTAAATTTCAATATTAAAGTTAAAATGAGGTCATATGGCTGGGCCCTAATCCAGTATAGACTAGTGTCCTTTTAAGAAAAGGAAAATTTGGACATGGACATACATGGACAGAGGGAAGACACTGTGAAGACACGGGGAAAAGATGACCATCTAAGAGCCAAAGAGAAAGAACTGGAACAGAATATTTTCTCCTGGACTCTCAGAAAGAACTAACCCTAACAACACCTTGGTCTTGAAGTTCTAGCCTCCAGAATTATAAAAAAAATAAATTTCTACTGTTACAACTCTCAGTCTATACTGTTTTGTTATAGCAGTGTTAGCAAACTAATATGGTAAGATAAATTTGATTCTCAAAATATCAGGAAAATGATTGAAATATTAAAAATAGTAAACATATATTGATCTATTAATATTTGAATCATTAAGATAAGTTGAGGTAGGTCGATAATTAATTCAATTTTTATCTTAAAAAGATATTTGTCAACGTAATTTTCATATATCCAAGTAAGAGCTAATTCTGTAGAGTAAAGCTAGACAACAGGAGAACATTGGAGTGAAGAGGAGAGACCCTCCCAGAATAGGCAACAAGATACAAACTAAAGAGCTATAGACTCTCTACAAGAGAATGGGACATAGAAATGGGATAGGACTATCATTTTTTTATTTTTTCCTGACATTTAAAACACTTGTACTGAGAATCCATGTGCATATTACAATACATAGATTTTCTTTTCTTTTTTTCTTGCACAGTTTAAATATACTAGCATTTCTTTAGCACTTTTTAAATACTTTAAGATCTACTTCATTTGTCATTTAAAATTTAACTATGTTCTATAAAACTAAATGCTTCTTCTAGTAACACTTTGGTGTGGTTGCTTACTCCTAAAAGATATGGCTAGGGGAAATGGGACATAAGATTGTGGGTGTGAGCATAAATCTCTGAACATGTGGGCTTGTTCCAGAGACTGACTAAGGCTCAAGGGGAATGTTGGCTACAAATTATGAAGATTAGATCTGGTTGCTTGCTCTAACATCATGGCCAGAAGCAAACCTCACAAACTCTATATAATTTTTTCTTTTTTTTCTCCCTATGAGAATTAGCAATTATGCAAGGAGACAATAAAAAATGAAAGACAAGAAACCTCTGTAAAGATGAAAACTTGAGCACATTCCCCCCATCACGCTTAAAGATGCTAAGATCAACAAAGGAACATAAGCAGAGCGAAAATGCATAAAAAACAGAGAATCAGGAAATGGTGTCATCAATGTGCCATAAATGTCAAAGAACTGTTATTGCATATAGCATATATGAGACCATATTCAAAGAGAAGCTGGATAATAAATCTCAAAAAAGAAGAAAATTTTTCTTTCCTGAGAGAAAAAAAGGACTGTGATGTTGCAAGAAATGGTCCAGAAAGGAACCCAGAAAGATTTTAAATTCTGGAGGTCAAAGGGATGTAAGGAAGAGGGAGGATCATGAAAGAAATGAAGAGCTTATAACATTGAGGTTTTCTATCTGTCTGGGATCAAGTGAGAATCAAACCAGCCGCTCCAAACTGGCAATGGGCAAGTGAGGTCTCAGCAATGGGACAGCAGACTGCTTCTCCCTGGATAGCCAGGTTCTTCTCAGCTAGAAAAAATAACACAGCTCCAGCTGATGCCAGGAGTTTGAAGCCTACGCAAACAGAAATTGAGTATGTGCACTGAGTAGAAGAATGACAGGGAAGAGAGAAGAAAATTCGTCAAAAATGAATTATTTTTGAAGTAGAACTCAGTACTTGGGCTTCCTTCCAACCCATTCCACTTCACTCCAAATAGACTGACATATCAACACACTGGTGGTACAAAATTTTATCTACAAAGCCTTCCCCTTAACAACAGAGAGGAGGATTCCAAGAGCATCTGGGAGGAAAAATAGTAGCTGAAATAAAAGTCAGTCCACACTATTTGGGAAAAACATGCCAGTCATGAAAAGGGTCTTTATTCAAAGAAAACTTAACAGAAGAAAAGATACCAATGAGTGGTCTGCTAAAATATTTTGGAGGGCGCCTGGGTGGCTCAGTGTATTAAAGCCTCTGCCTTCGGCTCAGGTCATGATCTTAGGGTCCTGGGGTCATGATCTCAGGGTCCTGGGATCGAGCCCCACATTGGGCTCTCTGCTCAGCAGGGAGCTGCTTGCCCCTCTTTCTCTGCCCGCCTCTCTGCCTACTTGTGATATCTCTCTCTCTCTCTCTCTCTCTCTCTGTGTGTGTGTCAAATAAATAAATAAAACCTAAATTAATTAATTAATTAATTAAGACTTTGCGACAAACCAAAAAATCAGTCATATAGACAAAAAACAAGGATACATTTTTAAAAAGATTTATTTGTTTATTTTAGAAAGGGGGAGGGGTGAGAGAGAGGGAGTGAATCTCCAGCACAGTGAGTGAGCCAGACACCGGGCTCAATCCGAGGACCCCAAGATCATGACTTGAGCTAAAATTAAGAGTCAGATGCTTTACCAGCTGAGCCACCCAGGTGCCTCAGGGAAGGATACATTTTTAAAACAAAAATATGGTTGAGGAAATAAAACTAAAGTTTATAGATTATCTACTTTGTAATCTTATTCTAATCTATTGACTTTAAGAAAATATGGAAAAATAGGTGTTAAGAGTACAGAATATAATAGACAAGTGGTTAATGTATAAATCAGGTAATGTAAAAAATTAATATTCGATAGAGTTTTAAAATATTTAAAATATTATAGTACTGGCAGCAAAATGACCTCCAAAAATTCATGAAACTATGATCAGGACACAGTGAATAGTGAACAAAGGTATAAAATAGGAACAACTGATCTTGCTAAAGAAATGTTCAAAACAGAAACAGAAACAGATGGTTAAAAACAAAATCATGAAGTCAATCATTGTGAACTGAGGAATGACCTAACAATGATCAAGAGAATAATATAATTCAGAAAAAAATAAGGAAAAGGAAAAGCATTTAACATTTATTTAGTAATTTTGATTTAAAAAAAAAAAGATAGGATGAGAGGGCAATCTGGCTGTAACATCTGTCACCCCATTGATCACTGGGGTT
The DNA here is from genome assembly GCA_028646535.1 of Procyon lotor. Taxonomy (NCBI): domain Eukaryota; kingdom Metazoa; phylum Chordata; class Mammalia; order Carnivora; family Procyonidae; genus Procyon; species Procyon lotor. Next base: position 77,383,351 of record CM053610.1, on the reverse strand, counting down.
GATCTGGCTGGCTAGGTGGGTGTCCCTTTCCTCCCTCACCACTCATGCACCTCCCTCCTCAAGCTGCCTGTGCACACAGTCAGGGAGGATCTGATAGATGAGGTCTATTCTTTGATCAAGGGTATAGGAGTAGGTGCATTCTCCTGCTAGAACCTCTAAACAATCATTCAAGGTCCATTCATAGGGGAAAGTAGGGTAGTCAAGCTTCCAAGACTCCAGACACATCCAAATGAGGCGCTACATGTGGCAGTCTGTCTTTCTTTAAAAAAAAAAAAAAAGATAAAGAAGTCACTATAGAAATAAGAGTCCAAACTAATTAAATTTGCCTATCAATAAACAGATCAGTATTTTGTCTTCCAGCTGTCCTTAGGCTGGTTGACACATTAAACGTGGAGGATACTGTGCTGAGGCAGAAACCTGATACAGGAAATAAAACTAGATATTGAAGGGAACCCTAATTTTAGGCTGCTACAACAAATACAGAATAAAATAAACAAAAAGCCCCATGATGACACAGCAATTAATTTCTCTGAATTTCCTATCCCCACTAATCTATTTGTGTTTTTCACTGAGAATGTCAACTCTCACCTATAGGTAGCTCTATAAACAATCCAGCAGAGGCTGGAAAAGTCTGCAGCGTACTAGGGAACAGCCAATGATAAGCAGATCAAAGAACATAGAGAACCACACCAGAACTCTTCAATTAGAAAAGGAGGGTTTGGATTCAGCCCAAGTCTGAATTTGGCAGAAATATGAGAGCAGCTATGTTCAACCTAGGGCTGGCAGTCTTCCACTTTCCTGGAGGAGGACCCTTGCCTGACATTGTGCCTTCCCTTTGAACTCCAAAGGGTAGTTTGCTTTATTCCTGTTCTCCTGTGCCCCGATAGCCATTTTTCATGCTTAGAATAAGGGAGGAAAAGAGAATTTCCCTCTGAAAATAAAATGATGCCCTGGGCAATTTTTATATAATACACAAAGCTAGTGATATTGACAAATTTTGACCACTGGGTGTATGTGGAGCTGAGTCAGCTGAATGACAGCACCCTTGGAAGGAGAAACATAGACACTCCCACCGCTCCTGAAACTAAAGATACCTAAGATCCTGCCACATTACACCTCTGATCTAATGAAGTCTTCCAATGATAGCGCATAAACTCTCTCTTACCTAAATCAGTCAGCATCAGTTTCTGTGGATTCCAATCAAACCAATTTTGAATAACTTTAATAAAAGATGTTGATATTAAGCGTATTAGTGTAGGTGGTTGAATTAGGTACCAGTCAATCATTATCTCCTCTCTTCACTTGTGACTGGAGGGACAAGGAGGGAAGCCCTGAAGAAACATGCGAGTGTTTAGAACAAGTGAGAACATCTTCCTTAGATTTTTATGACATGGATTAGCGAGTCTCTGGAATTTCATAAAACAGGTATAATCTGCCTTTTCCTACTGGGATTTTGCATTTCAGATTCTAGGTTATTTTAAATGTGAATCCTGTTCCCTAAGGGGTGATGAGAAGTAGAAAATAGAATTGCTCAGATTTCTTGAGGTAATGGTACATAACTTAAAATAAGAAATTGATGAAGTCACATCTAAAAACTCTTAGCTCAAAATGAAGAAAACTCGATGAATTTATGTGACTCAGCTGAATAAATAGTTTTACTCAGTATAACTGTTGTGCTAATGCTATAGAAATTAAATTCCCTGAGATTCTTATATAAAATTAGGGCATTTATCAGAGAAGATTTAGATCCTTAAAAATACATAAAACTGCAATAAGAAATGGGCCAGAAAATTTTGAAGTCTCATATCCTTCTGATAAGAGTTTAAAAATATGGCCTTCAAATTCTTTAACATCCCTACCATTGAGACATGGGGTCCATATCTCCGCCCACCGAATCTGGACCCTGAGAATATTTGACTTGAACATGATAGAATTCTTACTATACTAGTATCAAAGCCTCAGCCTTGGGAAAGTTGCAGCTTCCACTTCATCTCTCTTGTTTTTGGAACTTGCTACCATATCACAAGGAAGCCCAAACTGGACAAAGTAAAGAGATCCTAGGGAATGGCCTTGTATAGAGGTTGTGGTCCACAACTATCATCAACCCCCAGAGAGGTAAGTGAAGATACATCCAGATGATTCTAGCTTCCATATTTAAATTACAGTCAGTCTTTAAAATCTGCCTTTCTGAAGTTCCAGAGCTCGGAAAATAGAGATATTCTCTGCATGACTTTTACAAGTTTCTAACCCATAGAGTCTGTATAATCAAGTGGTTGTTTTACGTCACAATACCTTGTAGTATTCCTTTTTTATAGCAATATTAACTGAAATTCATCTATAAAAATCTTTACATGGCATCTTCCTGCAACCTTATATTGATTGAGTTTTCTTGCCGTTAGTGAATAATAATCCATAAGAAAAAATAATTTTTTTCTCATATATGACTAAATATCTGCAGACAATTTGAAGGTGCTTAACTAAAGAAGAAGAAAAAACTTGCTATTTGGATCAGACAGAATATATTGCAATGGATACAATAACTCAACTGAGATACTATATTCTGCGTTCAACAAGCAGCTACAGTTCCACGCTAGATTGACTAGACAAATCTGAACCAGTCATGGCGAAAGCTAACTGACCCTGAAAGCAGAGAAAAGAACTGAAAAACATTAGAAGGAATACATTTTATGAATTCTATATCATAAATAGAATATTTTGCCCACACACTGCCTCATTCTTATACACTATTAAAATCCAGTAGACTTTTTGTCCCCCTTGTCAAGGGAATCTTTCAAAAGTACTTTACCTTTCCTCCTTTCTTCATCAGCAATGATGCATTTCCTGATTTGGCCAGAAAGGAAGTCTGATGGGTCTAAGATAATAAATTTTCTCATCATTAACTTAAGCATGGGCTGACCTGAATTGGGACTCTGGCTCCACATATGGCCTTGGTACTTAATGTACAGTTATTGACTTAGCAAACACATTTTTCTTTTTTCCAATACATAGGGACCACACAAAGCCAAGCTGTCTCACCTGCTATAGGAACTCTATGCCAATAAGGTTCTGCCACTTTGATTACTGCCATAATCTGAGCTATAGAAACTAATCCCTTGGAGCCTTTCAAGATATTAGACTATTTTGTTAATGAGGAAAGCCTGACAGAACTAAGTAAGCATAAGTAGAAAATTTCTTATAAGCTTTTCAAGAATACACGGTTGATGAGAGACAGGAGAAAAATCTCACAACAAATATAAGACACAGACACCTCAGTGAAGTTCCTGGAAATATATTGATCTAGGCTTGTCTGAGATCTGTACTATGAAGGAAGGACACAGCCTATGTCTTCTTTGACAAAAAGAACATTTAGTATCTCTTGTACTTGGTTGGATGATAACCATATTTGGATGCCCTTCTTCCATTTGTCAGACCAAAAAATGTACGTATTTTATGATTTAATGGAGTTCATCCATGGTTGACAGCTTCTAGGATGATTCCCAATGATCCCTGCCTCCTGGTGATTAAGTCCTTTTTAATCTCATCGCCTTGAGTGTGGACTGGATCTAGTGATGTGGTTCTAATAAATGGGATATTGCAAAATTGAAGGAATATCATTCCCATGATTAAGTTACCAAAAAAGTTTCTGGCTTCCTTCTTCCTCTCTCAGCTCTTCACTCTCATAAAGTCAGATACACTGTTGCAGACTGATCTTTGAAGAGCCCCATGTGTCAAGGAACTAAAGAAGGCTTCTGGCCAACATCCAGAGAGTAATGAATATCTGTGTCCAATAGCTCCCAGAAAACTGACGCTTACCAACAGCTACATGAGTGGACAGGAAGCAGATTCAGATTTCATGGTATAATTACCAGTTGAAAATGGTTAAAAATTTGAGCCTACTTTAGAGATGGTATCACACAGGTTGGCAGCATCGGCCGTAAGTGTTCTGCAGTAGTTTTTAAACTCTTCTCAGGGAGTATCAGATAAAGGAGAAAAAAAATCTTCCCATTGGCACATCTTCAAAAACTGTACCTTGTTTTTCACTTTACCTGAAAGGGAGAGGTAGCCTCAGGTCAAGATATATACTGATTCTTAGACAGTGACTGATAGTTCAGTCAGATATCTAATAAAGGACTTTGAATAACAATATTAGAGGATTTTGTGAAAAGGAGTTTTGGTGAAAGGGCACTTTTCTGCGGATCTAAGAAGGGACTTAAAGCAGTGCTACAAAATTACTGGCTTGTGACAATAAGACTTAAAAGTTTTTCAGTGAAGATGTCTTGAAAAGTACTGAAAAGAGTATTAAAATATTTGTATCCCTAACCAAAAGGCTACCATTGCAAAACAGCCTCTCAAGGATGAGACTCTGTGGATGTCCATTAGCCTTCTTTCCCAAACAGGTCAGTGCTGCTACAATAAGCCCAAGAAACAAAGTGGGTAAAGGGACAGAGATGGGATAGATCTGGAGGTTTAACCATAAGAACTGCGTCTCACCAGGCTTGACTTGGTCAGTCCTCTTGCTGAGACCAATTCCAAACCCATAACATGACACCATGCATTAGGAGCCCAGACAGTTCTCTGGGAGTAGGTTGATTACATGTGACCCTCTCTGTCATGAAGGGGGCAAAGATTTGTCCTCACCAAATAGACACCTAATCTAGATTTGAAGTTACTTTCCCTGCTGCTGTCAATATCATTCATCCATGAAATTACTCAATGTTTTATACTCTGCATCCAACCAGGAAACCAATTCAAAATAAAGGAAGTAAACAAGAGGCTGTTGCTTGTGAAATTCACGGGTCTTATTTTCTATCCATCAGCTGTAAGTAACTGGTTCTCAAAATAATAGAAACGCCTATTGGAAGCTAGGGGACAATACATTTGGAAGATAGGATGCTGTTTCTCTGATAGAGATAATCTATTTCTATCCCATAGAGATAAACCCAGTGCCAGGAACAAAGGAGCAATGGTAGAGGGGATAAAGGTGTCTATCAGGATGATAGTTAATAGCCCACCTTGAAAATTTTAAATTTCTTGGGTTGTACCAGACAAGAGGCTTTATTATGCAAAAGAATCATGGTTTCTCTGAACTGGAGAAACCAAGAGTGTGACTTAGCTTTACATAACTCTTAATGTAAATGGAGAAATTATGAAAAAAAGAATATTTGTTGAGATTACTGAATCTGACCACCCAGAATAGTGATTTCTATTGGCTGCCTCCTGTTCTACCATCTCAATAGTCAAGACTTCACTTTCTTCATATTGAGATCTTCCCTCACTTCTCCACGCAAGTAAAATTGCCAAGTGAATCCATGTGGAATACAGAAAGGGTATTTTTTTTTTAAAGATTTTTTTTTTTTTTGACAGAGAGAAACACAGCGAGAGAGGGAACACAAGCAGAGGGAATGGTAGCAGGAGAAGCAGGCTTCCTGCAGAGCAGAGAGCCCGATGCGGGGCTCAATCCCAGGCCCCTGGGATCTGACCTGGGCCGAAGGCAGACGCCTAACGACTGAGCCACCCAGGCGCCCCCAGAAAGGGTATTAGAGGTAGTAAGTCACGTCCATACCTCGATTGCAAGTTCAAGGACACTGGAATTTCAGGACTGCCATAAAAAATAGGTTATATATTTTAATATGTATGTTTCTTGCATTCCCCTATCATCTGTAGGGTATATTTATAAAGGGAAAAATATTTTCCTCATAGATACAGAAAACTGAAATTTGATCAAGACAGCTATAGAGGAAGGATAAGAATTTCTAAGATATTTTAGAGTCAGAAAATAGAGTACAAATTAGAATCTGTTCAGCTGCAAGTAACACAAAATATTTTTAAGTAAATCACATAATGGAAAGTTTAAAGTAGAGCAAGCTTTGCTTCATTTCCTTTGGCAACCAGCCAGTGATTTTCTCTCCTCTCTACATCAGCTTTCTACTCAGGCAGTAGCCAATGGCTTCCAGCAGATTGGACCTCACGTCTAGGCACTGAATCAATCCCTCATAGTAAAAAATATCATTATTAACTTCATGTATCTAAAGCCAGGATCTTTTTCAAAGGAACCTCTGGGACTTTTCTTCTCAGAATTCACTAGCCACACTTAAAACATAGGTCCAATCTTAAAGAATCTCTGACAAAGAAGGTGCATTACACATAGGTCAGTGAAGCTAGGGGGTATGGTCACCCTGGGAGCATATGTGTTTGTGTAAAAAGACAAAACACATGAATTATAAATGCATCAGTGTTGAAAAGGGTGAAAAGGACACAGATCTGAAAGCATTTATCAGCAATGTAGGTGACAAGAGAGACCACAGATGACCAAAAGAGAACACAGAAACTAAAAATAAAAGGGCTTGTCTCCTGTTGGAAAGGATGAGTGCACATATGGTTGCACATGGTAGTAGATAGATCATACTAAACATGTCCATTTGGGGATCTTTGAGCACAGAGAAGAATAGTTTATTTGAGTTCACACAGGTGGACACCCCCCCCCCCCATGGCTATGTCTATGCCATATGATCCTGTACCTTTGGTCATAGCTAACTCAATTAATGGTAGACTGTTGACCCACTGGGACCATTAGATTCTTGTTCTCTAGAATCTGAAGTCTGCATGGAATAAACCAAAGACCGAATTTGCCTGAGGATGTCATGCTATTTGCAGTTAGTTGGAGAGAATAGATCCATAAACTCCGACTAGTGAGAATCTCAGAGCTGCTCTTATTCATGAGCCTCCTGTGGTTTGTTTGTGTATCTATTCCTCCAGGGCTGATCAACTCTAATACTCACCCAGTAATTCCAATTTTTTTTAAAGATTTTATTTATTTATTTGACAGGAGAGAGACCATAAGTAGGCAGAGAAACAGGCAGAGAGAGAGAGGGAAGCAGGCTTCCTGCTGAGCAGAGAGCCCGAGGCGGGGCTCGATCCCAGGACCCTGAGATCATGACCTGAGCCAAAGGCAGAGGCTTTAACCCACTGAGCCACCCAGGCGCCCCTGTAATTCCAATTTTTTTGCTGAAGCTTTTGATTTCTGTTGTTGACACCCTGATACAATATTAGCTAATACTGGTATGCTGTCAAATTGGAAATCACTGATAGAGTTCAGACCTTTAAATCTATTCATAAAGAAAGTGAACTCAAAAAAGTGTAAATTGGTTTATACAAGGATATGCAGCTTCTTGGAAAATGAACTGTAATTAGTACCCACAACCCTATAACACTGGCCAATGAATTTTTTAGAGATAGATATAAAAATGCTGAGTGCCTTATAATGCAACCCAAACTCCAGTGTAGAACTTTTCTTTAGACGGTTCCCACCAGTGTTTTGCAGACACCCTGGGGAATTGTTGACCCCACTGGAAGTTCTATGACCCACTTCTTGATATTTTCTAGGATTTAGTAACCTTTCTTCTTCTCTTAGACACACTTTATTTTGAGCCCTCCATCCTTCCACCACTGTAGGTCTTTCCCATTTTAACCTTAAGACATTTGAGGAATAAAAAGAGTTCCTGATCGTAAACCATATGAGTACCCTCCCTTACAGTACAGTCTTGTAATACTAAATAACGACAATTGTCTGTTTTCTCAGATAGACTCATGAGAGGAGAGGTCTAAAAATGCCCTTAAAGAGGCATGTAATACAACAAAAAGGGCAAATGAAAAGCAAACCAGGGGCACAAAAAAACAAAACAAACAAACAAACAAAAAACAAAAAAAAAACCTTGTTAGGTAAAATAATCAGAACAACAGATCCTAAACTATGGGTTCAGCCTGAATTTATCTGGATTCTGACAACACACTGACCTTCAATCAATTTGTTTTATTTCCTTGAAATAACATTCTCTGATCCCTGTCAGGTCTCTTTCAATTCCATCCACCTCAGCCTTGAAGGATGTCAAACTTCTAGGAAATATAACAAGAATGTTTATGTCCATTATTTTTTCTAGATTGTGGAATCCAAACAAAAGTTGATGCTTTTAATCTATGAATCCTTCATTTTCAGACAAAATGAGCAAGAGACCAACTAAATCTCTGAGAGAGCACTGACCCATTCTCAGATGCTTAAATTGTAGAAGCAAACAGGATAAACACCTGTCTGCCTTGTGTCCTTCAGGAAAGAATGGATTGTGATTCCTGAGTAATAAGCCCAAAGGATTTCATAGAAAATAATGGTGTTTTATCAGTGTGGTTGACCATAGACTGAATGTGTGACTAAGCCTGGTCAGCAGAATAGAACAATCTGCTTTCTAGCTAACTGGTCAGAGAGAATGGCCCAGGCGCTACACATTTCAGTTCTCTCGGTATAGCCTCTGGAGCAGATCACATCTTCACTCAAGGGAATTTAAAGAGTTGGATTCAATAACTCTGACAACCCACAATAAAGGCCATTTCTTATATCACTCTGATTGGTACCACTGCTCAGGTAATTAGGATCGTGTGTTCATTTAATCAACCCGTTTTAAATTCCAGTTCCAGCGACAAAGTTCTTGTCCTGTTTTCTCTGTTACTATCTCAATTCCCTTAATTATCTTTGCCTTATAGACCTGGGACTGATAAACCACAACCCATGGGTAAAATCCAGCCTACTTCTTGCTTTTGTAAGTTAAGTTTGATTAAACAACCACGCCTATTTGTTTATGAATCGTATATGGCTATTATTATGTTAATAATGGCAGAGTTTCACAGATGTGACAGACACTATAGGGTCTGCAAATCTGAAAGTATTATCTGTCCCATTACAGAAAAAAGTTCCTGTCCTCTAACCAAAACCCTGGCTCAAGTTTTGCCAATTGCCCCAACATCCAGCCCAATGTTCTTATCTTTGTCCTATGATTTGAACATCTGATACCTATTTGAATATTTTTCTCAATTTCCTCTGCATTTTTTTGTCTCATTATAATTTTTAATTTTTTTAACTTTGGAATAATTTAAGATTTACAGAAAAGTTGCAACAAAATTATAGAGAGTTCCTGTATTTTTACATTCACTTTTCCCCTAATACATTTATCATAACTAATGAAGAAATATTGATTATTGATAGTATTGAAGAAGTATTGAAGAAGAAGTATTGATATAAATACAGCCTATAATTTATTCAGATTGATTTCCTTAGCCTTTGTCTAATGTTCTGTCTCTGTTCCAAGATTCCATCCAGGATACCACATTATATCTGGTCTTCATATCTCCTTCTGATCTTTTACCTTGTGATAGTTTCTCAGTCTCTCTTTGTTTTTGATGACCTTGTAAGTTTTGAGGAATACTGGTCATGCATTTTTGTGGAACGTTCTTCAATTTGGGTTTGTATGATGTTTTTCTCATGGTTAGACAGGGGTTAAGAGTTTTAAGGAGAAAAAGCACAAACATCAAGGGTACATAAAATCAAAATGACTTATTATCGTTGACCTTCAGCGACTGGCTAGCATAGTGCTTGTCAGGTTTCTTCATTATAAAACCACTTTCCCCCACATCTCATACTGTATTCTTTAGAAGGGAGTCTCTATGCATCGTTTTTGCATTTTTTATCAGCCTCTCTATAGCCAAGTACTATCTTTATCCGTTGGCATCTCCATATGATTCTCCAGCAAGTTTTTGCTGATGCCTGCATGGATTCATGCTTATTTTCTGCCACCAGACACTCTGGAAAACCACACTACCATCTCTTAGGCCTCCTTCTCACCCCTCATTGTCTGTGTTCTGGTGGGCCTACCTACTTTCCCTATTGTTTTTCTCTGCTTTGAATTATGTTCTTGCCAGTCAAGGTCATTTACCAGGAAAACAGACATGATTTGGCATAGATTGAGATATGGAAGTTGAAAGAAATTAAATAATCTGCAATTATTATCATGAACATTTAATGACATGAAGAAATTGAACAATGACTCCAAATATGGTGAGTTGGAGGAGACAGAGGGGGGCGGGAATTAAAGTGACTTTATTTAGTAGGCACTTGGATATATGTGAGCAAAGCCTGTTGTGTTGGGAGAACTAGGTTTGTAGAATTCTTGAGGATAGATAGGCTCTGGTGTACAATATTGGATATTAACA
>CM053610.1:77318008-77372816 GCA_028646535.1 Procyon lotor | reverse complement strand
AAAAATTTAACCAAGTTTACAATGCATTGGTACAAGAGAGGTCACGAGGACTCATAAAGCAAAACATCAGGGGATGTCTCAGGAAACATTTTAACCAATTCAAAGTTGCAGAAGGTTTACATAAAAAAAAAATAAAAATAAAAATGAGGATAAGGTGGAGAATCTACTCAAACGAGAAACCTATTGCTCCCGGCCAAATTAGAATAGAAGATAAGCTTTGCAAAAATCATGCTGGCGGTCAAGTGAATACTTTTAAGAATTGGAGATTATTACAATGCAAGAAAGCATTTAAGCTGCTACTTAGCTGAAGGTTGGAATTAAAAGTACAGCCTGCCCTTGGATCTATTCATAGAAGCTGTAATGTTTATTAGCATGTGAGAGATAGTCATTAAGGTGTTACTGCCTTAATTTGTATCAAGACATATAAGAAATAATTTAATTAGCTATTAAACAGTTTTTCAATTTTTAAAAAAAATTTTCATATTTAATCTCCGACCAATTTGGGATTCACTAACAATTTCTTTCTAGGTAGCTTAAGTCCATGAACTCAAATCTTCTAGCCTATGGAGCATCTAAATTTTAGTGACTACATGTTTTTCTTTTTTCTGAGTGCATTTGTTAGTTTTGAGTGAATTTCGATTAAGAAAAGCAACAAATTACATTGATAAACCCTGCAGTTAAGTGCCAGTTTCTGAGGTGCAGGCTCCAGCTGTGTGTTTTCTCATCTATGAAGAGGTTTAGGAGGGGAAGTTAACCTTGTTCTCCCTGTTCTTTGTAAAGTGAAGCTCTCCCCTTTGAGATAGGTGATAATTAGAACAAGGAGTGTGGCATTTAACCAAAACATTTGACTACATAATTAGATAGCCTCGGTTTTATTTAGATCGCACAAAGAAGCTGCAGGCTTCCTGAAAGCAATGGGCAGACTCCCCAAACCTCCCTAGGAGATGTTCCTCCGTAGGAGCCCTGCCTGAGAAAGGGCTCGGAGTGGGCTCCCTTGAAGCTGCCGGCAATAGTGGCTTCATAATGCCTGTGAAGGCGGGATTTGGCTCGCTGCACTGTCAGACCTTGTTTTCATCCTCTTGCTTTGTCTCTAAATGCATCCAGATTTTTTTTTTCCTCCTATGAAGCACACTGTTCCCAATGGGAGTTCTGAGTGAAAAGCTAAAGCTATAATTTGCTTTACTGAAATAAAGAAAATAAATGCATAAAGTATTTCTCCAGAGGCAGGTCTGAATTCTACTGCCTTAAATATTAGAAAAAATGATTGGTACATGTTACCTACTCATTTGATCCAATTTTACTCGAAAAGGCACATTGCTACATATGCTTAAATATTTTATATTAGCCATACATTCACAACCTTTGCTTATTGTTATTATTTATTATTACCTTTTGCTGCCTTTTAAATCTGGACCCCCCGCTGCCTTTAACTTTTGAATTACTGACGCTTTTTATAGCTTTGACTTTAGGGTTATGGTGTTCTCATAATTATCTATGTCATCAATTCTTTATTGATTGAGTGATAAGGGTATTGAACTACTGGTCAGCCTTGTAAGCAGCGTGTTTCTTAAATCAATTAGAACTGATCTTTCTTCAGACTTCTATGGAAACTGTACAAGACTGGAATAAAGGTAACAACTCTCAGGCCAAATAATACACTCATTCATCATCCTTTAACTTAAGAATCTGAAAGACAAATTGTGGGCTACAAGGACGCAGATTCAGTCTTAGAAGATCAGCTATGTCTTCATCTGCATATATTTCTTTCCTCCCCACCAGTGGATTAATGACGCCATACTAGGTGTCTTTTCCTAAAACAGTATGACAATGGATGGCATGGAGATGAAGTATGCAGGTTCCTACTTGAAGGAACTACTTATTGTCTCAACTAGTGAGAGCTTTCCCAGCCCCTTCAGAGATGGCCCCAGCTACAGAAAGCCACCTTGCTCAAGGGTGGTCCACAGGCAGTGATTGATGGAGGCCAAGTTATGAAGGCCTGGTCATTTGGGCCCCATGTGAGATAACACTGGTGAGACTCTCCAGCTCTAAATGCTCCCTATGGAGTAGGACGGTGTGTGTCGGCCTATATCACAGCTCAAAGGGTTCCTCTGCCCAATCTTTCCTTTCCCCTTCCTCCCTCTTCTGTATCCCACCACTACACTCTGTCTGGGAGTCTGCTTTCAGAAGAAGCTACCACGAACGCCTTGCTGGGATCCAGCCTGGTGTGAATGGTAGTCTGGGTGAGAGGTCTTCCCAAACGAGCCATTCGGTGCTAGCTGCTAGCTGCACGACATACAGATTGTATGGCTGCACCGTGACACAGGGCAACAGTTCTGACAGTTCTTGAATATAAATGGCATTTGAAGCATGACAGCAAAGCCAGATGTTGTGGCAATATTATAGGGTGGCCAAAACAGTAAGTGATGATACTTACAATATAAAGAGAAAGTCAGAACTAGGATAATTTCACTTCTCTGGGGCAGTAAAATTGATGTAACAAATATGACCTAAGCAAAAATGACCCTAAGTCCAACAGAGTTCTATGAGGGCAGATGGGGTGAGTGAGGGCCTCCCTACAGAGATGGTGACTTAACAGGGTGAAATAGAAATAATATGTCAACTGATAGAAAACACCAACTGACTTATTTCCTCACTACAAGAGAATCAACACTTAAAAGGTGATTTTAGTCCTTAAGCATCTGCCTTTGGCTCAGGTCACGATCCCAGGGTCCTGGGATCAAGCCCCGCACCAAACTCCCTACTCAGGGGAAAGCCTGCTTCTCCCTCTACCACTCCCCCTGCTTGTGTTCCCTCTCTCACTGTGTCACTCTCGGTCAAATAAATCATGAAATCTTAAAAAAAAAAAAAAAGAGAGAGAGAGAGAGAGAGAAAGAAGGGGCGCCTGGGTGTCTCAGTGGGTTAAAGCCTCTGCCTTCTGCTCAGATCATGGTCTCAGGCTCCTGGGATCAAGCCCTGCATTGGACTCTCTGCTCAGCAGGGAGTCTGCCCCCCCCACCGCCCCTGCCTGCCTCTCTGCCTACTTGTGATATCTCTCTCTCTCTCTCTCTGTCAAATAAATAAATAAAATCTTTAAAAGGAAGGATGGAAGGAAGGAAGGAAGGAAGGAAGGAAGGAAGGAAGGAAGGAAAGAAAAGAAAAGAAAAGAAAAGAAAAGAAAAGAAAAGAAAAGAAAAGAAAAGAAAAGAAAAGAAAAGAAAAGAAAAGAAAAGAAAAGAAAAGAAAAAAAAGAAAAGAAAGAAGATATCATAAAAACCTGGAGAAGGGGCCTCCTATTTAACCCTAGAATCACCTGAAGTCTGAAACCAACCCTCAAAGGTTTTCCTAGATTGAACAGGGCTTCAGGAATTCCTCTAGAATAAAGGTAAAGTGAATAAATTTTTGAGGTATACATGCTTTGGGCTTCTTTCTGATTAACATACCAAAATGAGATTTACTACCAGGAATGCAGAATTGAGTGATGCATGATGTAATCAACCCAGTCATCCCAGGGCAGCCTTCTCTGAGACTTGGTAGGCCCATAAGCACAGGGCAATTATCTCAGTGCATGGAGTGAGCTAAAGAGGTGAAGAAATGTGGACGAGATTCCAAAATTTCACCAGAAAACAGCTTCGTAATGGAAATAAGGATTTGTTTGTAATTTACTTAATTCATATTAATGGGGATTCTTTTGCAGAGATGTATCCTTATCATAACAATAATGAATCATCTCATCTGCAGCTGATAACAATAGTTTATGTGAAAATACTTTGTAAATTTAAACAGACATAAAATGTTACTTATCACTGACACAGTGCCTAGAACAGCAGGCAATCAATAAATGTTAATTACATGGTGAGCGAATCTACTGGAAACATTATTATCTTTATTAGTAGTAGTATGAAGGGATCTATTTGCCTTTGTTATACAGCATTTTTTACATGTAGTAATTAATATGTGATTAGAGAAAATATACTTTTTGTACGATTTCAGAGTCAACATTCCATGGATAACGTAGGCACAATCTTATTTCCATTTTTTTTAAGTTTTTATTTCAGTTCCAGTTAGTTAACATACAAGACACAATCTTACTTTTAGATAATCCTCAAAAAAGGGATATTGTGGATTTTTTGTTTTGTTTTTGTTTTGTTTTTTTGTTTTTTGGGGTTTTTTGTGGGGTTTTTTTGTTTGTTTTGGTTTGGTTTGGTTTGGTTTTGGTGCCTATTGTAAGAAATCCAACCAAGAGTCCTGGTTTATTTCGTTGTTTTATATTTTATGGAAGGCTATTGATTAAGCTACCTGCTCTTATAGTTGCTAAAGTGTAAGGGATCTCTGATCACTTATGAATTCAGAAAGCCTCACTTTATGTTCTTTTCAGAGAAGATAATCTCAGATGATCTACTATCAAACTTTTATCCAAAGCCCAGATGAGAGAAAGAATATTTATGGAAACTTGACAGATTTATAGTCCATTCATTTTACCCTTAAATGAAGCTGAGCTCCCCGAGGGAAATATGCAAAGATCATACTATTTGAGTTTCTTGTCTAATTATAAGGCTTTTTCAAAGAAAGAATAATATTTAAAAAGTGGCAATGAAAGATATCCTATTACTTCTTTTTTTCTCTTTCATTTTTAAACACTATTGACTTTGGATCTGTTAGAGAATCTGATAAGAAATATGAACCTGCTACCCAGAAAAACCTAAATCTACAAAAACTGTGTATGTATACAAATACTTATACCCTTACTTTCACTAGTACATAGACTCTTTGATGCTCATTTATAGACTTTAGGGACATACAGACAAGAAGTTGAAACTTCCGCCTGGTAAGCATCTACCCTAATTCCAGTATTATCTTTAAGCATCCTATCGACTATTGGCTTCAGCTAATGTTTTATTGTTACCTTATTAGGAACTACATATAGTATACTGAATTTTTCCACAGGACTTTTTATGATTTACTGAGATAATTTTCTAATTTGACCTATTAATACGATGATTTAAATTAATAAGTTTTTCTGCTATGAGAAATTTTGGTATCCCTGAACTAAATTAACACAGTCTTGTATTTTCTGGTACATTTGGCAACTTTTTACTATAATCATTCTCAATAAAAAGATACTCTTCATCATAGTATCCAATGATATTCTGCAGGTATGATAATATAAAACTTCAAAAACATTGCCAAGAGAATAATTTTGTCAAAAATCTAGCCATATCTATAACTACATCCACATCCGTATCTATGTACCTATATATCTATTCAGATACCTTTAATGAGCTAATGTGATACTGATCCATTATTAATATCTTAGTCGTTTGTACCTAAGTTCAAAATTTTGGGGTTAATTTAATTTTAAATATTTTCTATAATAAATATTTTAGTAATTGTGTAACAAAAAGAAAAAAAAAAGAAATAAAAGATGCTCACCTACCTCCAAAATAGGAAGTTGATGTCAAGCCCTAATATACCCTTGCACTTTGAATATATAGATTGCACTCCAAACCTACGATCAGAATTCTCAGAATTTGTTCCTGAGCTTTGAAATCATAATACTGTCAAAAGTTTCCCTCAATTCTCCATGATGGCTGGTCAAGTTATTGTTCAAAGCTGTGCCATGATCCCCAGTGAAGACAACAATGAATGATGATAAGAGATTTTGTGTGCAGGAAAAACACCTAAACTAAAAACACAGTCCTGTCTCTAAGAATCTTTGGAATTAAAATAAGCATGCTGCACGTTGAGAATAATAGATGCTCTAGATGTTTCAGCAGTGAGAGGCAAATGAACCACAGTCTGACAAACGAGTTAAGTAGTTGGACATGGCCAAATGGTTTGGGACTATGGGGGCCTACACTATAGTTAATGAACCAGCAGGAGAAAATACGTATTTGTATGGAATTTTCAAAAACAGATGGGCCTCTTGTGGTTGGAATGTTCATTCATACACCCACTAAAAACAAAAAAATAGGGTAGATCTATAGGGTAGATCAAGAAAAGGTATGGATATTATTTTGTATTCATTTACTCCTTTCTTTACATATGTGTTCATTGATTGTATATAAAGACACTTGGTCCAGCCACTGTAAAAGTTAAAGAAAAATATTAAAAATTGCTTCTAAAAACCCAAAGCCTTACTCAGTATCATTGTATACTCAGTATCAAATTTCATTCATGATCATTAATACTAATGATTTGCTTCTCTGAAAGATCCAGTGGACATACAGGATTCATTTTATAGCTCTCTGAAACAAGACAGTACAAATGTATGTGTAGGTGAACCCATTAAATTCAGCCTTGGGCAGGAAGGACACCTTTAATTCAAAAAGCCCTCATGACTGTAGCTACACTTTGTCTCCATTACCTTATGATATGAGATTCCTGACACTTTTTTCTGGCTCCGGGTCATGGCTTTTTTGTGTCCCCGAGCCTTGATTTCTCAAGCAAACAAATGTCTTTCCCCTGAACCACTTGCTGCACTAGAGCTGATCCTGCCTCAAAGGGGCTGAAGCTGTCTAGTTCAACAAACACCTCTATAAAAAGGAAGAGAGGTTGGAAAACATAATAGGCCCAGTTTTTTAAGTCATCAAGTTACCACATCCCAAAAATTGAGTAGATCCAATCAATTATGTCACTCGGGCTGACAAAAATTGCCGAATCAACTGATTCAGATATTAATAACATCAGAATGAACTGCCACTGCTTGTTTGTGACTTTTCTATTGACAAGTCATTTAATTGTTATGTATTTCAACCAAAAAATTTGTCATGTTAGGAAAAAAGTATTTTTCTGAACTGAACCAACACCAATAGGGAGAATAAAATTTGACCCAGACTCTTTTCAAAACTCTGAAATTCCCACATGAAGCCGTTATTCTTGTTACTTCGTGTTCTGAATTTTCATTTCCCATATGCCTTTTCCTTTGGATTTTGCCAACTAAGACGTATTTGTCTTATAATTTCTTTTTAAAATATTTTAATAACAAAGTATGTGTATGTGTGTGTCTCATCAACTGAGATTGTAACAGAAATACATATCATGGTTTCAAATAATGTTTTTACATGAAAAGTTAGAGACTTAAAATATCTGGGAAAATTACTTGTTATGAGGACAACACTTACTTCCTACTCCTCACACTTCCAAGTAGAGGCTAAGATGAACTCTATCTTTTCTGTATTTCTTACTGCTGCTCACAGAAAATAAGTGAGCTACCTGATAAAGGAGTGACATCTTTAATTTAGATTTCTCAATTGGGTGAAGTCAGTCTATTAAAACTTCATAAGCACTGGTGCTTCAGGCTACTTTCTCCTCTTTTCATTTAGGTTCTGGATTAATGTGCCTGTTCCAAAATCTAAATTTTCCCTCCGATGTGAGGCCCCAAGTTCCAGAGGGAGGGTAAGGGAGGGACAGGGAGTAGAAAGTATCAGCAAGCTCATTGGTGACATACGTGAGACTTGTCTGCCCTTCCCTGATTATATCCATAATAAAGCTAATAAAGCTAACACTTAGGGACATCTGAGTGACTCGCTTAAGCAACTGACTCTTGATTTTGGCTCAGGTCATGATCCATGATTGAGCTCTGCCTCCCGCTCCTTGCTCAGTGCACAGTCTGCTTGTCCCTCTCTCTGTGCTCCTACTTCTGCTCACGCTCTCTCTCTCTCAAATAAATAAACAGCATAAATAAATAAATAAAGCTAACACATAAACTTCCATCAGTTTGAGTATCTCTCTGTTCCAAACTTGGGCAGTTTATCACTCAGTTCCAAACTTGGGCAGCAAACAGGGACAACATCTATTGACAGCCTATAACTTCAATGGTCTCAAAATACCATTTGTTGATTGTGCATTTCCTTGCCAACTGATGATAATGATTTTTGGTTATTTGTAGGGTCAGCTTTGTATAACTTCAGAACCACAAAAATCCATCCAGACAGGATGCAAATATTATCCACAAATAGACTATTAATTTATCACTTTTGGAACCCAGAGGGACCAACTTAGTTATGCAGGAATTTTTCCCTAGCTTTCTTTGTCCTACTTACTATTGACTATTTTTGATTATTGCCTTCTGTACCATCATTAATTCTCAGCATATTGCACATTTTCTTTCTGCAAAGGTATCCAGAAACCACAAAGTGAGTCTTAGTTTTGGCCCTATATTTTGTTTGGATTTTAAACTTTTTGATATTATAATGTTAACTTACAACTGCTAAGAAGCTCGGGTTTATCTCATAGTCTATGATATTTTTTCTTCAGTTAGAAGACAGACAGTCTGTCTGTGATGTAAATATACAAAATAAGGTATATGGAAACACTCAGCATTTTTATTCAACACCATTTCACTGGGTGACCCTATACATGAGACATTGCCTTTAAGGTTATTCAGCACAGAAAATATAAAGCACTTCATAACAACCAAACTAACTTTTTACTCTACAATGATTGTTTTGCTATTTAGAGCAGGCACATCCTAAGATGAGCATTTTTTCTGTCACTGTTTCTGTTTGCCACTTTTTATTTTAAGTTAGAGCCAAATCTTTTATGAATATGAAACTGGTTCAAGAATTGGACAATTGAGCTCAAAAGGTTCTGTCAATTGCTTTCCTCAAACTTATTTTCCTGACCAAAAACAAAAACAAAAAATAAAAAACAAACACAATTTATATCTAAAAGAAATATCCATTTCCTTTCCCAAACCACCTATGCAAGGTTAAGCCTGATGAATAAAAATAGAAAAACATAGGATGAAATCAGCTATTCAGACTTAAAGTGTTAGCAGCAGTATATAGCATGTTAGGAAATAGGAAAGAGTTATAAAAGGTTTTTCAGGGAGGGTTGGTAAGATAAGTCTTTTGTTTTATAAAATTGCTCGTTTTAAGGAATTGTAGCACAATCCATAAGCCACATTATTAAAATGGGTAAACAATATTCCTAATATTCTCTGTGACAGATACCTGCCAACTCTGTCATAACTAGAAGAATAAATACTCAAATTTTTATAGATATCACTCTCTATTTGCTATTTTGATAAATAGTATTTATCATAATTTTAGTGGAATTTAACAGACGAAAAAACTGCAGTGAATCTGAGGTTAAACTGAATGATTCACTGATTAATTTTTTTCAGTATGTCTTCACTCAAGAGTGAAAACAGAGGATTTTGCAATGGGTTGAGGATTGCATATGTGAGAAAAAAAAGAAATAGGAACGTTAAAAAAATCTTCATATTTCTAATTTGTAATATATGGGTAAAGACAACATATACAAGTCAGGAAAAATGGGAAGAGTAGTACTGCTTGCTTGGTGGTAGGACTTTGGAACATGAGTTCCTCTGTACATATGTTAAATTTGTGCTATCCAATGGACACTGGATGGCAAAGTGAGATGTGAAGCAGGCAGCTGTACATATGAATGTAGTGCTCAGTAGAATGGTTATAAATGATAGCTATAAGATCAAGAATCATCACAAATAAGATACATCTTAATCAGTTTGGACTGCTACCACGGAACATGTTATACTAGGTGCCTTATAACAATAGGCTTTTTCTCACAGTTCTGGATGCTGACAAGTCCAAGATCAAGACACTGGGAGAAAGCTGGGAGATAGCATCTGCTGGAGCCCACTTCCTGTTTCCTAGACATCTGTTTTTTCACTTTGTCTTCACATCATAGAGAGAATGAGAGCTCTCTGAGGTTCCTTTTATCAGGACATTAATGCCATACATTAGCGCTTCTCAAAGGCCCCACCTCCTCATATCATCACATTGGGAGTTAGAATTTTAACATATGAATTGGGGGGACACAAATATTTAGTCCATAACATAATCTGAATATAGTATTTATTTGTTTGTTTGTTTTTAAGATTTTACTTATTTATTTGACAGAGAGAGAAAGAGATCACAAGTAGGCAGAGAGGCAGACAGAGAGAGAGGGGGAAGTAGGCTCCCTGCTGAGCAGAGAGCCCGGGGCTCAATCCCAGGGCTCTGAGATCATGACCTGAGCTTAAGGCAGAGGCTTTAACCCACTGAGCCACCCAGGTGCCCTGAATATAGTATTTAAATGCATAGAACTATTTGAAATCATCCAGAGAGAATGCATAGAAAAGAAAAAAAGTAGTTAAATATTTACGGAATATTTATTATAAGTTAGGTATGGTTTCAAACACTTTACTTGCATTAACTCATTAAATCCTCATAGTAACACTATATAGTATGTTACTCTTATCATTCCAGTTTTGATAATGAACAGTCTGAGGCAAAGAGAAGTAATATGCCCAGGGGCATAGAGATAATTAATCACATTTCTGGAATAAAGAAAATTAAAGAGTAGATAAGAAAAGGGGTAAGGAGAAAAGGAAAAGAAGGAGAGGAAAGAAGTTGGTGGGGGCAGGGAGGGAAGATGAAGAGTGACACTAGAACCGGGGACACTTCAATATGTCACATAATTTTCCTCAAGAAGTATGTTATCAAAAGTCATCAGAGGAATGCAGTATGTCTTCCAAACAATACTGACTTTGCAGTTTGTGGTCATGATTTTAGAGTGAAACCAGTCGTGTTATTTTTTCCTTCAGAGTCCAATTTCTCTATTATAGGTTCAAATAAGACAATTTGGGTAGAAGATGTTGGGAATTGACCAAGCAAGTAGGACAGAAGTACATAACACCAATTTTACTTTTGTAGCCTCAACTTTGCTTTTAATAATAATGGGATCTAAGTCAATAAAGAAGACAGAAAAGAAAAATGTCGAGAATGGTGTATGATTCAATTGGACTGGTATTAAACACACACAGGACGAGGTCTTGAGGAGAAGAAGGAAAAATAAATATTTTTGTCTATATACTGTCCCACATTTCATAGTTTGCTGATTCATCCATGTCACTGGGTAATTACACTTACCCGCACCCTTCTATTGTGTACTTAGGGGGACAAAAGGGAAGCTTGTTTAAAAAAAAAAGACGAGAGGAGGAATTTGGGTCAGTGAAAACTTGGGAAAGGATTTAATAAAATAATTTGAGACAAAGGGGAAAAATTATTTTTTTAATCCTCTGTACCCTTTCTATTTCAACCACTTTAAGCAGTTTTTGTTTACTCTTCTAGTCTCCATAATATGCAATTTCACTTAATCAAAGTATAATTTCTTCATGGTATACAAATTGAGCATCAACAATAAAGCGTTGCGGGAAGGATGCATTTTCATTTTCCATCCATACATGGTTACATGGCGGGTCAATGGAGTCAAAAGCAGGCAAAAGGATTTTACATAAGGCTGAGCACAGTAGAACATACACTTTAATATGAAGAAAGAAATTCTTCTGTATATTGAATGCTTATAATTTCTTTTTAAAATATATCCACATTTTGGGGCACTTGGGTGGCTCAGTCAGTTAAGCATCTGACTTCGCCTCAGGTCATGATCCTGGGGTCCTGGTATTGAGCCCCTGTGGTTGGTTGGGATCCCTGCCCAGCAAGAAGTCTTGTCCTTCTCCCTCTACACTGCCCCCACCCCCACTCATGCTCTGTCTCAAGTAAATAAATAAAATCTTAAAAAATAAATATGTAAAAATAAAAATATATCCATATTCCAATAGAATAACTGACTCCAAGAATTTAGAGGCTTTCTACTTCATTTCTATATCCAGAATTCCTATTAACTTTCTCTCTTCTTATTTTCTCTCCTTAAGGAATATTATTTTCTGAAGTTATTTCATAGTCATGAACTTTGAATCAATTATTTCTAGATACATGATTTCCACACCCAAGTCTCTTTTTTTCCAGCTTTAATTCAAATGGTTTCAATGAGAATCAAAAAATGCACAACACCTATGTCAGTCAAAAGACTTATTCAGAGTCCAGAAAGAAACACTACAACTCAATAATAAGAAAACAAAAAACCCCACCAAAAACAGGCAAGGGATTTGAAAAGACATATAATGAAAGAATACACACAAATGACCAATAAGCACTTTAAAAAGAAAGAGAACATCATTAATTGTCAGGGAAATGCACATTAAAACCACATAATATATAACTATGCACCTATTGCAATGAAAACACTCACCAAGTGCTGGCAAGAATGTGGAGTAACTAGACTACTCACACATTGCTGATGGGAATAAACAACGGTACAGCCACTTTGAAAAACGATTTGTTGGTTTCAACAAAAAAAAATACGTCCACAGAAAGATTTGTACACAAATGTTCCTAGCAGTTTAGTCAAAAACTGGAAACAGCCTAAGTGTCTTTCAATAGATGAATAGAAAAACAAATCATGGTATATCTCCAATGAACTGACCACCTATTTACTACTTAGCTGCAAAAAGGAATACGCCATTACTACACACAATAACATGGAGAAGTCTCCAAACCATGCCGAGTGAAAGCAGCAAGGCAGAATTGAGTACATGCTGTATGATGCCATTTATATGAAGTCCGAGAAAAATGCAAACTGATCCACAGTGACAGTAAACAAATCAGTGGTTGCCTGGGGATGGAGGTCAGAAGGATAGATGGATTGCCAAAGGGCACGAGGAAACTAGGGGATAAGGAAAATGTTCATTATCTTGACTGTGGTGATGCAAATACATCAAAAACTGATGGAAGACGTGAAATATGTCCGACTTGTTTTATTTTTATAGACCTAAATTATGTAAAAAAAAGTCAAAGAATGCCCTCCCTTGCCTCATTTGTATTGTAAAAGCTATCATCTTTATGAAGCCTCATCTCTAAATGTCCCAAATGCTTTTTGTCACTCTCTCGCCTACAACTGTATGATTACATTCACCTCTATCATAGAAATAATCATGTAATAATATAATTGGTTTCAGGGAAAAATAGCTTTCAAGTGACATCTAAAATTTTTGCCTAGATATGGTCTCATTAAATTTACTACCTCTGCCCATGTTGGTATTTGTATTTATATCAACACAGCTGTTCCCCCAGTCCCTGCTAGGTGGTAGGATCCTTGAGAAAACCATCTCTGATTGGTCTCTGCTCCAGCACCTAGCACACTGATAGTCACACAGTAGGCATGCAGTTAACACCTGCAGGAGGAATAGCTAATGCTTATGACATTTGCTCTGCTGTATGGAGCTTTTCTGATATGTTTCTGGGCTCTTGACTCTGTCCTCTACCGCCGAGATTGCTTTATAATTGAGGTGTTGGTTTTGACAATTTTTATGACCCATAAAATTTACAATTCCCTGAGAAACATTCTGAAGAAATGATATGGGGGAATTATTTCATCCAGCACCTCCAGTGTTTACATGATAGGTTTTTATCTGCTGTGATACTCATCTTCTGTGAAAAAAAAAAATCTTAAGTTTTCCGTTTGTTTACAAAAATCATCTTCTGTTGTCCTCAATTGCGGTTATTTCTGATTCTGCCTTCTGAACTGCAGTATTTACACACATAATCTCTATTCAAAAGAATATAGCACACTTTTAAAGCCATTATCTACCACTGGAGGTGTGTTTATTATTACTTTCTGTGCCTCTATTGTCTTCTCAACTAGGAATCCATAACACAAAATCCTACAAAGCTTTTGTCAGAAATGTCATAAAAGAATATGTTACTAGAGGAGATGTGAAAATTCCATTTGGGCTTATTTACCAATTGAGAGAGATAGTCGAGGTTGGGACAATATTATCAGCAAAGACTGCACTGCAAATGGTAATAGGGATTTTTTATTAGCTCTTTCTTCAAGAGGAGAGAAATCTAATAGAAAACATTTTTGCAAGATAAGTGCATAAATAACCAGTTTTGTGCTAGGTTTTCCTCTGCTATTGCAATGTTGCCCATTAAGTGTATTTATGGAATACTTAGTGACAAGAAAATTGTTTGATGGACATATCCCCCATAATGAGATTTTTCTGAAATTGTAGTTTTATTTTAAGTAAAAGTCTAGAAATGTCCACAATAATATTTCCAGACAAAAGGAGTGGACCCCGGGGAATTAATGTAGACTCATTTCACCTTTAACATCCCGGGAAGTAACAGCATTTTTGAAGGGAAGAAAAAATATTCAATCCCACACTAATAACCATTTTTATTTAGGAAAATACATATATAGAATACAGACAGATAAAGCTTCTAAAGGTTCTTAGGCTACCCTGCTGAGGCATTTAAAATTCCTTGTTTTATGGTAAATGTAATAGAGGCTTGAACATAGATAGCTATTCATATATCCTAAAACCTAACTGAAATGACCAAAAGATATATAAAAATAGGGGAAGTCTTCGTCACATATTCAGTAAATGCCAGTCGAAATCTCCTTCTACCTCTCAAAAGAAATTGATCTTGTCAAGGTCACAAAGGACATGACTTCCAGGAATCTAGGCTGAACAACCACTTTCTAACAATCCTGCAGCTCTAGACACAGCTGACTCTTCCTCCTCTTCTCTCTTGCTTTTTCATTATGTTCTTTTCGGTCTTCTTTGCAGCTACTTTTCTCTCAAACTCCAATGTTGGAATGTCCCTGGGCTCAGTTCCTGATAGAGACTGAATGTCTGTGTCCCCCCTCAAAACTCTTGTGTCCAAAGCTAATCTCTGCTTTGACAGTATTTGGAGGTGGAACCTAGGGGAGGTGATTAGATCATGAGGGTTCCGCTCTCATGACTGGGATTACTGCCCTTGTAAAAGAGGCCCCAGTAACTGTAGTCTAAACTTCAGGAGGACACTGTTGTTCTTACTGCTCTCAAGTATCAGCCATCAAGTATCTAATTGTTACACATTTGTTAAGTAAATGACATGATTTTCCAAATATATTTGAGGAATTTCTGCAGATGCAACCTAGATGAAGGAAGAAACCAAACACTAACCTAAAACTCTCACTGGGGAAAAAACAAGTATTTTCTTAGGAAGTGGAGAAGTCTGGCAGATACCCAGTAATACCAGTGAGAGACGCAAGTTCAAGGTAAGAGAGACGCATTGCAGAAAAGAAAAATAAATAAATATAAATTACTCCTTTCATTTCTCTATGGTAGTCATTCAGAAAGAAATGTAAGTCAGGAATCTGGATGGAAAGTAAAGCCCTGCTCAGCAGGGAGTCTGCTTCTCCCCCTCCCTCTCCCTCTGTATGTGTGTGTGCGCGCGCGCTCTCTCTCAAATAAATTGAAAAAAAAAAGTCAATCCTTCCTCTTATCCTCTTTTCTTTCTTTTCTTCCTCCTCATTTTTTCTTTCCTTTCCCTCCTGTTGTTCTTACTTAAAAAGAAAACAAAACAAGGTTATTGAGTGCAAATGTGGCTGCATTACATTTTGACACGGAGTTGTCTCATTAACATTTTTTTTACATAGTTTATAATTCACATTGTGTCTTCCTCTTTAACCCAAGAATTTTATTTTGTTTTGTCTTCTTTTTGTGGGGGAAGTATTTACAAATTTCTGAGTAAACTATTGTATATAGCTGTGTCATCCTTTTTATATTTTATTTACATTTTCCAAGAATAAGTGAGCTGTTCTATTTTGACTTTTAGAATTTACTAAGGGCGTAGTGTTTACCAAAAAGAAACCAAAGACATGTACAGCATTATATAATTTTTAATAACTAAGTACTTATTTAATTTTTGTCCTTTGGATATTTTTAAGATTGAGGGTTCAGTATAAGTTTCACATTTTATTCTCTACGTCTTTAGCAACTTTTCTTTCCATTTTATATGCATTTTGTTTTGAAAAACAGCAAAAATACATAAAATAGATTATAGCCCAATACCTCTATCTCTGCCATCATTCTGAATTACTAGTTGTTCATCTTTGTCATCTTTGCTGCAAATCTTTTTTTAAAGAAATAAAACATTTCAGAAAAAGCTAAATCTCTCTTTAGCCGCCCACCTTTGCTTCCACCTCTCACCACCTGCTCAGTCCCTCCCCAGCTGCCCTCCTCCACTCAGTCAACCACTGTCATTATTTTGGTACATATTCTGCAAGAGGTTTTTAGAAATATTTATTCATACATATATATCTTCCTACAAAGATGGATGAACGCTTTAGATTTACATAAATAACACACTCTGTGTATCATTCTGCACCTTGTTTTTGCCTAGTTTTATATTTCCGAGTTCTACTTATGTTTTAATATACATAGGTCTTATTCATCATTTTAACTTTGTGTAACATTTTCTAACTTTTTTCACTTGCTCACTATTAAAGTGGAAAGCTCAATTGCCTCATACTACTTCTTTCTCAAACACCTAACCCTTTTTCTCTTATTCTCATTTATCGAAAATTGAAACAGTGAGAAAAGATCCTCCATAAGATTCCACCACAATGACCTCCCTATCAGCACCTGTAGATCTGTGCTCAGTTTTCCTCTTGGACAACGAGTGGACTGCCCACAAGCCTACTAAAGACCAGCTCCTATACACACACACACACACACACACACACACTAAGTTGTATCCACTTTCTCCCTATCAGGAACATTTATTCTATTATTTCCCCCTCTCTCTTGCATCACTGGTTTCCCCCTCCACTAAGTCATCTGCGTAAGCACTCTTTTGACTCTTATTTACCCCCCTGCTACCTCATTCTTCTAATCCCATTTCTAGTAGAATTCTTAAAAATAGTTATGGACATTTTTATATCTACTCCAAGAAATTCCTCATGTGGTATATCAGTAGCTAAATCCCCTTAGTTCACTCTTGCCTTTGCTACAATACAGTTTGCATACATTTCCCTAACAGTTTTTAGCACACTGACAGCAAGCATACTTCTTACCTGCTCCTCGGGACGAAAGTTTCTTGTTATTTTTATATTCCTTTGGGTCATTTCCAATGCCCAACTTATCATTAACAGGAAGTAAAACGTTAGCTTGAAAAATGCAAGGTGTATAAATTGAAGCTTAAACAAGCTAATAACCTTGAAGAAGTGAAATGGAAATGTTTTGCACTGTGTGATTTTAGTGCTCAGAATTTGCTGGCAAAATCTGAAGTATCAGTGGCAATTAATGTAATGCCATAGATGAAAGAGATATTTGGTTAAGGGAAATGATATTATTTACCATGACTGCCCACTCATTATAAGTCAGAAGGAAACAAAAGTTCTATTCAGTGTCCTTTCATCTCAGCTATTTGCTACAGTGTCCAAATCCCCAGAATAATTTGCCTAAGGCACAGTTTTCATTAAACATTGCTCTAAAAAGAAAGACTACTTCTAGCAGAGAAAATATACTTAGGAAGGCAAATTAAATTCACAGAATTTAAAATAGTGTGACAACTGTTTTCTTCTTTTCTGTCTGACCTCCCAAGTAATCAGTTTCACAAGAGTCCTACAAACTGGGGTAATTGTTTCAGGGATTTCAGAGTGTTAAATTACAAGAAGCCATTGGTGGAAATAAAGGGAGATGGAACAAAGCTAGAAGTTTAAAGGGAAACAGGTTTTGATGCAATAAAAAATAAAAGGATTTCACCTGGAGAAGAGAATTATTGCTATCTGTCAAAATTCTAACAAGCCCCCTCACCATACTTCTGCTAACAGTATTCTATTTGCTTGCCTACTTTTAACAAACATCACCACTCATTCCTTTCCTTTTTCATAAATTATTTTCTTTGGAATATTACTTTTAAAAATGTCACCAAAAACTATGAAGCAAAGACGACCTTTGCAATTATCAAGCTTGGTCTTAATCCCAGTCCTCTCTCTCACAATTCAATTCAAATTGATTAATCCATTTCCATTCAACAATGTTTGATGGATGGTTGCTATATACCAGGCAATGGGTCTAGAGTATACATGAGTTTTTCTTTATGAAGTTATGTTTTATGGAATTTAATTACTCAAGAAATTATTACAAATGGAGTAAGGGTTATGGAAGGTCATCTAATATGGAAGCATATGGGAAGGAGGTGATGGAGTAACTCCCTAAGGAACTAACATTTAAGCTGAAATTGGAAGAAAATGTAGGAATTAGCCAAGCAGGGAGGAGTTGTAGGCATCTGCAGGAGGATCTGACAAAGACCAATACATTTAAGGAACTAAACTAAATCAGCATGTCTGGCAAAAACAGCAATGGGTTGTTTTATATGCACCTAAAGAGAAAGACAAGAAGTTATTACAAATTGGCTTTTCAATCACGTGCAAAGAGGTAAATGATATCCTATTTAACTAGTACTAGACTATCTTCTGGGAAAGGAACTCTTTGTCTGAAGAAGACCCTTGCTTAGTTAGTTGGTGTGGAGATAGAACCACTGAAGGCAGAGGTATTCCCAGTTCTGCTCCACCTGAGAGAAAGTAATGGTTGGGCTATTTTTTCCTCCTTCCACCACCCCCACCCCCACCCTACCCCCCCACACACACACCGGTAGAATGGGAAAGAGATGAGAAGAAAGGCATAGAGAAGTAAGAGAGGACAAAGAAACTGTCTTATGTTACATTTCCCAAAAGCAAGCTCTTTATGTGGTCTTAGACATGGAAGTTTATTTGGGAGGTGATCTCAGGAAGCAGAGTGAAGGAGTAGAGATAATGAGATTACGGAAGGAAGGAAAGCAAAAAAAAAAAAAAAGAGTATTAACCTGGTAACTATGATGGGTAGCCATATTCTATACTGCCTGGATTATCTGAGAAACCTTGAAGAATCCACCTCAGATGATCCCTATTCAAAGCTTCCCTCAAGAGGGTCAACACCCTAAAGATGGTGGAGTGGGAGGATCCTAGGCTTACCTTATCCCACAGATAAAACTAAATATAACTCACATCAGTGTAAGTGACCCAGAAAATGACTCCAAGATTGACAGAACAGACTCTCCACAGCTAAATGTAGAGAAGAGGCCACATCAAAAAGCGTAGGAAGGGCACAGATGTAGTCAGAAGTCAAACTGACCCTTGGGACTGCCCATAGGAGGGAGGGACACTGTGGACACAAAGAGCGGAGAGGAGTAGACTCCATGGCCAGCCACCCCAGGCACAGGAAGCCCACACTAGGAAAACAAACCCCCATGACATTTGGCTTTGAAAAACAGAGGGAATTAACTTCTTGAGTTCCTACAATCAGTGGAGCTTAACACCTGGGGCTTTAAAAGTTAGCAAGCTAGGCTCTGGGAGATCCAGAGGGCTATGAGAAATTGAGACCCACCCTTGATGAGACAGCACAACAAATAGCCTTGCTGAGATACAGCACAGGAGCCGCAATTTGAAAGATGCCTAGGGTATATGGGAAGGATATTTGTTTGCTAATCTCAAGGTTTATCCTGGAGGGGCAGAGACTGTTAGGAGACTTCTCCAAGAAAAGGGAGCTTGTGGGTGCCATTTCCCTCTACAACCCTTAAGCCTAGATACAAGGACAGGATACCTGCGGGAAAATCACATTGTGAACACTCTCCAACTAGCTTGCCAACAGTATGCCCTGCCCCCACACACATCCGTGGACTGCCCCTCCAACTTGGCCTCCTCCCACAGCAGACTTACACAAACCTTGCTAACACTACATGCCCCACCCCCACAGTGTTCTCCTGCTGACTCACCCCCTCCAACACGACCTCAGTAGGAGTCCAGCCAAAGTGGTACCAAAAGCATTATCTTGTGCAAGCAACCCCAATAGGGGCTGCACCCACCCCAAACTGACTCCTGCCCCAGGGAAAGGGAAAGATAACCACAGACCTTAATTCAACACAGTCTCAGCAGTGGACTAGGGGCAAACATCTTTTCTGCCTACAGGCCTTGCCCACCAATGGTCTCTTCTCAGAAGACAACACAGGGAAAGAACTCTGTAGTTTAGTGCTGCCACAGCTCTGGCAAATGCCTGGTCTGACCTCACTCAAGCCTAAGGTGGCCCCAGACTGGCCTACTGACAACACAGGGACCAAACCCAGCCCACAAAAGGCAGACTATTGCAGGTGACTGGACTGAAGGCAAACATAGCTCAACCACCACAGTAGGGTGCATGCAACACACAGAGGAGACACCCCTGAAGTACCAGGTTCTGGCGAACAGGGGACATTTCAGGGCAAGACACTGCAGGATTTCTTCTTCATCAGGACACTACTTTCAAGAGCAGGAAATTTAGCTGACTTTCAAACACATAGACATAGACACAGAGAGTGAGACAAAAGGAGGAGACAGAGGAATATGTCCCAAAATCACAGCAAGAGAGCTAAAGGAGATGGAGATAAGTAATATGACTGCAAGCAAATTTAAAGCAATGCTCATAAAGATACTGCCTGGACTTGAGAAGTGTGGAGGACCTCAGTGAGACCCTCAAAGGAGAGATACAAAACATAAAAAAAAAAAAAAGACCAATCAAAAATAAAATACTCAATAACTGAAATTAATAATACACTAGAGGGAATAAAGAGTTGACTAGAGGAAGGAGAAGAACAGATCAGTGACCTGGAGACAGAGATATGGAAAGAAATCAAACTGAACCAGAGGGAAAAATAATAGTAAAAAATGAAAATAGATTAAGGGAACTAAGTGACACTATCAAGAGTAATAGCATTTATATTATAGGATCCCAGAAGGAAAAAAGAGAGAAAAGGAGGCAAAAATTTATTTGAAGAAATAATAACTGAAAACCTCCCAGATCCAGGGGAGGAAACAGAAATCTAGATCCAGGAAGCACAGAGACCCTCAACAAAATCAAACCATGGAAGTCTACACCAAGACATATATTAATAAAAACTAGTAATAAATAGAAAATTTTAAAAGTAACAAGAGACAAGAAAACAGTTATATACAAGGGAAACTCCATAAGGTTATCAGCTGATTTTTCAGCAGGAACTGTGCAGGCCAGAACAGAGTGGCATGACATATTCAAAATGCCAAAAGAAAAAAACCCGTAACCAAGAATACTCTATCTGGAAAGGCTATCATTCAGAATAGAAGAAGAGAGAATTTCCCAGACAAATGAAAGTTAAAGGACTTCACCACAAACCAAGCCTTACAGTCAAAGGAAATTCTTTGAGTGGAAAGGAAAGGCCAAAAGCAGGAGTAAGAAAAGTTGGAAGCACAAAAACAGTAAAATTAAATATATCTATAAAAAATCAGTCATGAGAGTGACAAAATAAAAAGATGTGAAGTATGAGACCATATACCTAAAACGTGGGGGTGGGGGAGTAAGACTTTAGTGCTTTTTAGAATGGTTTCAAACTTAAACAATAATCACCTTAATATAGACTGCTGTATGAAGAAGATGTTATAATAAATCTAATAACCACAAACAAAAACCAGTAATAGATATGCAAAAAATAAAGAGAAAGTATTTCAAGTATACCACTAAAGAAAGCCATCAAACCATGAAAAGAGAACAAAACAAATAGAGAAGAACTACAAAAACAAACATAAAACACATAACAATAAGTACATACTATCAAATAATTACTTTTAATGTAAATGGACTAAATACTCCAATGAAAAGACACTGAGTGATGGAATGGATAAAAAGCAAGACCCATCTATATGCTACCTGAAAGAGACAAATTTCAGACCTAAAGGCACATGCATATTGAAGGAAATAGAAGAAATAGAAGAGCATTTATCATGCAAATGGAAGTGAAAAGAAATCCAGGGTAGCAATATTTACATGGGACAAAATAGACTTTAAAACAAAGACTGTAACAAAAAACAAAGAATACTGCATAATAATAAATGAAACAATCCAACAAGAACATACAACAATTGTAAATATCTATGCACACAACATGAGAATACCCAAATACATAAAGCAGCTAATAACAAACATAAAGGGAGTAATTGGAAGTAATACAATAATAGTAGGGGACTTTAACACCACAGAAATACAAAGGATTATTAGAGAGTATTGTGTAAAGTTATATGCCAATAACTTGGACAACTTAGAAGAAATGGATGAATTCCTAGAAACATATAACTTCCCAAAATTGAATCAGGAAGAAATAGACAATTTGAACAGACCAAATATAGTAACAAAACTGAAATGGCAATCAAAAAACTTCCAACAAACAAAAGTCTAGGACCAGATGGCTTCATAGGTGAATTCTATCAAACATTTAAAGAAAAGCTAATACCTATTCCTCTCAAACTATTCCCAAAAACATAGAAAAGGAAAGAAAGCCTCCAAGTTCATTCTGTAAGGCTAGCATCACCTGAATACCAAAACCACATAAAGACACTACCAAAAAAGAGATCTGCAGGCTAGTATCTCTGATGAACATAGATGCAAATATCCTCAACAAAACATTAGCAAACCAAATCTAACAATACATTAAAAAAAAAAAATCATTCACCACAATTAGGTGGGATTGATTCCTGGGATGCAAGAATCATTCAATAATTGCAAATCAATCAATGGGATATACCACATCAACAAGAAAAAGGATAAAAATCATATGGTCATTTTAATAGATGCCGAAGAAGCATTTGACAAAGTATAACATCAATTCATGATAAGAACTCTCAACGAAGTAGGTTTGAGGAAATATACCTCAACATAATAAAGGCCATATATGAAAAAAATCACAGCTAGCATCATACTCAATGGTGAAAATTAGAGAATTTCCCTAAAATCAGGAGCAAGAAAAGGATGTCCACTTTCACAAATTTTATACAACATAGTACTAAAAATCCTAGTCACAGCAACGAGATAAGAAAAAAGAAAGAAATTGCACCCCAATTAATAAGGAAGAAGTTGAACTTTCAATATTTGCAGGTGATGTGATACTATATATAGAAAAACCTTAAAGATTCCACCAAAAAACTATTAGAGCTGATAAGTGAATTCAGTAAGGTCACTTACAGTATAGAAAATCAATATACAGAAATCTTTTGCATTTCTATACACTAATAATGAAGTGCAGAAAGAGAAATTAAGGGAAAATATTCCATTTACAGTAGCACCAAAATAATAAAATACATTGGAATAAACTTAACTTTGGAGGTGAAAGATCTGTACTCTAAAAACTATAAAACACTGATGAAAGAAATTAAAGATTACACAAACATATGGAAACATATTCCATGCTCATAGATTGGAATAACCAATATTATTAAAATATCCATGTTACCCCAACCAATCCACAGATTCAACACAATTCCTATCAAAATACTGACAGCATTTTTCACAGAACTAAAACAAAAAGTCCTAAAATTTGTATGGAAACAAGAATCTTGGAACAAAATTGGAGGTATCACAATCCCAGGTTTCAAAATAAACTACAAAGTTATAGTAATCAAGACAGTGTGGTACTGGCACAAAAATAGACACATAGATCAGTGGAACAGAATAGATGACCCAGAAATATAGACATAATTTCTACAGTCAATTAATCTTTGACAAAGGAGGCAAGAATATGTAATGTTGAAAAGACAGTCTCTTCAACAAATGGTCCTAGAAAAACTGATTAGCCACATGCAAAAGAATGAAACTAGACCACTTACTTACACCATACACAAAAGTAAACTCAAAATGGATTAAAGACCTAACTGTGATACCTAAAACCACAAAAATTCTAGAAGAGAGCACAGGCAGTAATTTCTCTGATGTCAACCACAGCAACATTTATCTACTGTCTCCTGAGGCAAGGGAAACAAAAGCAGCAATAAACTACTGGGACCACATCAAAATAAAAACTTCTGTACAGCAAAAGAAACAATCAACAAAACTAAAAAACAACTTCTGAATGGGAGATATTTGCAATGGACATATCCAATGAAGGGTTAGTACCCAAAATAAATAAAGATCTTATACAACTCAACACCAAAAACCCCAAATAATCTAATTTAAAAAAATGGACAGAAGACATGAACAGACATTTCTCCAAAGAACACATATAGATGTCCAACAGACATCTGAAAAGATGCTCAACTTTACTCATAATCAGAGAAATGCAAAGCAAAACTACAATGAGGTATCACTTCACAATGTCAAAGTGGTTAAAATCAAAGACACAAGAAACAACAAGTGTTGGTGACGATGTGGAGGAAAAGGAATCCTCTTGCACTGTTAGTTGTATGCAACTGGTGCAGCTGCTATGGAAAACAGTAGGGAGGTTCCCCCCAAAATTAAAATTTCCACTGTGGAAAACAGTATAGAGGTTACCCCAAAAGTTAAAAATAGAATTACTATAAGACCTAGTAATTCCACTACTGGGTATTTATGCAAATAGCAGAAAAACACTAATTCAAAGAGATGTGTGCACCCCTGTGTTTATTGCACATTATTTACAACAACCAAATGATGGAAGGAACTCAAGTGCCCACTGATTGAAGAATGGATAAAGAAGATGTAATACACACACAAACACACACACACACACACACACACACACACACACACATCACATATATGATATATATATAATGGAATATTACTCAGCCATAGAAAATGAAATCTTGCTATTTACAACAACATGAACGACTAGAGCATATAATGCTAAGTGAAGTAAGTTTCTCCATCGGAGAAAGACATATACCATGTGATTTCACTCATACATAGAATTTAAAACACCAAACAAAAAAGAGACAAACAAAAAAGTATACAAATATAGAGAACAAACTGGTGGTTACAGAGTGGAGGTGAATGGGGGAATAGGTGACATGGGTGAAGGAGATTGAGAGTACACCTATCATGATGAGCACTGAGTAATATATAGAATTGTTGAATATCTGTATAGTACACCTGAAACTAATATAACACTGAATGTTAATTATACTGGAAATTAAAAAAGAAATTTGAATAAACAAATATGGCAAAGTCATTTAAGGGTTTTAAATGAAATGTCATATGATTCAATTTGCATTAAAAATTAATCATTCTTGCTATAGGGTAAAAACTGGATTAGAATGGTGGTAAGAGCAGAGGTAAGGAGAATGAGTTGCAAACATGTTGCCACTTTTCCACCAAGAGTCTGCAAGTTAAAGGAGACAGGTGAATGAAAAGGGTCACTGTCTGAGGTTCAAACAATTAAATTACTGAAATAGGAAATATTGGGGAATGAAGAGCATCAAGAGGAAAATGATATTTAATTTGGAGGCATGTTGAATTTGAATACCCTACAAGAAAACAAATGGAAATACCCAATAAAATGGACAGATCTGGCATTCAAAAAGAGCACGAAGTTAGTAATACAGAGTAATCTTCATAAATGACCTAAAACCAGGACAGTAGATAAGGTGTTTTGAGATTAGATTGAGTTAGAGAGAGGGACTAAGAGAAATAACGGGGGAGGGAGAAGCAGCAGCAGAGGAGGGGAGAAAAAGAGAGGACAAGATAAAGACAAGACAGCATCTAAGGAGATAAAACCCTAGTCATAAATATTTAAGGGCTGGGAGCAGAGGATGAGGAATTATAAAAGAAGACTAAGAAGGCACATTTAGATGTGTAGGAAAAACAGAATATGCTCACAAAATCGCAAGAGAAAAGAGTGTCTTAAAGATGCCTAATGGTTTACTGTGCTGAAACACAAACAAGATTGAATAATGCCCACTTATCCCAACAAACTGGAAGCTAGCATGACTTTGGTGAGGAGTATTTTAAAAAGCTCAAATACAATAAAGGTTGAGGCATACTGACCTTCAACCTGGAGGGCACGGTGACCCTGGTGGGGAGAGTTTCAGCATGGTGGTGAGGATGAGACCTACTGCAGTGAGTGGGAACTGAGCAAATATGGAAATCAATGGGCAACAACTGAAGGGGTTTAGCTCTCTCTCTCTCTCTCTCACACACATACACACACACACACACGAAAAGTAAATTAAGTATTATTGTTACCATTTTAGGGATGTAAAAATTGATCTTTATAAAGTTAAGTAACTTGTCCAAAACTACATAGTAAATATCAGAGCTGGGATTCAAAATCCTTGTTAAATGCACTTAAACCCATTATACCACATTCCCATGCATCACCGAAGCTTAGGAATGTCTGGTGAAGATAAGGGCAATTTATCATACATAAGTGACACCTCAATAAAAAAAAAATTAATATTAACTGCAAGATATAGAAACAAACATGCAAAAATATGTAGCATCGCCAAAGTGTTAAAGTAGAGCTAATGGGAAAATTAAGAATTTATTTTTTTACATATTACTTTGACAAAGATTTGAAAGAGAACAGCTAGGGAGGGTATTAGGAAGCACATAACTCATAATATGCTCCTGGAAATGCAACTGTGATTATCTCATGAGACCGCAAGCTCCTCTGGGGCAGTTTTGATGTCTTAATCATCTTTGTTTTTCCCACTGCCTTTTACAGTTTTTGAAAACATAAAACACTCTTATGAAATATTTATTGCCATTTATTGAATTACACTGAATTAAATGAATTAAATAAGATTGTGAATTCCAATTCTAAGACATGATTAATTGTAAAATTATTTAAATATAGATGAATATCATTCTGATTGCTTATGATTTACTTCTGGATGACTTTACTTCTGAGAAGTATATTTCTATTACTGAAATTTTATTGGTATTGTTTGTCTGTGATTGACTTTATGACGGTATGTATGTGTGTTTTGATTAGTAGATCCAATATACTGAAAGCCAGTCAATTTTCCTTACTCATCTATAAATAGTGTTTGATTATTAACACCCATTTGTGTAAAATTTCATTTATTATTTCCCATGAAAGTTGGCTGCTAATTAACTAAGACATCAAAAAGTCCTCCATCGCTTTAAATAGTGATGCTCAACTGCTGTCACACAGAGGGTCACAAAAATCCAGCAGTTCAAGAAAATCAGAAGTTCATTTCTCTCATGTAAGAGCAGGCAGTTTATGGAGAACAGATGGTTCTGTGACATGAGATCATCCAGAGACCCAGAGGCCTTAACCTTGCTACCCTCTCATCCCCTACAGAAGTGCTTTTCAAACTCGATGTGTGTCAGAATCTCCTGGAAGATCTCTCAAAACAGACTGCTGGACCCACCCCCAGAATTTTTGATTCACTGGGTCTGAGGTAGGACCTGAGAATTTGCATTTCTAAAAAGGCCCCACATGTGAGAAGGTATAGGTGCATACTGCTGTTCTGAGGACCACATTTTCTAAACCACTGTCCTAGAGCATTGGCTTCTTCTGCTTGGTCCAGCTACTCACCAGCGTAGTCCATCATGTATAACTTGGGGAAAGGGACAAAAAGAAAGGGAAATGTATCTTTCGATTATCTTAATGGAAAGGTCTAGAATATATATATAAATATATATATTTATCTATTTAATATATATTTATATCTATATATTTTTGCTGACATC
This sequence comes from Procyon lotor, assembly GCA_028646535.1. Lineage (NCBI taxonomy): Eukaryota > Metazoa > Chordata > Mammalia > Carnivora > Procyonidae > Procyon > Procyon lotor. The sequence goes on along the minus strand of CM053610.1, from coordinate 77,345,668 downwards.
TCTTATTCAAAAACTTGGTCACATAGCCATTTTAGTTGCAGAAAAAATGACAACTGTGGTCTCTTGCTGGGAAGATATATCCTTAACTAAAACTCAGGAGGTAATATCACCAAAAGGAAAAAAAGGGGGTGGAAATACTAGTATTTTGGGTACCTTAGCATGCTCTGCCACACCACCCTACTAAGGGTCTTAAAAAATTGTTAAGATCAAGAAGAAAAATCATCTATAAAAGGACATAATAATAATAGCCAAAATTTCAGTGTTTATTATATTCAAAAGCTCTGTGGAACACTTTACATGAAGTATATCCCTTAATTTTCCCAAGAATTCTATGAGGGAGGTCATACAATGCCCTGCATCCCTCCAATATACACTCTATTAGAGATGAACACTAATTCATTATTGCGATTTTCTTACTTACTTGATTTTTGAATTAGTCTGATAATCTCCAATTGTACATAAAAAGAACTCAATTTCTAAAGCACAAATGTTAAAATTAGTTCAGTTCTATTTAGAACCTTTAGAGTCTAGTCTACCTTTATTCATTTGCCAATTTATTACGTAGAGGCATCACCACTTTAAAAATGCTAATTAGTGTTAATATTAATAATAGTTAACATATATTGAGTATTTCTTACATGCCAGGCATTTTTCTAAGTTGTCTTTTAACGTATTACCCTATTAACTCTTTTGAGCCCTGAGATCACACTAGGAGGTAGGCACTATAATTAATTTCATTTACCAATGAAAAAACTGAGACCTAAACCTGCATTAGGTCACAGGACTCACAGAAACTGAGCTGAGATTTGAAACCTGAAGTCTGTGCCCTCAATCACTAAGAAACTATACTAACTCTCAGGATAAATCACTATTGTGTTAAAGAGTAAAGAGGTAATTACAAAATATCTTGTAACTGGATAGTGAAGAAAGGTTATAGGACTTTTGACTCATAAAGAAACATACATAAAACACATTTTTCACTCTGGTAAGAATGTCATGAAATGCGTATTTTGAGAGGCATTACCAGGGAGTCATAATTGAGCTCAATGGAACTAAAATGGGTCTCCAAATGAGTAGACAGTACCCATCTGGTCTGTTTCCATTAAAATGTCTGTGCTTTCATCACACATTAGCATAAGCCCACTAAAATCATTCTCACTGTAGTCATTGAAGTTTTAATGGAAGAACACATGGAACATGAACTGTTGTCTATATTTTCTGCTTCCATTTCTTCCATCCTAGTCTCTCCTGAACTCACTCCAGCAAGGCTTCACCTCACTGCACAGAAGCTGCCCTGATCAAGTTGTTCATGAATCCATAGGTCAAGCCGCCATGTTATGGAAGCAACCATCAGCATCTGGTCTGGGGAATCACTCCCTCCATTTGAAACAATGTCTTTACTTGGCGTCCGGTGTGCCACTCTCCCAGTTCTCCTCCAGACTCACTGACTCCTTCTGAATGTCCTCTCCTGGTTCCTCTTCCTCTTCTCCTCAGCCCTGATTGTATCAAATCTTTAGACTTCTACTCTTTTATCCCCATGTGTTCTCTGCTCTCTATACAATTACACCCGTGATTCTGAATACTGTAAGCTTCCAAATTTGTATCACTAACCCAGGGTTCTTCCAGAAACTCCAAACTCATTTATCCAATTGTTTGCTGAACAACACACCTGAAGCTAACATCCAATCACAAACCTAGCATTCCCAAAATACAAACTCCTAATAAAAACTCTTGCAGTATGCTTTTTATACTGTCTCATCCATCTTTATAAATAGAAGCCTATACTTCCAATAACATAGACTGTGACACCCCAGAACAAATTCCCTTAACCATATACTACTACAGTTCTTTCAGAAAATCTCATGCACAAAACAAACATGTCTACAGATAATAGATAGATGAAAGACAGATAGATATTGATCAATTGCTTGATCTATAGAGAGATGGATAGGTGATAGATAATCATACTGAAATAGTTCATTGATCCCTCTCTACTCCGAAAATTGACAACAAAGTAACATATTTTCAAGTTTAATTCAAATCTTCTGTCTACCTAACCTATTTCACAATGAATTCAATGTGTCAAGTAAACTCATGATCTCAAAAATGGCAACACCTTATTGGCAAAATGCAAGCCTAATACATTTGCAGCTGCCATTTTACCTTTCAATTTACACCCTTGAGTAAATTACTTGAAAGCAAAGGCTGTGTTTTCTTCATATAGAGATTCCCAGCACCTAGTTTAGTGCCTCACACATGGCAGTCACACTCTAAATATTTGTGGAATACGTTTAAAGTGATTTCAACAAAAAGGAAATAGACTTGAGGTGAAAGATAAGCAATGGTGAATATCATATGCTGCATAAATGCATTAGGAAATGCCATCTTGGGGCGCCTGGGTGGCTCAGTGGGTTGAGGCCTCTGCCTTTGGCTCAGGTCATGATCTCAGGTCCTGAGATCTCGCCCCACATTGGGCTCTCTGCTCAGCAGGGAGACTGCTTCCTCCTCTCTCTCTGCCTGCCTCTCTGCCTGCTTGTGCTCTCTCTGTCAAATAAATAAAATCTTTAGAAAAAATAAAATAAAAGGAAATGTCATCTTGCAAAATTGACATAAATGCATTAGGAAATGCCATCTTACAAAAAGATAATGAAGTTTCTAATACTGCAAGAGAAAGAATGGTATCTTTATAAATGCCCAATATCTATTACACCACTGCACAAACAATGGGATAATAATCCTGTTACACAAAGCCAACACTTCTCATGGAATGTATTCTCGTGGTAATTCAGGTTGGGAGCTGCTGGGTGTAACAAGTATCTGCCGCAACTCAACAACCTCATACATGAATTGATACCTATTAAAATACACATGGCTGCTTTCTGAGGGCTGATGGGAATTTCTTGGGCCTCTTCAGAACTCTGGGTACTTTGGATTTCATTGTTTTTGTGGTTTAGAGTAATACTATCCTCCTGAATTTCAAATTTATTTTCTGTAAAACAAGAGAGTAAAAACACCCAGCACCATGTTATGTGTGTGAACGTTCAGTGAGACAATACTTGTAAAACAACAAACCCGCTGCCAGCTCTGCTATAAATGCCAATTTTTATAATAATTGCTTAGAATTTGCTGTTTTATGACAATTATGAATGAGAAAGATTGAAGTTTTCATATTTTTTGATGCCTTACCTTCCTGTCTGAAATCTACCTGAGCAGTTTATCTCAGGCAGGACAGGATTGGAGGGTGGAAAAAGGAATAAATCTGAACCCATCACAGATAGGGTTTCTTCCTATTGCTTTTTTAAATAGAAAATATTTTTTTTCAGATGTATATTTCCCATCACTGTTGATTTTGGTTCATTCTAAGGTACTTGGTTAGAGGATGGGGTAGTTGCTAGGTGAGTGTACCTTGAAAATCTCTCTGGGTATTCTGGGCTATATAGGGTTACTCCTAGTCTTACCTCCATGCCTGGCTTTCACTTCCCATCTTCTTTAGAAACACTGCTTAACGATCATTCCATTTATTTCTACAGGTTTTAACAGATATTTTAATTTTAATAATACCTTGCTAGAATACAATGTACTTAGAAAGGAACAAAGCTTAATTCCCATTCAGGAGCTTAATAAGAATAAGTTAAGACCTAGCCAAGAATAAAGCCAAGTGGTGATTTGATAATTTCATCCAAATAACACATTCTATAAAAACAATTTTAATTTTTTTACTGCATTTCCCTGAATTGATAAAATGGAGTACTAATTTTGTATTTTAGTTTGCTTTTGTTTATTTTTTGCTGTCAGTTAGCCATAGTTAACCTCCACAAAAAAAAACAAAAAAGGAAAGGACTAAGGAAGAATTAAGCTTGAATAAAGGGATAGTCTGTCTAAAGACATGAGAAAAATCCATTTTCTATTTTCATGACCAAGAAAAATTTTTACAAACTGTGGACGGTAGTTGTAAAACTGTTACAGCGCATAGTAATTCCTCAGGCCATGTGGTGTTCAGTTTGATTCAAATTTAGCTCTTCAAATGTCAGAGAATTTCTTTATTTGAGATAGGAATTTTCAAAAGAGCGCAATCTTATTAAACCAAATACATACAAACACACTACACCTCATAACTGACAACTAAGGGATGGGTGACTTGAACAATTAATTTGGACTCATGTTCAGGGAAACCAGCCTCACTAAAGGCTCAGAGATAGACTGCCAGTTATTTATAATTTGTATAATTCTGTTGTTTCTCTCCTCACTGTCCATGTCACACCTTAGCACAGTCAATTTCGGGCTCAGGGATATTTCTCTGACTTTTCCCAAGGCCAGACTTGGAGTAAACAAAACACTCACGTTATAGGAGGTTGGTTTTTCCTACATAAGCCATGTGGAGCATGACTCTACAAGCAGTCTGAGCTGCCGGGTAGGGAAGGGATCCGCCGGCCTCCCCTCCTCCATCACTGGTGTATGTTGAATGCATACTTGCTAGATGTTTTGGTTGATTCTCATGTACAGGACAGTGTAGTTTCTTTGATGTCCAGCAGCATAAAAATAATACGTGTAAATCCAGATACATTTAGCTAACTGCTAATTATGTGTATGAAATCTTTGCATTTTATTTAAGGTCATCAAAAGGAGAAATCAAGGTGCAATCACTTTGTTTTCCCCTGTAGATTGACAACACTATCAATTAAATGACTCCTCCCGGTTTCCCAAAAGGTGAACAGAAAAAGTAGTTTTGCTGTGCATTGTTAAATGACAGCAGAAGTCACATTTTTAAGATATTTAAAAAAATTTGAAGCTCTAAACTTTTAATGATCTTTTGTGTTAACAAAGGATTCTACCTACAGGAAAAGAGCTAAGGTGAAATGAACATGTGGGCTGGTAATCAACTTGAAACAATAAGGAGGCAACTTAATCCCAATTAAATGAAAAGAGTATTTATTTGTGCACTACTTAACTTGGAGTTTTTCCAAATCCCTCATTGTACAAGTTGTGTGCTGTTATAAGTACTTCAAACCAGAGTCTCAATAACAAACCACAGACCAGTGAAATAAATTCAGTCTGAAATCAATTAAACTGCTGCCTTCATTTGATTATTTTTCCGACACTAAGATATATTTGTTACACACTTTCACTTTAACTTTAGGAAGTTCTCAGAGTCTCCTGAGCTTTTGATAATAAAAAAGATAGGGTGTGATTTCAAAAATATACACAAACCCTACACATCTGTACCTAAGTTCTGAGAAAGCACTACAATTTGCTAGATGCACAGTAACAATTTTTAAGGTTTGTACTATATTTTTAAAGTTTCCTTAAAGCCATAAACTTTATGCAAAACACTGCATCAGCCATTTAGAGTAAACAGGTTAGAATTCTAGCTTTATCTCTCATTTCTTTCATCTCCCAGTTCCCTCTGCCCAGGCTATTGTGGTTATTTAGAAATCAATTACTTTTACTAGTTGCTTAAAATTTTTGGTGCTAAGTAGTGACACCACATTTGTGTGTTTATTTGGTTTTTTCCACATGTTCTTACCATCTTTCCATATCTGTGGGCAGATGTGTTACAGTTAGTATCAGAACTCAAATTTGAACTTCACTTGGTACCAAGACAACTAAGTATCTCAGATTGTGTCCTTTGCCTTCTTAGATCCCACAGGTCACCTTCACTGAGCTTCTCTAGTTCTTCTAGCGCATGAAGATGTGGAGGAGAATTATCAAGCAGAACAACTCCTACAAGAGCAGTGAAGTATTCCTCCTGTTGCCTCCCCTTCTGCTTCTCAAAATGGCTCCTCACAACCAGGCTGCCACGGTTCCCTGTTGGCCCCAGTGCCCGAATGTTCTGAAACTCTGTCCCATGCCTTTCAAGAAGTGTCCAACTATACGCTTGTCTCTGACTCTTACTCTGACTCTGACAAATAGCATTTGCCCGCTGTCTTATTTTCCTGGGGCAAATTTGTTATAATCTAACTAATTATTTGATTTCAAAGTGCATTTAACATAATGTGAATTTAGCAACCCACACAAAAGATAAGAACCTCCAGTCTTTCAGAGATAACTTTTAAAACACTGTTGGTTATATGGAGCAGTAAGATACATAGAAAGACAAAATTAAACATTGGCATTTCTATTTTGGGAAATTTTTTTATATTTCAAAAAGAACAAAAAGTAATGGAACAATCACCCATATGTTACCACCTAAAATTAACAGGTTGGGTTTTGGCAGATTTAGTAAACTCTAGTTTTTGCATGTTGCTAATTAAATACATATAGATATAAATATAGATATAGATGATATAGATATAGATAGATATAGAGATATAGAGATATAGATATAGATGATATAATATCATATATATGATATAATATGTAAATGTATTAGCTCATTTATTTATTTATTTATAAAAGTTGAACATCACAGACAAAGCTGAAGTTTACCTGAACCAAAATGTATAGCAGTCCTTTTTTTTCTTACATGTGTCAATTAAATCTAAGTCATGATCATTAGCAAAATGAGCTCATTAGAAAAGAAGGAAAAATATCAAATAAGTTATATTGCTTTATGGTTATGAATTAATAAATACTCCTCTTACTAAGTGTCCACTTAGTAAATGTCAGATTATATATATATATATATATGCATATACACACACACATATATATATATACACATTACATATACACACACACATATATATATACACATTACATATACAAACACACGCACACACACGTACTCCACTAGTTCTCACATGGATGGTGGTCAAAGGCCACTTAGCCTTCATTTTTCAGATAAGGAAACAGAAGTATATGTAGTTAATGACTTCACCACGGGCTCAGCAAGTAAAAACATGATCTGAACTTTAATCGGCCTGATGTATAAACCTGTACTCCTAACTAAGGCACGCTGTTCATTCTGTCACCAAATGTAAGTTAAAATTTGACATTTTTCCCTTCCTTGCCACCAGTCAGGTATTTTTTTCACAAATTCAGTACCAGGTAGTAATCATTACAAAAATTACATTTTTGAAGCATTTCTTATTTTTAGAGGATGTTACCATTTGATTTATTTTACTTAATGACCTAAATAATCAATTTGAGACAGTTGGTGTGTTTTAACATTTGGATCATAGCTTATTATTTGAGTAATACACAAGCTGAGACGGGGTTTGGCTGACATGGTGAAGTATCGATGTGAAAAGGGAACACTTTTGCAAATCAAAATGATTGCTTTAGCCAGATCCATTTTCATAAATATTAAAACCAATATTTACTGGCTTGGATTACTTCTCTCATAGGGCATAGCTAAGTTAAAATATTAATGCTGGCGAGGAATTAGTTCATAACGTGTCCTCATTGCCATTTGGCATTTTAAAGCAATTTGAGATATTGAAGTTTTTGGTGGTGGTGTTGTTTTGGGTTTTATTTTTGTTTTTTTGTTTTTTCTGGAAGACAGTAAATGCCTTGAGCATCTGCAGAGTAACTATTGTTTAAAACACATTTCAGGCTAATTTGACTCAGCTAGAAAGGAGGCTTATGATGTGGCCTATTTAGCTGGTAAAATTTCTCACTGACTTGGATTTCCTAAACCTAATCAGTCAGTATTATTTTTCTATGAAATTAGTTTATATCCAATGGGATTTTTTCCCCATAAATAATATATGTAAAACCATGTAAACAACGAACTGCAAGGAATCATTTTTCCTCTTTATTTGCCCAAAACTCGAAGAGTATAAATGACATTGTAGGAAGAATTGATAATCAACCTGATAGAAGTAACCTACCTCAACCACTTTTCATGTGTCCATTTAGATCTATCTATTAACCTAATTTCATAAATCTCACATACGTCTGGCTCATTTGCCTTAGATGATATTATCATCTTAAGCTACTGTATATAAGGAAATTAATATCTACTTTTTCTTGTAAATCAATCCTTTACAATGTCTCTCTAAACCTCAGTGAAATCAAAAGTATAGTTTTAAAAACATTATTGCTCCTTATTTTTTGGTATTACTTTTGTTTTTATTGTTGCAATAAATGATGTAAACAAAAATGCCTAGGCATCCCAGGGCTCCTGGCTCATCTAGACCTTTAAAACCCAACTACATAGCTCAAGACCACTCCCATTTATGGTTGAAAGCTCAACACCCTTCTTGGAATATCCACCATGGCCCCAGGGTAGGAGGGTATGAAGGCTTTCATTCTCCTGGCCATTTGAGCCTCTAGATTTGATGTCCATCCTGTTGTCTTGCCTCCTGAGCCTATTTCATTCCACCTTTTGCAAGAATGCTGTCACTCTCCCTTATTTTTTCAAGCAAAGCATCAATAATGCAATTTGTGGCATTTAGTAGATATTTGCTCAAGCTCTGGAAATAAACCAGAGGCCTACTTTGCAGCACAAAGTGAGAAATAATTCCTAAAAGAGAATATCAGACTCCACACTTTTTAAAGTTACTTGGACATCCCTTCACAGGGGCATTCTCACTGCTTCTTCTTTGTCCTTTTTTTTTTGAGCCTGAGTCATTTTTCTACTGCCCATGCATGCAACCTTCCCTTCCTCCCTTTTCAGGCCCTCCTCACATCCTCTCTTTGACTGACTGCTCTTTATTTCTCATATGGGCCATGGTATTGCTCTCTTTCTCTTTTTTTTTTTTCTTCACTTTTCTTGTATTTAGGTGAGTTTTTTATATATGCTTTCATAACCAAAAGGTTCATTCATAGGTATTTCTAAGTTAGAAAAAAAAAGTCATCTACCTTAGGTCTTTAATCCCAGCAAAACAAAATGTATTACTTTCATTTTCTCTTGTCTTTGATTTAGTCACTTATTTTTAGCCAGTTATTTTTTTTTTATTTAGTTCTACTGATGATTATTTTGGTAGTCTATTTGAAATCCTTTTTGAAGAGTGTGTTATATAAACTTTACTGTATAAATTATACATAGATGGATGATAGATAGAGCTACACACGCAGATACATACAATGTTTTATCTTCACTTACTTTCTTATTGTCTGATGCATCACACATCAAAGGTCTGACAAAATCTGAATTTCAGAAAAAAAAACAAGCAATTTGCTTCAGAGTAGTAAATCCTACTTTTCAGTGGGATAACTTAAAATTTTAAAAATCACCTTTTCAATGTTCTGAAATCACAATATTTATTAAGCTACATAAGTACCATGCCCTTTCCCTAGTGAATTTTCTTTGGAAAGGTTAACAAAATTTACTTGCACGCCCTTCCTTTTTCTGTGGTACCAACACCGTACCCAGTGCTGAAGCTAGCACATCTAAAGCATAGTTCTTGCCCTAGAACTTTCACTGTATAAATAGCTAAAAGAAGAATGCACTGCAATTACTCTGCATTTGCTTCTAATTGTTCTAATTACCTCACTACTCTAGAAATATTCATTCCTCAGCTTTGATTTTGTTGTCTTATTGTTTAGAGAGAGAAAGAGCATTTTTTTTTCTTCACCATAAATGTGCTTTTTTGGGGGAGGAGAGGGTATTTCTTTGGTACCGTATATTAAGCAGTGCACTTCCCATAAAGATTACTTTTAAAGTCATCAAAGATGTGACATTTATGGTATCAAAATATGAAAGAAGGATTGTGCATGTAGGGTAATGGCAGCACTCACTGCTTTCCATAAAGCACTTTCCATGATGAATTGATTAAATAGGCCAGGAGCAGAGTTAAACAGATTTCCATGGATCTCATCCAGATAGCATTTTACCAGCCTGTTCTTATGCAGTGCCAGGAAAACTGTAAATAAGTTACTGACCCTTCCTTAGAGCAGATACTGCCAGAAAGTTCACTGTGTTTTTAGCTTATAAGATAAAGGACCTATGGTTTCATCACCATTATTATCATCTGCATCACCTAATGGTCTCGTGCTAAATTCCAGACAAAGCATGAGGCCGAGGGTTTTACAAACATTATCTGGAATATTCACACCAATCTTGAAAGGCAAATAATGGCATCTTCACTTAACAGATGAGAAAACTGAAATTCAACATTTTAATTTGCATCTGTAACTTCTTAGAATCATGTTTACTTGCTTCTGCTTAAGACCGGTATTAATTTTTCCTACACTAAAGTATATGCATAATAAAATGTTACTATCAAAAATCACATTTAATGAAATTGCTATTTTAAGATTACTAGACAACACTGAGATGATCAAGTTCAACTTTTATAAATTTCAACAGGCCCATAACTATGTGCTTCATATTGTAAAAAGTCAACTAAACATTACATTTTTCCATATGCTCACTTTTTTTTAATGTGTGGGATCCATTTTACTTTTCTCTACTCCTTTCCCTTTTACACCCTCTTCCACTAATGGTTATATTCTTAAAAGGCATTGAACAACATGCAGAACAGGACTGTGATCCTGGAGAGAAGGAAACACATGCAGTGAACCCCAAGATTGCTTCATCTCTCTGCCTCAGGGCATTTTGCTGCCACCAATCCAAGCAGAGTCAGTCTCCCAAAGCTGAGGAGGTAGACAAAAAAGTTCCAAGATACTGAAGGGGTTGGAATCTGCAAGGCAGGACACTGAAGAGGAGCTGTGCAGGGTGAGAGTGGAGGCAGAAGTATGTGTGGACATCCACTGTGGATACTAAGCTGGGGATCAGTTGGACATTTGGAGGGTTGGACTGCACAGACCACAGCAGATAGGGCTGCCAGGGAGTTGAGAGCTGAAAGGTTATGTCAAAAGTTGTGCAGTACTGGGAACATTGGAATAAAAATAAATAAGTAAATAGAAAAACTATATTATCACATTGATAAATGATAAAAGCTCTCAGCAAACTAGAAATAAGTGGAAATTTTTTCCATATTACAAGAGGCATCAATGAAAAACCTACTGCTAGTATTATACTTAACAGTGACTAAATACAAGTTATGTTCAGTCTCATCAGTTCTCTCTTTTTTTTTTTAATATTTTACTTATTTATTTGACAGAGAGAGAGAGATCACAAGGAGGCGGAGAGGCAGGCAAAGGGAGAGGGAGAAGCAGGCTCTCCGCTGAGCAGAGAGCCCAGTGCGGGGCTTGATCCCAGGACCCTGGAATTACGACCTGAGCTGAAGGCAGAGGCCTAACCCACTGAGCCACCCAGGTGCCCTCATCAGTTCTCTTAAAGAGTGTAGTAAGAGCCCTAATCTGTGTGATGAGAGGACCAAAAAATAATAAAAGACAAAAAGTTGGAAAAAAGAAGAACTAAAGCTGGTTTTGGGGGTTTTTTTGCATGTAACATGATCATTTACATAGAAAACCTTAAGGAATCTATAAAAACTACTATGTGTATTTAGTAAGATCACAGAATACAGAATGTATGAAATCAGTTGTACTTCCATATACTAGCAACAAATATTTGGAAAATAAATTTTAGGAATTAAGTCTTTTTAGAATACTATCAAAACATCATAATCTAGAAGACTATCTAAGAAAATATGTGCAAAATATCCATACTGAAAATTACATTATGGATGAAGAAATTAAAAACTAAAACTAGGTTTACGGATTGGAGGACTCAGTATTGTTAAGATGTCCATCTGCCCCAAGATGGTATGTAAATTCAGTACAACCACTCTCAATATTCCAGTAGGCAATCCAGAAGAAAAAGATACACTGATTCTAAAATTTATGTAGAAATTCAAGAATTCAGAATAACCAAGTGATCTTTAAAAAGAAAAACAAAGTTGGATAATCACACTATCTGAATTAGAGATTTACTATAAAGATACAGTAATTAAGACAGGGTGGTATTGGCATTAGGATAGAAAACTGTGTCATAACATGATACTTTATATGGAAAACCCAAAAGACTCCACCCTCAGATTACTAGAACTTATACAGCAATTCAGTAATGTGGCAGGATACAAAATTAATGCACAGAAATCAGTTGCTTTCTTATACGCTAACAATGAAAATATGGAAAGGGAAATTAGAGAATCAATTCCATTTACTACAGAACCAAGAACCACAAGATGACTGGGAATAAACCTAACCAAAGAAATAAAGATCTGTACTCAAGGAACTACAGAACACTCATGAAAGAAATTAAAGACACAAAAAGCATTCCATGCTCATGGATGGGAAGAATTAACATTGTTAAAATGTCTATACTGCCCAGAGAAATCTATACTTTCAATGCCATCCTGATCAAAAGTCCACCAGCATTTTTCAAAGAGCTGGAACAAACAATCTCAAAATTTGTATGGAACCAGAAAAGACCCCAAATTGCTAAAGAATGTTGAAAAAGAAAAACAAAGCTGGGGGCATCATGTTGCCTGATTTCAAGCTTTACTACAAAGCTGTTATCACCAAGACAGCTTGGTACTGGCACAAAAACAGACACATAGACCAGTGGAACAGAGCAGAGACCCCAGATATGGACCTGCAACTCCATGGTCAAATAATCTTCGACAAAGCAGGAAAAAATATCCAGTGGAAAAAAGACAGTCTCTTCAATAAATGGTGATGGGAAAATTGGACAGCATATGTAGAAGAATGAAACTCGACCATTCTCTTACACCATATACAAAGATAAACTCGAAATGGATAAAAGACTTCAGCGTGAAACAGGAATCAATCAAAATCCTAGAGGAGAACATAGGCAGTAACCTCTTCGACATTGGCCACAGCAACTTCTTCAAGACATGTCTCCAAAGGCAAAGGAAACAAAAGTGAAAATGAACTTTTGGGACTTCATCAAGATAGAAAGCTTCTGCACAGCAAAGAAAACCTTCAACAAAACAAACAGGCAACCCACAGAATGGGAGAAGATATTCGCAAATGACACTACACACAAAGGTCTGATATTTAAGATCTATAAAGAACTCCTAAAACTCAACACTCAAAAAACAGATAATTGCATCAAAAAATGAGCAGAAGACATGAGCAGACACTTCTCCAAAGAAGATATACAAATGGTTAACAGACACATGAAAAAATGTTCATCATCTTTAGCCATCAGGGAAATTCAAATCAAAACCACACCGAGATACCACCTTACACCAGTTAGAATGGCCAAAATCAACAGGACAAATGTTGGAGAGGGTATGGAGAAAGGGAACCCTCTTACACTGTTGGTGGGATTGCAAGCTGGTGCAGCCACTTTGGAAAACAGTGTGGAGATTCCTCAAGAAATTAAAAATAGAACTACCCTATGACCCTGCAATTGCACTACTGGGTATTCACCCCAAAGATACTGATGTAGTGCAAAGAAGGGCCATATGTACCCCAATGTTCATAGCAGCAATGGCCACAATCGCCAAGCTGTGGAAGAGCCAAGATGTCCTTCAACAGACGAATAGATAAAGAAGATATGGTTTATATATACAATGGAATATTATGCCTCCATCGGAAAAGATGAATACCCAACTTTTATATCAACATGGACAGGACTGGAAGAGATTATGTTAAGTGAAATAAGTCAAGCAGAGAGAGTCAATTATATGGTTTCACTTGTGTGTGGAGCATAAGGAAAAAGATGGAGGACATTGGGAGGAGGAAAGGAAGGGTGAATTGGGAGAAATCGGGGGGGGAGGGGAGATGAACCATGAGAGACTGTGGACTTTGATAAACAAACTGGGTTTTAGAGAGGAGGGGTTTGGGGGTTTGTGTGAGCCTGGTGGTGGGTATTGAGGAGGGCACATAGTGCATGGAGCACTGGGTGTGGTGTATGAACAATGAATCCTGGAACACTGAAAAAATAAAATAAAAGTTAAAAAAAAAAAGAAAACTGTCATAAGAACAGAATACAGATTACAGAAATAGAATCACTGCTCAACTCATTTTTAATAATGGGATCAAGTAAATTCAATAGGGAAAGGAAAGTCTTTTTAACAAATGATGATGTAACAACTGGATAAATCTATAGGAAATAAAAACAAATCTACACCACTACCTCACATGATTCACAGAAAATAATTTGAGGTGTATTATATGCGAAAAAAGAAAACTCATATGCTTTTAGAAGAAAACAAGGTAGAACATCTTCCTGACCTTGGAGTAGACAGTCTTCATAAAGTGGCCATGAAACATACTAACCACACACAAAAAAATAATAAATTAGACTTCATACAAAATTAAAATACTCTTATAATCAAATAATATTGTTAAGAATATTAATACACAAACCAAAGACTGAAGAAAATATTTGCACCACTACGTATCTGTTACATTGTATATCCAGAATATATATGAAACTCTAAAAAAAATAACTAATTAGAAGATTAAGGGGCTTCCTAGGTTAAAGCCTCTGCCTTCGGCTCAGGTCATGATCTCAGGGTCCTGGGATCAAGCCCCACATCAGGCTCTCTGCTCAGGCCTGCTGCCTGCCTCCCTTTCTCTCTCTGCCTGTCTCTCTGCCTACTTGTGATTCCTCTCTCTCTGTCAAATAAATAAATAAAATATTTAAAAAAGATGTTTAGAAGATGAAGCAAAGAAATGAGTGGATATTTTTTTCTTAAAGATTTTATTTATTCATCTGACAGAAAGAGAGAGCGAGAGCATGAGCAAGGGAGGATGGAGAGGGAGAGAAAGAAGCAGACTCCTTACTGTGTAGGAAGCCAGATGTGGGACAAGAACCCAGGACACCGGGCTCATGACCTGAGCTGAAGGCAGAGGTCACCTAGGCACCCTTAAGCGGATATTTTAAAAGAGATATATTAATGGCCAAAAAGCACAGGAAAACAGCCTTAACATCATTAGTCATTTGGGAAATGTAAATTTAAACTGTAATGAGAAACCACTTCACAATCACTAACATGGTTCAGATTTTTCAAAAGACTGATAATAACCAAACTACACAACAGAGGAACCAGAACTCCTAAACACTGCAGCAAAGACTATATTGATATAATCACACTAGAAACTTCTTTAATGAGTTCTTTAAAAGTTAAACATAAATCTGTGCTAGAACCTGGCGATTCCAATTCTTGGTATATATGCAAGAAATATGTAAACATATCCCCATAAAAAGATTTATCTAAGAATATTTATAGTAAACTTACTCATACTAGTCAACATCGTGGAAACAGCCCAAATGATTATTAAGAGAAAGGGTGTAAACTCACAAAAGAAACTGAGGTGGCTGGGGGGTAGGAGGGTAGGGATAGGGTGGTAGGGTTATGGACATTGGGGAGGATATGTGTGTGCTATGGTAAGTGCTGTGAAATGTGTAAGCCTGATGATTCACAGACATGTACCCTGGGGCAAATAATACATTATATGTTAATTTAAAAAATTTTTTCAAAAAGGGAGAGAATGGATAAAATCTGTTGCATTTCTATACACTAAAAAATAACTATCAAAAAGAAAAATTAAGAAAACAATCTCATTTAAAACTGCACCAAAAGAATAAAATACCTAGGATTAAATTTAGCCAAACAGAATAAAGACTTGTACATTAACACCTGTAAGACATTAATGAGATAAACTGAAGACTAAACAAATAAATTGACAAATATTCAATGCTAATGTATTGGAAGAGTTAATATTGTTAAAATATCCGTACTCTCCAAAGCAATATACAGATTCAGTGCAATCCCTATCAAAATTCCAATGGTATTTTTCACAGAAATAGCACAATCCTACAATTTGTATGTGACAGTAAAGACCCCAAATACCCAAAGCAATCTTGGAAAAAAACAAAGCCAGAAGCATCACATTCCCTAATTCAACTATGTTACAAAGCTCTAGTAATCAAAATGGTATGGTATTGGCATACAAATAGACACACGGATCAACAGAACAAAATAGAGATCCCAGAAATAACACATATAGTCAATTAACTTATAAGAAAGAAAGCAAGAATAGACAGTGAGAAAAGAACAGTCTCTTCAATAAATGATAGTAGAAAAACTGGACAGGCACATCAAAAGAATGAAACTGGAACCCTATGTTACACTACAGAAAAATAAACTCAAAATGGATTAAAGACTTGAATGTGAGACCTGGAACTACAAAAGCCCTAGAAACATGCTCTGATATAAGTCATAGCAATGATTTTTTCAGATTTAACTAGAAAATTCTTAGCACTAAAGAAGGGCATTGACAGCTGAAAAATGTGACAGTAAAAAAAATGCTAATATATTTAATCTCTACTGGGGAATCAAAGATAACACTGAAACTTTTGGTGAATGCAGCCCTCCACAGCAAGGTAATGCAACACCTTTCACTCCTTCTTATATGTGTCTCCGGTTACTGAATCTGTTCATTTTGTTGTTTCTCGGAAATAAGAATTATGTTTTTTAACTGTTAAATTGGTTGTAAAATGCTTCAAATATAAATCTTGACAACAAAAGCACTATTTCTCAAATACATAGCTGGAAGAAATGTTTATTCCGAAAAAAGCAAAAGGCCACGAGGGCAAAGAAAATGGAGGATTTGAATAGAAATAATGAAGTGATCTTAATTATAGTGATGAGACGAAACTTACCATGTGGAATGTTTTCTATAAACATAACTCTTTTGATTACCATTTCAATTAGCCAAAAATCTCTGCTTTCATATTTAGAATCAATTTACAGTTGAAACAAAACATGTGATATTTTATATCCAAAAAGGTAGAAAGAGAGTTATGTTTCCCAGGAGATGACATAATGATGCTCCTCTCTTTTGTAACCAAGAACTTCAAAAAGGAATAAACAGTAATTGCTATTCCACAGTTAGTGAGGACTCACCGTGTCCCAAACACTGTGCCATGTCAGAAATACAGACATGATGGCAATAAAATCACAACCTAGGACACGGCCTGGCAGAAAGAGACTCTACACAACGTAAAGACTTCAATAGGGTTGTGCTCAGACTATTGTGAGATGCCTTCAAATTTGTGTTTTAATTTCAGAATTTTTTGCAGGAAAACATTCAAAAGGAAGCCGTTTCTCTAAAGGCCCAAAATACACATCCATAAAGATTGCTATTTTAGTATCTACTAAGAAATTGAAAACAGGGGCACGTGGGTGGCTCAATCAGTTAAGTGTCTGCCTCCAGCTCGGGTCATGATCCCATCAAGCCCCATGTCAGGCTCCCTACTCTGCCTGGAGCCCATTTCTCCTCTCCTTTGCCTGCCTCTCGGCCTGCTTATGCTCGCTCTCTCTCTCTCTCTCTCTCTCTCTCTCTCCCTGTCTCTAATAAATAAATAAAATCTTAAAAAAAAAAAAAGGAATTGAAAACAAACAAGGTGTCTAAAGACAGTGACTGGTTATCTGAGCCTTGATCCATCTATGCCATGAAACAATACATAACAATTTAACAACAAATATATCCTAGTTTACCAGCATCCCTGGCTTAGGGCAAGACATTTTGCCTTTCCCTGTGTCTCAGTTTTTCCATCCAAAAATAGCCCCAAAATATTTGCTTCACTGTTCTTGCACATGTGGGGGATGAATGAAAACTAGTATGTAAAATATAAGCCCAAAAGGACCCAATTACTAAAAATTTTAAAACCCATAATTTTAATAAAATAGGAAGTTAGTAAGTGAAAGCACTACCTCTTCATCACAAAATTCTACATTCTTAGGCTTAAGAATAAACTTATTATTTTTATGATTAGAACACTGATAAAAAACAATATAGTAAAAAACAAAGCCTGTTCTATTCCTGTGGGGTTTTCCTACGCTGACTTTTCAAACTGAAGAGGTTTTCATAAGCATTTTCAGTTCACCACCATACAGACGCCTAAAGTAGGGAGATACGTTATCCATTGCCCTGGTTTGCACATAATGATCCTACATTTTGCTCATGAGAACACTTCAGACTCCATTTTCATTATGACACCCACTTCATAATTCTTGTTTTAGCTCATATTATGGGAAAAGCAAAATATACAAAGCTACTTCAATCTTACTTTAGTTTATAGAACAAAACACCCAAAGAAGCGTAAACACATAACGCACAGTGCTGGCAGTTTCTCTCACCACAGTTCTGGTTACCTCTTAATAAAATGGCAGAAGTGGGATTTATTCAGACTTCAGATAACAGAAAGTAAAAAGGATATCCTTCGGTTCGAGTAGTCTCCACTGCGTTCAGAATGGCCATTTAATTAGACAGTCCTTCCTTTTGACTTTGGCCCATTATCCCTGGCCCTGTTCATGTTGCCGCATTAAACAGAAGTCTGCCTTTTTCAAAAGAATTAGCAGATCATTTTTATTAGTCAATGGCTGCAAAGTTCACAGTAGTAAAAGACATCAAAAAAAAAAAAAAAAAGATGTTCCAAAAAGGTTTATTCAATGTTCCTTAAAATAATATTATGTAATAATCAAATGTTATCACACCCAGTTGGTAAAGGCCAGGCTGTCATTAAGAAAATTGCACCCTCTGCCCTACCTTAGTTTGGTCTGAGCAAAAAAGATTTGTCTCCAGGCACACCCTATAAACCTGCTCTGATTCACTACCTTTCTCCCTCTTTTAAAACCTGATGATTGATAGGAATGACATCCAATCACTTGGCCTTTCCTTTTTGGGACTCTGAGAAATGAGTGTCACTATTTTCTAACAGAAATATTATAAAGTAACAAGCAAAAAGCAAACAGAAAATTTCACCATATACAAAATTGAGATTAAAGACTATCTCTTCCTTGATCCCTTCATTTCTTATAGCTCAAGAAATAATCTCTTGGGAAGAGAGCAGTCTAAGCTTTGCTCTCTCAGTTAAACAAGTTCATAAAATCCCCAAATAGAGCACAACAGAGTAAATCAGAGAAAAGTGTGCTAGGCCTGTGTCTGCAGGATTCCCTCAGAGTGTCCCAGTCCTTCAGATTCACATGACCTAGTGTTGTGACAATACAGTCGGCCACCAGAGATTCAAGATTCTTCAGGGACAGTACTCTAATCTATAACAGTGAATGTGAGTACTTCCAAAATTCTGCCATATCGAATTAAATAGGATTTCCTAACTGTTTTTCTGGAAAGGCCACGATCCTGGAAATATTCAATCTCTCCCTCTCCCTCAGCCCACAAATCAAACAAATCTCCAGATCCTTTAGCTTTTGTATTATAAACATATTTTAAATCAATCCACTTTTCTCAGGCACCTTCATCATATCCCCGTTCAGGTTCTGACCAACACGCTGGCTGCTGAGATAATGGATCTCACAACTAACTTCAACATCTTCTAAACCACTGTCCATACATTCACCACAGAGTTTGTCAGAGTCTTTCCATACCACAGACACTCTTGAGACCTGCCAAAGTCTCCATATTTCTTTCAGAACAAGGTCCATGTGGCCCATCATAGGGGGCAAATTCAGAGACCAAAGCCACCCCCGGGGCTGGAGCAGGGCTCTGGGGTCAGAGGAACTTTCATTACAGTCCCTCCTCTGCCAAACACTTGGGCCAGGTAGTACGGGCACTCTCTACCTATGGGACCGAGGGAAGGTTTACTCAAACACTCTACCTATGGCATTTCCTCACAGTAGTCAGGAACAAAGTAAGCTCCCAAGAAATATTAGCTCATTATTACTATCATTAACTCTACTTGGATAAAGCAAACTGTGTGAGGTTTTTTCGGGTATTTGGTTTTATTTTTACCTACTATTAGTTTTTCCCTTTACTTTCTCTCTCCATTCAAGGAACTTGTAAATCATTTCTTTTTCTGCAGCCTGTGTGATGCCCCCTTGTGGTCATAGCTCTATGCGATTTCCTCCAAAGCACAGAGGTGTGTGGTGGTCAGGAAAGGAGAATTTTCTGGCCAGTCTCTCAACGTAAGTCTAAGCCTCAGGACAATTTATGTGTTGTTGAACAAAGCTTTAGGAAAGATGCAAGACGTGTTCCCTACAGTTTAAACAGAGATTCTATCTGGGGTAGTAGATGAGAGACCAGAAGAGAGAGTTCTGTGGAACCCTGGGGCCGCAAGGCCCGGCTCTGCTTTCTGTCTGGCAAGCTGGCAAGACCCAAGTGGGCAACAGCTGCTCCCGCATTGAGAGAGACAGGTGCCCCAGCGCCCACATGGCATTTAGCTCACAGTGCATGACCAACAGTTACTGACCGAGATATAACCGAAGTGAGCTGTTTGCAGCTAGTGATGGATAAACTAGACACAGAGCTGGACCACGGTCCTGTGGCAGTCCATTTCCTAAGGATCCCTTCTCATAATTCCTGAATTAGACATTTTACTCTTAATATCCATGTCTTTCTCCCCCGCTCACAAGCCTCTGCGGATATTGGAGCCGTGAGGTAAAAATTGCCACCCCAGAACAGGTGTTCCCATATTCTTAAATCACACTTACTTGGGACAAGATGAGTTACCAAAAAAAGACTGCTATTTTAATGGTGCTCATCACAGTCATGACTGGCTCAGGGCTTTCAAATCTCCTCCCTCAACTGCAGCAAATTTAGAAAGCCTGCATTTTTTTAACGCATTCTAAAAGATTCAACAGTTTTCTCCATGTAATCAGAGACACTAATTATCAAGCCTATTTCAGATAAAGTAGTAGTTAATGCCAATTTATCAAGATGGGAAATGAATCTGATTTTATTTCTATTGCGACTGCCCAAAGGCAGGTGGCTTAAGGCAAGTATATTTAGTTTAATGAGACTCGAGGGGATAGACGATCTAAGTTTGAGCGCCCTCATTACGCATCAGCAAATACACTGACCTGCCTGCTGCAAGAATTCAATTTATATTTACACAAAACATGACCATAGCCAGTCCACTGGTGTAAGTGTAAGATATCCAAGCTCCCTTCTCCAGATGGAATTTCTGTGATCTTATTCCAATATTTGTGTCTCGAGCTCAATTTGGAAGTAATTTCTGGTCTAAATGCTTCTTCCTTCACCTCTTTTAAGCCATCTCACAAAGCTATTATTTTCTAATTTTCAGGGACAGAAAGGAGTCTAGAGTGACTCAATTTCTAAGTATTTTATACTTTATTCATTAACATGTCCCCATCATAAAATTGTCAAGGATTTACTATTATGAAGATTCAACACTACCTAATCCAGAGCCCCTAGAAAATGCAGATGAATGCAAGGAAATATTAACCCATCATTGCAGTGTCCAGAAGTAACATTTTGGCGGGTCAGTCACCTGCAGTTCATTGCACTTACACCAGTAAACTGAGGTTGACCAGAATGAATAAACACACATGAAACATCTGGAATTCATTCTTAAAGGATTGTGTCTAAAAGGAAAGATATCACGGATAGTCTACTTGAGCTGAATTTGGGAGCCAAACCCTTCATGCCTGGAACCTCCTTTTCCTACCCCTACCCTAGTTCCTGAGGTCACACTATGATTTGGAAGAACACAGATGGGAAATCGCTGCAATGAAATATTCAATCAAATTATTACACATAAGTAAATGGTATACAGTTCAAAGGCAGGGTGGAGAGAGATAAAAAGAAAAAGGGGGGAGGAGAGGAGAGGGAGGAAAAGAGTGAGAGAAAGAAGATGAATTTGAGAATTCTAGTTCTAGTCTCAGACAGAATGCGTTTATTTCACTTCTTGATCCCGTTGAAGTTCAGTGTAACCATGTAATTTGCTTTGACTAGTGGAATGATGGGTGGTTATTTTCCTTTGTGTTTATGAGAGCTAGTGTGAATGTGCCATGCTCTCTCTCCCTCTTTCATAGGCCCTAGAAACACTCCTGATGATGGTTGTCCAGCAGCGTGGAGCGTGAGCAAGGGTAATGCAAAGAACCCCAACTGACCTTTGGTAGACATGGAGGATGAGCAAGAAATAAGCTTTTTCTAGTTAGACCATGGAAGATGTTTATTATCACAGCATAACCTACCCTACCTGTATTGATATAAATGAGTGACAGTAGTGGGATACAGCTACAACCATTAGTCCTTACATCTATATCACTGCATTGGGGTTGGAGGGTGGGATTTGAGGAAACTAGTACTGGAGACTGAAAAAATGGTGGTCCACCTTATGCACAGGTTGAACATTGGATAAATTGCCACCTGTAGTTCTTGGAAGGCAGAACATGTTCCTAACAAACTTGTGGCTCTAAGAGGCAAAGGCAGAAGACAAAATGTTGGTAGCATGTGTGACGATTGCTGCAAGCTCTGTTTAGAAAAGTAACATAAGCAAAAGATAATTTCAGAAAATAATTAATCACTTTGTAAGCACAGAATTAATGGGGACAAAGAGTTCACAAACAGAGATTCATAGAGTTCAAAGAGGCAACTCTTTCTCTATCCAAAAGTGGTGGTGAGAGAATGGTACCATACCATTCTCAGGGTATGGTTTTTCTCCCTCCCTTTAGTAGGAGAAGTCCTACTAAAATCCAAGATCAAGTCAAGGGTATGGCCACTATCCCTTGATTCAAATTTCTTAATTCATTAAGTTTTATCAATATGAAGATCACACCAAGGATGTGGTGCCAGTAAGCCCTTTAATTTGACAAAGTCCTTAAGAGACGAGTGACTAAGTGTAGCTTTCTCTCTGAAGCTCAATAAACTCAAGCTACCCATGATGAAATCACAGAAAACACAGGGATCAAGAGTAAGGGTGTAAAGATGCATCACAAACTCATAAGATTATATATCTAAAAAAGAACGGTGAGTATCTGTGGGTCTTTGCATCAAAAGGAATGACCACTAGACATGAGGAACTGTTATGGGCTGAATGTTGTGTTCTCCCCAAATTCTTATGTTGGAGCCTTAATCACCAGTGTGATTGTATTTGGAGGTGGAGACTTTGGGAGGTAATTAGGGGATGGAGCTCCCATGATGGAATTAGTATCCTTATAAGAAGACATAAGAGAGCATGTTTTGTCTCTCTGTCATATGATTATACAGCAAGAAGACAGCTATCTACAAACCAAGAAGAGGGCCCTCACCAGTCACCAAATCTGCCAGAACCTTGACCTTGATTTTCCAGCCTCCAGAACTATGGGAACTACGTGTTTGTTGTTTAGACCACCCAGACTATGGTTTTCTTATCTTAGCAGCCTGAACTGAGACAGGTAAAGACTAGTCCACATTAGCCAGACACTCTAAACTTTGAGCTAAATAATGCAAAGAGATATAACTTGTGAGTTCTGCCTCTTGAGGAGCGTACTGAGATACAGCAGACTAGAGACCCCATCTGACTGAGATAGATATATAGTGAAAGGATGAAATAAACCATTGTGGTTTTAAAACTCCAAGTTGTTGGGGTGTCTTTAACCACAGAATAACCTAATTCATCTTGATATAGAAATAAACAAATATTTCTTAATGTTGGAATACGAAAGATATGCTTTTACTTCATATGTATTTGTGCTTCTTTTAAAAATGAACATTATTAGTCACATAACAAGACAAAGTTTAAAAATCATTACTTTTATAACAGCATTAGATATAAAATAACATGAATAAATTTTTAATGAATTTACATGAATATAAAGTTACCCAAAATAAATTTTTAATACCTACTACAGGGATAAGAGTTAACTATTTGGAAACAAAAAGAGAAAGAAAGGGGGAAAAAAGTTAAAACTTTACTCTCACCCAAAGAAAATAATTCTTGAAGTCTTGACATCAACCAAAGTAACTTTAATTTCTGTTAATTATTGGAATTGGGGTAACGCCAATAGTAAACAATAGCATAGCTCTTACTATGAGCAGAGTACTGTTCCTGGTGCCTGACATACATTAACTCATTAATCCTAACTCCACTGAGTTATTGTTATCTATTACCACTCCTGCTTCACAAATAAATAAACTAAGAAACAGAGAAGCTAAATATATTACCCAAGTTTACACAGCTAAAAGGTGAAAGATGAAAACTGGCTTCAGGATCTGTGATCTTATCCTCTATGACGTCTATACTGCCTCTCAGATCATCTGGGTTAATGGTTCATTAGGATAATACTCATTCGTAAAAGGTTTTTGTCTAAAATTGTTGGAGAATTCTCTTTTATAATATTTGCTCCTATTTACTATTTTCATAAGCAAAATAGAAAAATGAATATGTTGATAGTAGTGAAAAGAAGCATATGACTTTAATACAATTGAGAAAAATATGGAAATCATTAAGTGTAACAAATTGTTAAATCTGAATCCTCAATTGGAAGCAAATTGGACCTTTGAATTTAAGCCAACCGTCTGTGTGTTCAACTATGAACAAAAACGACAGCATGAAAGAACATCTTGGAAATGTAGGAAACATTTTATTGCTAGTTGGACCTCAAAAGAGAGATACTAAAACTTCGGGAAAAATGGGAGAGGACATAAGAATTTGCATAATTTCATCCCCAGGACAGGCTGAAATTAACAAAAGGATTCAAACAAAGGGAAAGATGAAACAAAGACATGGCTTCAACTTACGTCACAGCTTGGGAGAATCTGTACAGCAGGGGATTTATCTCTGTTGGATGAAGCTTCTGAGCAAAGTGTCAGATCAGCCGGATCTCCATCCCGTGGCCAGTTCTGCAACTGACCCCCCCTTGTTGCTGTCTCACATGTCCATGAACACATGGCCCTCACACACACACAGCTCTGTACTTCTACCTGCTTTCCAAAGTGCTACAGGGAACATTTGCTGCTATTGGGAAACTTCTTTCCCATTCAGCCACTGCTGTCCCCCAATTTATGTAGCTATCCTTGTCATGAGCCCTCCAGCATAAGCTCCATTAAATTCATCTTTAATCCCTTCCAGGAGTAGCTCTCTGCTATGCTAGGACAGAAGCATCTGCTGCTGATGTAGGAAATGTCCGGGTTCAGAGTCGATGGCCAAGAAAGAGTTCTTGAAAAATCTTTGGTGCAAAAAGCACAGGGATAGGACCTATGGACAGAAAGAGCTGCACTGGGGTCAGGAGGAGTGGCATAGTCCTCCTGTACAACTTGATTGTATCCAAAGTACAACTTGAGTACTTGAAAACAATGTACTTTCAAGTTGGGAGGGTTTAAGGATAACCTAAGTCTCTAAAGAATTTTGAAAGCAGGGCGCCTGGGTGGCTCAGTCGTTAAGCGTCTGCCTTCTGCCCAGGTCAGATCCCAGGTTCCTGGGATGGAGCCCTGCATCAGGATCCCTGCTCCGCAGGAAGCCTGCTTCTCCTGCTACCATTCCCTCTGCTTGTGTTCCCTCTCTCGCTGTGTTTCTCGCTGTCAAATAAATAAAATCTTTAAAAAAAAAAAAAAAAAGAATTTTGAAAGCAAGGTTTCCAGGATGTCGAGGGGGCTAGTTATTGTTAGGAAAAGGTCATTTATTACTCTCTAGTAAAACCCTAGTCATGAGACCCTTCAGATACATATCAGTGGGTCATATGCTTGGGGATGATTATCAACATACATCTTGGGGAGTGGATAGAGATAAAGGAAGCTTCCAAAGGAATTTTTATAGGTTAAAGTAGACTTACAGGGTCCTGAGGGGGAGGGGGTGGATAATGTTAAGCTAAGATTGCCTTTCGTCCTAAGCAAGGTATTAACATCAAGGCAGCTAAGTCCCTAGAGGAATGTCACTCTGCGTGTTTCAAGGACTTATCAATGGGCTGTAAGTAGAAAGGAAATTTCATTTTTCTTTTACCTTTGTTTCCCACTTCATTATCATCAGAGACATCGTTCCCCATATCAAACTACGGCGGTTTGTTCATATAATGTAGAATTTCTTTTACGTGATTCCCAGAAGCCAAACCCCTTTAGAGGGAGGTGAACTAATACTCTTACTACTAATGATATTAATAACAATAATAATGATGCTAATAAAGATAATATTTGCCCTAGATTCCATTAATTAGTGATAGATGCAGGCTGAGACTCAGACCGCCCCTGGATCGTGTGTCCAATATGCTACTGTCCCTGTTGGTTAACAGGCCCCATTTGTACCATGTCAGAAATTCCTGAGTGCCTTTTTTTGTATAGCAGCCTCCTCAGATTCCAGAAATGATACAGACCCTTCTGTATTTGCAATGTTTTCTACATCAGAATCTGAGATAAGGAGAGGGGCAGAGGTACAGGAGACGCTGGTACTTAGCTGCTCTCTTATTTACTGGAAGATTTCATTGTGCACTGTTGATGTTGATGGCAAATATACACTCTTCTTAGCTCTGTCTAGACACAAATAAATCAAAAGCAACATTTACTCTAAATCTACAATCACTCAAATAGTATCTTCTATTCTCGGCTATCAGTCTTCTACTTCTACTTCTACGTTCTAAAATTTGTCACTTCTGTTAGGGTGAATTGCTCCCTAGAGCCTAAACAAAGGGAAAAAAAGAAGGACTCCCCAGAGCTGTTTGCCTTTCAAGATTAAGTACCTCAAGTTTGGGGTCAGAGTTGGAGGTGTTTTGTTATTTTTAAAATAATATTACTGGGTTGAAAATATTCCCTGAGTGAATTCATGTACATTATAGGGAACACAGGGATAAAAACAATGCCATGCTAAGGATCTGAAAAATATTCAAGGCAGCATTATAACAAAGGAATATAAATGAATATTCTACTAATATTCTATTATTCCCTGAGGCTTTCAGATCCCTCTGTAACAGGGACCATGTGAGACTGCTTAGTTTTCAACTGTGATCAAATTATTTTTTCATTTCAGTCATGCCCTGGAAAGTAATTAAAAATTTTTTATTTGTCATGTTAAGATAATCACATGAAAAATATTAGAGTTTTTCTTCTAAAACGTACATGTGGAATGTATACTGTACTTTTCATTTCTTCTTTTCTAAGCTGCTTTTTCTTAGAACATTTATACCTAGTGGACTTAATCCTCCCACTCACTATTCATTAGCTACCATTGGACACGAGCTGTTAAAAAGCAAATATCCCTACAAAGCATATCTAAATGTGGCTCCTTAGTAAACACACTGTCCAGCATTTCTTCTGGATGCCTACCCCAAAAAAACTGACAACCTGATAAATGGAGGCAAACAGGCTGGGTCAGCTGTGGTGAGCACCTACGTAGGAAGGGGACTTGTTATTTCAAAGAGTTTAAAGGAGAAATCTATTATGACAGCCAATAAAGGAATGATTCCTTTTGTGACATTCACTATCGGGAATATGCTTCAAGATATGTTCTTGGCATATTAAAAATGCAAAAATTTAGTAAACTGTGGGTGTTCTCTGTTTTGCTCACAGATCACCTATTAATATCTTGTGGGGAATATTGGCACAGACCTTCATGTTTTCAGCCTTTTTCAAATAATAATGTATCAGGAGTTTCTTTTCCAAATCCTCAGGAGGTAAAGCAACATATAAATTGAAGTTGTCGTTATCAAAGGCAACCTCTTTTCAGACCAGTCTGTCGAGGGACCATTGTTCTAATTTACATGCCGCCAAAAGCTACACATCTGTGTGTGGGCTTGAGCTTTACAGTGACAGAATTTCTATGGCTGGATTTGCCACTGAAGTTGAAAGGTTAATGGTATCGACTGGATGAGATGAGAGGAATTTCATCTGACTGCATGGTAATAAAAATGAGTTACTATTTCATCTGACCCTTTGGTTGTTAGAGATAAGGAACGTTCTTCAATAGAAAGTGGGAGGAAGGAAGAAAGGAAGGAAGGAAGGAAGGAAGGAAGGAAGGAAGGAAGGAAGGAAGGAAATATCTGGACTGCAAATTCCAGATATTTCACTCTTAGAAGGATTACAATTTCAATGCCTTTACTTTAAAATGTCAACATATCAAAATTGATCATCAATAAATTCTACCATAATATTGAGGCCACGCTAAATAGTTCTAGTCAAAAATTATAAAATAATTTGCAACTACTTCCAAAGAGATCA